>VXBT01011966.1:261943-404164 GCA_013400235.1 Oriolus oriolus
AGACAATAATAGGAGAGGGAGGTAGGGAAGGAAGGAAGGACGGACATAAAAAATCAGTAATAGTAATAATAATAATTAGAATAATTAGAAGAATAATTAGAATACACAAACAAGTGATGCACTTGCTCACTACCTACCAACCAATGCCCAGCCAATTCCTGAGCAGTGGTCCCCAGCCTNCCACCCCCACAGAATGATGGGGAGGGAATTCAGAGAAAAAGTAAAATTAATGGGTTGAGATAAAGACAATAATAGGACAGGGAGGTAGGGAAGGAAGGAAGGAAGGAAGGAAGGAAGGAAGGAAGGAAGGAAGNGTTCATCTGTCTTGGCGGTGTCCCCACTCAATTTTCTGTGTCCCCCAGCCTACTTGCTGGTGGGGTTGGGTGGGGTGAGCAGCTGAAAAGCCCTCGACTTAGAGTAAACATTGCTTAGCAACAACTGAAACTTCAGCATGTCATCAACATTATTCTCATACTAAATCCAAAACACAGCGCTGTACCAGCCACTAGGAAGAAAATTAGCTTTAGCCCAGCTGAGAACATCAGTGAGGCATCCCTGCACCCACAAACCTGCAAAGCTCCATCCTCCCTTGGGAATTCAGGTTAAGGACAGAGGAAGATGCTTTAGTTTCTGCCCCATGAGAGGTCACCACCACTGCTGAGTGTGTACAGCATCCTCCACAGTTTCTGGCCCCCTTCTGTGCTCCCTTCTGCTCAAATTGACACAGACTGCTGCATCTCCTGGTTGCACTTGCTAGCTGCACTCTGTCACACATCTGTGTCACACAGGTATGCTTAAATCTCCTGGGGGACATAACCCAGCCGGTTCTCTTAGTACAAGACTGGCAAGACACGTATTCGTAAAAATACAGTAACAGATACGGTCTTCAACATTGCCAACAGAAACACTGGGGAAGTAATTCTTCTCACTGGGATCTGACATTATTTGATGCATATTGGTTCTGAAGCCATTCTAATAATGTATAAAAAGCAGACATTGTTATTCTCTATTTTTACTCTGGAGTAGTTCAAAAGACTCGAGTAAGCTCTGCTCATACCACTGGAAATAGTTTAAAGGCATCATTTGATCTTCAGGAAATGGGTACTACCTATGCATTTACTCTGGGCAGTTCACTGTTTTCCTTTTGATTTTAGGTGCTTCCTTGGTCAGCTCGTCAACTATTCTAGATACTGGTTTAAAACAGCAATGGGAATCTAGACACCTAACTTAGGGGACAAGTTAGTGTCTACAAATCAGAAGAAAAATACTTAAAGGTAATTATAATTTTAACCTACTGAAATTTCTGGAATTTGGATCCAAAAAGATTGATGGCCCTAAATGCTACAGATGATATGAGTGCCAGGTCCTTAAATCTCCAAGGACTAGGCATTCAGATGCACAACACATCTGCTCAGCGCATGAATGAGTGCAGAATTGGTTGTGATGTCACATGACCAAGTTGGATTCACAACAGTTCATCACTTTTCACAAATAAATTCTATTTCTTATTCCTATTTTAGCAAAGATTATGAATCAGTAACTGTTAGCTGCTGAGAAGGATTCAAGACCTTTGAGAAAAATGTCTACTTTTAATTATAGAAATGAGAAAAGTAAATTAAACACCACCATCATGTAATAACCTGCAGTCAACAAGGAACAAAGATAAATTGTTGAGATCAGAAATGGAGTCTTCCTTCTGTATTGGGAATTGTGAGACTTTCGAAAATAGATCTGTCAGAAATAAATTATATAATTTTATACATAATAAATTGGATCAATTGAGTTGGTTTACTTCCATCTGGTAAAAGATGTCAAAAAAAGAGATGTACATACAAGTAGAATTTAACAGGCAAATGAACATTCTTTCCCTTTAAGGCTAACAGTAAGGAATAGAGTGTGTATATCTGTTCAAATCCTCTTTACTTTCCAAAACTGCCTACTGAGAGTGAACCATGGTCTCTGCTAGATTCCAAATCATGCCCAGATGCTCTTGGGGAGACCAGTAATTGTTTCAGGACAAAAACTTCCAGGGGACTTTTCCAACAGTTTGGCAGTAGAGACAACCCACTCAGGCATTCATAACATACCATGGAATACCATTTCCTAGTACAGACATGTACTATATACTACTTTTTCAGTTAAAACGAAAAGAAATTTTTTAAAAATGTAAATTCATTAATTTTCTTTTTATTAGGAAATGGATTTAAAGACATGTTTTTGAAAGGAAAAATAGCATTTTAGTCTGATTTTCCAAAATTAAGACAGTTGTAATGGTGCTGTTTGCCCATTCATCTGTCTGTTCAACTTGCTTGCCAGTTCTCCTCAAAACCTTTCAAGGAAGTAAGTGAACACAGAATACAAATCCCAGGAGCAAGACTTTATTAATATCCAAATCAGTCTGTATTTCCTAAGTTCAAGTCATTATATAAGACGTAATTCTCTCTCAAAAGTTTCATTTTAAAGGATATTGCTAGAAGCTGAGGTAGAAATTGTTGTTACACAAGTGTTCATTCAGATTGTGTGTCTGCGTTCAAGGCTACAGTACTAAAAATCAGCCTGTAACACACGCAGGTATCCAGACTGGTAACTTGTTCTGCTTCTTACAGGCCACTGTGGCTCTCAGAGGGCCACAGCACATGAAGCACAAGTTGGAACACAGGAAATTTTGACTAGGTGTAGAAAAAAACAAAACCTAAAACCATTTGAGTGCTTGGCCAGAGAGTCTGTAAAAAGTCCTTCTGTGGTGATACACCAAAGGTGATTGCACCAGGCCCTGAGCAGCCTGCTTGAAATGGAAGGCGATTGGACTACACAGTCTCCAGAGGCTCCTTCCAACTCACACGATTTTATGGCTGCTTATATGGAGTCTATGAGCAGAAGAGTTGGTGAGAAAACTTAAATCTCATCCAATTAATTCACAAAAGAAAATTGAATCTTGAAATAGATTCACATCTCATTGGCAACTAACATGTATTAAAGGATACCTGTATATCTTACTGTATTGCTTAGATAGTCTTTGTTCTGTTGCAGGCATTTGACTCCCCTGTAATATATTTTTATTAACCTGAATTTCTGAGTAAATCTTAAAAGATGGGAGGTTTTCAAGGCTGTCACCAATAACCTATCACTGATGTATACAAAGTTTCTGGATTCAGCAAGTTAAGTGAAAGATATATTTATGTATAGACATACCTGGAAACAGCAGAAAACAATACCCAAGGACACAGGAATGTCTAACCCTAGTCAAAATCAAACAGACTTAGAGTCCTTGAATTTAATGCAGGGTTGAACGACTGCCTTAAGATCACTAAAACAAATAAGACAGAGTCTCAGAGGAAATAGTCACAAGAGTGCAGACTTCCAAAGAAAGGTGAAACATCAACCTGAGTGCTGAAAGCAACTGAGATACTGCAAGTAAGTTACAAACATTATCTGTTGTTTCTACTGTTTTTTTAAGGAATGGAATTTTCTGCACATCCTTTACAAATGAGCAGAACTATACCCAAATGGGTGTTGTACCTGACTTGTGCTACACCTGTAAATTAAAACAAATACACAGAGCACCGACAGTGAAAACTAGAATGAAAGAAATAAGATGTGCAATACAATTGCCAAACATGTGTTCTGTGGTATTTCTAAACCCTGAAGATACCTAGTCAGCTCACTAGCTGTCACTCCAGAAAGACACAGCTTCTCCTTATGTGGAAAGAGATAATCTGGTGTCTCAGGTAGGCCCTTTTGTCTCAAATGTTTAGGCAAGTGAACTGAAGACAAGTTTTTCACACTGAACATAAAATTTGGGTAATTGTGCCTCACTTAGTGCAGAGGTCAGAGCTGGCTGTTTTGCAGTCCTCTGTTATATTTCTCTTCTTACCCTCTTCACCCCTCATGCTATGGTGGGATGAAGTAAGGGCCTTTCAAAGAGAAAAGCAAAAGAAAGCCTTGTTTCAGACAGAAAGAAATAACCTGGCAATTCAGGCAGCTCAGACAGTCCAAAGATTTTTATTTCCAAGCCAAACGCTTTTGGTTGTAGAGGTGATCTCAGCCACTGCTATCTTTTCTTTGGGTATTAAATAATAGTATTCTTTGTTTAAAAAATAATCCATTGAAGCACTGAAAAGAGAGGACAATCCATGTCATCTGTGACTGAAGCAAAGGGACCTTATAAAACCACAGGGAAAATCTTGCTTCAGATAACATTTAAGTCTTTATTTACCAAAAAAATTGCCTCAGTAGCCTGAGGCTAGATCATGCACATTTGATATGATACAGACAGGAGACTGTATTGGAATTGTTTCAGATAAATTTCATTGAAGGAGAAAGGTGTGAAATAGTTTCTGTATGAAGAAGGTTGAGCAGATCAGGACTATTCTGGTTGGAGAAGTAGTAATATAGGCCTAATAAAACATGGAATGGCAAGAAGAAGGTGAATAGAAATAACATTTCATAGATTCTTCCCATATAAGAACTGGAGATTATCAAATAAAATAGCAATTGGCAAGCCCAAAGTAGAGATCCCTCATGCAAGACATTTCATACACAGTACATGCAAGCTTTGTGAATCCTTTTTACAGGATGTTGTAGGTGCTACAATTTTATATTGTGTGTAAAGTGGCTAGAAATGGGGAAATGTGGAAAAATGGGGGGAAAAATCAAGGACTATTAATTACAGACATGTCACATGACTGACTCCAATTTGCACTGGCACAGAAAATTTCAGTATCTGTTTGGCAGACACATACTACTATTGTTAGACAGGCTGCAGGGCTGGAGAGGCATTTGGGCTGCCTGATGTGGCCATCCCTATAGTCTTAAATCCCTTATCTGAATGAAGCAGAGCTGTGTTTTGCAATGAGGCTGCTTCCAAAGAGAGAACCTGAAGCTAACATATGGCTCTGTGATTTTGAGCAGAAACACTATCCTACAGCTCCAAAACTCCTTCTGAAACTTGCCCATCTATTCCTAGCATTATCCGATGAAGAGAACAATAAAAAAAGAACACTTTGTTTTAAAAAGTCCCAACCAGCTCCTCTGTTATCCGAACCAAAACTCCACACTTTCCTGAGGTTTCCCTTCCAGAACCACAAAAGACATTGGCACATTCTATAGACTCAGGCACCAGTAAAATCCAATATGTATCTAAAGAAGACTGATTGCCTGTCCTTACTGCAATGATTCTAAGGCCCAGTGCTCCACAGGGGAGAGATACAAGACAGCCAGGAAAGACATTGTGAAAACAGACAGTGAGCACATAAATCACCAGTGCAGCTCAGACATGGAAGCTAGAAAGATGACTCCTATTTGGAAGATAAACTACACTGTACATGCTAAGGCAGAGCAAGCAAATCTTTTGATATAGGTAAAATGCAGAATGCTGTGGGGACGAGAAAGGAATCAACCTTCTGCCCCTACTGAAAACATTGGCTTTATTGAGCCAGAAACTGGAAAGGGTTATTTTTGACTTGTGCTGAAATACCTTCAGACCATAGCTGGGAGGAGAATTGGGGCACTTGCGTGCAATGATTCAATCTAGTATGGAAAAAATATATGTTCTTACGATGATTTTCTAACACCAAAGAATTTGTCTGCTTTAATAAGCCCAGAGAACCTAGGTGTCTGGTGATTTCTTGTCATAAATCAGGAGCTCATTAAAAGAAAAAAAGTATGAAAAGAAGGCAAAGATTCTGGCAGGAGTCTTGAGAAAACAATTGAAAAGCATTTTTGAAGTTTCAGTCATTTTGGTGCAATATTGCAAAGGCCACAGCTCTGAGCAGTAGTAGTTCTGAAGTCTGTCAAATAAGTACCTTAAAGCTCCTGAATTTACTGAATTTTAGACCACAGATCCCGCTTTCCGCCTGTGACTGGATATTGCCTGCTTAGAACGACGCGCAAAGCTGTGGTTGTGGGAGGGAGCTGCAGAAAGTCATGCTACCTGACCAACAGGAAATTCAACGTGCATCAATTCTAAGAGTCCAAAGAGCTGTTGAAAAGTAAGATAAGGTTCAGAAGGGGATTACTGTGTCCTAAATGTGATATTTTTATTGAGAGGGCAACGCTTAAATTACATTTTTATGAGCCAGAGTGGCATACCATCACTTTTTCATTTTACTGGGAAGCTTGCTGGGACTTCTCTGGTTCACAGCTGCAGAACGGATTAATTTTATCCTCTCCTGAATGAGACCTTCAGTCCCAGTGTAACTTCTAACTTGAAAGCAGCATGCGAGGATACTACAAGAGCAAAATTATTTTATCATCAGAATAAAAGAGAAACAGCAATAAAAATTAATAAAACACTAGAACTTGATTCAGAAAAACATTTATGTGCATGTTAGCCTTAAGCATCCCTGCTTAGTGAAGCACTAAAGCATGTTCTTGGGCTTAATTGAAGTTAATGGGATTTACACAGGTCCTGAAGGTAATCATATGTTTCACTGCTTCATTAAATCAGAATACAAGTATTAAAAGGCAAGGGTTATCCTCAGGGAATTCCACTGAAATACAGGGTGATACAAAGCTATAAATCATGTTAAGGTATTTATTATTAAAATTCAAATACAAAAATACGTTAAAGAAGGTGCAGGTTGCATAAGAGCTGAGCCTCAGAATAGCACTTTGTTTAACAAGATATCGGAGACATAGGACCTGTTTCAGCATAAAATCAGAAGTAACTACAGTGAAGCCGAGGCTGATGCAGCTGAGACCAATATTAAACCCCAGAGAAGGGGAGTTTTCTAAAAGTTTGGGGGGAGGGGAAGAAAAATGGAGAACAGGTCCCCAGAGAATGTGATAAATGGTGATGGGTTACGCAATATAGTTCTGCTTCCAAAAGCCAGGCTTAATCCTCACTCAGGAGTAGACATTGTGCCACATATTTAATCTATCCCTTAGAGAGAGTCAAAAGGATCAAAAGCATCACACAGATACTTAAAGGGAAAGGTCATATTCCCATTGAGGACTAATGACTATATCCGTTCCTGCGAGCATGGGGATTTCTGGTGAGGGAACTAAAACTGCAGTGTTTCCAGCGTTAACTCTGGCTGTAGGGTGTCTGCTGCCACAACAGCTTCTTGAACCCTTCCCCTTTACTCCAAACTACCCTCATGCTGTGAACTTGCAGCTCCCTGTGTTTCTCCTACAGCCTTTCCATACCTTTCAGCAAAGGGATTTCTTTAACAAAACTAAGCTCTGTGATCAGATCACCCAAAGCCACTGCAATGTCTCAAAACTACCAAACCCTTTGTGGTTACAGAAGAATTGTAGAGAGCTGCTATAATTTAAGAGCAGGGATTTTTTTTTCCACTGTAGTGGTTCAATGTGTGTTGTGTGCACACATGTGCTTCAGCACAGATGGAGATTCAAATGAATATCAGACCCTTTGGTGTGAGTTCAAATTTCCTGAAGGTGTTGGAATGTCTGTAAAACATCAGATGCCCTTTTGGTTGTTTTTTTTTTATAAATACATTTTAATTCTCTGCTGATTTGAAATTTCACTTTATTTAGGAAAATCGGGGAAAAAAAGACAATCTATTGAAAAAAGTTATTATGGAAAAAAAGAACAGGGAAAGGGAAAGAGGCTTGGATGTCCCTGGCAGCTACCTGCCTTTCTTATACAAAGCCACCTATGATTCTTCTACAACCACAAACAAGCCAGGTTTTCTTTGTGCTCTGTCCAGAAAGGAAGTTCAAAATATGTACATCTACTCCAAAGCTATTAATCTTTTTTATAAGATTATTGGGGAGAGTAGAGAACCATTGTCATATTTCTTAAAATTAATTTCCCCCAAAGCTTCAGGAATCTTTAAAGTAAGGTTTAAGATATTCTTTCTTTTTTCATCTCCTAACACATTTACCTCCTACACAATAGTTATTTTATGACTGTTTTACTTTTTTACTGGTTATATCCATTTCTCTGTTTCTTCAGGGGAAAAAAAAAAAGACAACTCCCCCCCCCAAAAAACCCAACCCCCAAAACCTTAGACCCCTGCATTGCTGTCTTTAGCTTGAGCTTGCTTCTATCAACCCAGACCCACACAGCTGGAGAGCCTGTGTTTCCACAAAGGCTGAAGGATATATTGCATGAAAGAGTTTCTAAATGGTTAGTAAGACTAAGAAAACAACAATCTCTGAACCTCTGGATTCTCAAAAATGGTTTCAATTGCATATTGAAAGTAACACAAGGCAAAACAGCAACAAAAATCAGAGTCAGGCCCCTAAACAAATGTCATCACTGCTTAAACTTCAGTCAGGGTGTTAATTATTATCACAAAGTGAGGAAACCACAGAATTGTTGGATGAAACACACGTTTCATGTGGAGAAAGTAGTACAAACAAACCAAAAACACACATCATTTTTCATGGAGTACAGAGAAGATGCATCTATTTATTCAACAAGCCTTAGGGATCCCCCTCCTGTACAAACTATCTAACCTAGTACAGTACAATTCGCTATTACAGTCTTCCATATGCTAGTAATTTATTAACTATCTCAGCTATGAGATTAAAACTGGAATAATTCTGAGTGTGTTTAAGAGGGTACTTCTTGTATAAAATCTACATATACTGTACTATGTTACCAATGCCAGAGAACCAACCTTCCCCCATTCATCCACATTTGCAGTTCTTTCAGATGAGCTTTAAACTAAATTTAAGAAATGCAATTATTCTACCTGGATCTAGGACATGGAATATATAAAAAGTGTGCTATACCCGATGAAAAAGCTGTGCACATGGTGAAAAAATGTACTTCTCACTGCAATATAGCATGGGGAGCAGTGATGCATGTAGTTCAAAAGTTATCCCAGAGAATGACAAACACCAAGTATTTCACACTAAGGTGGCAGAAAGGCCAGAGCAATTAGTTTTTGGATATTCTGTCTAGAAGGCATCCTTTTTCTCCCTTTAATATCAAGATGACTTGTTACCTAGAGCTGAATAAAAAATAACATATCCTAGTATGTATATAATACAGGAACATCACCTAGCCACGCCACAAAGATTTTGCTATTTATGGACCAGTTTAGGGATAAAATTAGTTAGAATGTTGAGAACAAAATAGAGACTAGGCAGTTCATTGATCTGTATTCTCAGAATTAAGAAGGACAGATCCTTTCTTGGTACAAACTCATCATGATGAGCAATTTTTAGAGCATCTCCTTGTTACAGACTGATGTCATCTATGATAAATAAGCTAAGCTGACATGCTTAGGTTATGTCTCTATTGCCACATTTACCTGAATCATAGCCACACTGACAGACCTTAGTTTTAGGCTCATAATAATCAATTTTGTACAGGTTTGCACAATGGCTGTACACTGGTTTCAGCAGGTGAAATCCAGGTTGAGAGAAGGCAGGAGAAAATTTCCAAGCGCCTTACAGAGGGAAGAACGAATTTCACCAATTGAAACTTTAAGTCAACCTTACTGAACCCCTGGAAATTCCTAACAGCAGAATCCCAGAATTGGTGTACTGAATACAGTTAAATTGCTTCAGGTTGAGTAACTTTTAACTTAGGTCATTCAGCATCAGCAATTTGAGCTAACTTACCTAGCTTGACTTATACTCAGTTTAACATGATCTACTTTTCAACTGACCGATAACAATTCTATTCCTACATTTTGTAAATGATGTACGAATTATTTTTTTTAAATGTCTTTTACTTAGAAATCTGCAAGTAAAGCCAGTCCTGCACAAACCACACCTTTCCCTGAATTTACTGCAATCATTTTAGAAAGTTTATTTAAAAGAATATAACCTAAACATGGGCTTTTCTACGAAACGCACTTTTCGAGTTCATTTTGCCAGAGAAAATACTAATTTTCCAGAATGGCATATTTCATTTGCTACCAAAGAGGACTGACTGTAACATAAGGCGGGTGGCTCCTTTAGAAGAAAGAGAAACAATTTGACATGGTAGGTCTGGTATCCTTCTGCAATATCAAATGAAGCCCTACATTTTCAAAATGATGCATGGGAACTTAACCACGTGGTGCCCATTAAAGTCCATGCCAGCTCTCATGGTTTATGAGGTCACCAGAAGTCCTTGATGGAATTACACCCCCGTCCTGCACGGCGGATTCTCTCGTATCACAGATTCTGAATCAAAGCCTATAAGGTCAACAAAAATGTCTGCAGTCAGTTTGCTCAGGTTTGGATCACGTATTTCCACTGGAAAGGGAGAAACGAGAGAAATAAATTACTGAACAATTGTTATTGTAGCAGCATGGCATGGATCTTATGTTGATAGATATTCCTGTATGGTAAGGGGGAAATAATGTCTTCCTGTGGTCGTGCTTAAGGCATCTGAATGAAAAGAGAAACACTGGGGAATATTCCTCTGAAAAACAAAAGGACATCCTGTGAGAGTGCAATTACAAAGTAATTCTTTGAGCATTCCTAACAGCTATTGGGCAACATACGAAACACAGTATACTTGAAGAATAAATGTTCTGGGCTCTTTGTGCATCACATGCATTTTTAGAATTTGCTGTTCTGGTGCACATATGTCAGTTTCGTATTTACTGGACCGAATCTTTTATAATCTATCAAAATAGTAACATTCAATGTCCAAAAGTGAAACCTGGCACTCAATTTGCACAAAGACTTTGCACATTGTTGTGTTTTAAAACACTCAGTAGTTAATAAAAGACTGTGGTCTATTGGTATATTGGTTTTCTCATATTCTCTCCATTGGAATATGATCTTGCTTTAGCAATAAACTGATATGTTGATTGAATACTTTCCATTTCTCTAGGTTTCTAGGAGTGTTCCTGGGGTTGTATCCCTAGCAGTACAGTGACTGTGTTAAAAGAATCCTTCTTGGAAAATGAAAAGCCATGGTACCTCTAGGGTCTCCTGAATCTGCATATGTAGATGTTTGTTAAGTCACATGACGATATTCATTATTAAAACATGGACCAGCAAGTTTCTAGGAATTTGTACGCTTATCAAACATAGTCTGCTTTCCATCAGATTACGAAGTGTCCTAAGTTAGCTAACAATTTAGGGAGCAATTTGTATGCATTAGTACATGCATACCTTGCAAACAAAGGTCTAGAAAGAAGACCTGCTTATTGAAGGAGATTTGCACAGAGCAAAGAAATAATGTCTCTGAAACAAGCAGCAAATTAGGAAGCATAACAGCAATGCGATAAGGATTATCACCAGGTGTTTCCATGGGTGCAGGTGGCTGTGGTTTAGTCAGGCTTCTGTTACCCAGGGCTATGAATGGGGTACCCTGTCCAGCCAAAAATATAAGCAGAGCAAAGCTTATTTTACAGCAACCGAGATGATCAGATCAGAGAGAGAGAGAGGAAAAAGGCTGACGCTTCATATGGCACCTCTCTGAACGATGGAATACAGATGACACAAATATAGCTGTACTGCTTCTGGATTTAGGTGACTTCACACTTACTGCCCTGTCTGTCTGCAAGCTGGAGAGGTCACCCACCAGATAAGTGTGAATTAACCATAAAGGCAATGCAGCACTGTATCAAATGAATTTCTGTAGCAGCTGTGGAGGCTGTGGCAAAATTTCAGAGGTTTTGAAGGGCGAATCCCAGTGGTACAACAGAGCTTTTCATTTTCCAAGAATGGCTGATCCCAGTGGTACCATGGCTTTTCATTTTCCAAGAAAGATTCTTTTAACACACGCTGGAGTATATTTTCTTCTGTCTTTTGTTTTAGTTTCTGTTGTTACTATTCTTTGAAAAGAAAGAAAAGTCAGGCAAGTTCAGAGTGGGGCAACTTTTTCATTACAGAGGATTGAATCAGCCAGTAAAGGAAAAAGTTTACAGCAGGAATCCTGTGAAAGAAGCATTGTGTACGCACGTTCACATCCAAACCTTGTGATATAGCCTGTAATACTTTACCTTTTGCAGCCAGGCTGTCTTTCTTCCCTTTGCTTAAATGAGCAGTCAGTATACACACAGCTGGCCTGGGCTATTCCCCCCTCCCATCATCTCTTCACCCCTCTGAACATCAAGCACCAGCTAAATTTTACTGATAAAACCAACACTAAGCAGAAGGAAAAATATGCATTCTTCATGCTGTACAGCTGAGCAGGGCTAAACAACTAATAAAAAGTCCCAGGCAACAACTTTAAAAGGAAGAAAGGAAAGGGCTGGTGCAGTGGGTGGAACTGGAAGGGGAGGGAGGCTGGAGTGGTGGGCTGTGGAGGGAGACATGTCACTCCTTGAGCTGGAGCCATTGCTAGTCCCTCTACATGGTCTGAGCAGCACTGTCTCAAAAGTGCATGGTTGTTTCTGCAAAAATTTTACTTCCATCTGAGGGCATTTTGTGTGAGCTGAGATCAAAGACATGTCAATTATATACAATTTAACTTAGGTAGGTATTTGACATGGATAAATACTTTGCCAGCACCATAGAAATAGTAATTAAGAATTTGCAATCTCCCATCTTACACCAATACTCCCATGCCCTATTTCTGAAGAAGTATTCACAACCCTGAAATGAAGGCTGAACTATTACATAGCCTAGGCTTTTAATTTTGGGAATGAAAATATTAAAATACATATCATAGAATGGCCTGGGTTGGAAGGGACCTTAAAGATCATCTAGTCCCCAAGCCACAGGAGGGGACACATTCCACTAGACCAGATGTCTCAGAGCTCCATCCAACCTGGCCTTGAATGCTTCCAGGGATGGGGCATCTCCAACTTCTCTGGGCAATCCGTTCCAGAGCCTCACCACCCTCGCTTCTTTCCTAGTGTCTAATCTAAACCTACTCCCTTTTAGTTCAAAGCTTTCCTGCCTTGTCCTGCTCTTGAAAAAGTCCCTCTCCATCTTTCTTGCAGGCTCTCTTCAGCTACTGGAAGGCTGCAATTAGATCATCCCAAAGCCTTCTCTTCTCCAAGCTGAACAATTCCAATTCTCTCAGCCTTTTTTCACAGGAGAGGTGCCTCTAATTAACTTGGTGGCCCTGCTTTGGAGTCGCTCCAACAGGTCAGCGTCCATCCTGTGCTAGGGACCCCAGAGCTGGATTCAGTCCTTCAAAGGAGACCCCACCTCGCATATAGGTGTTGAGAGATTACGAATTCCTAATTAATAATTCTGCGTTCCTGGAGCTGTCACTTAAACTAAAGCTTTGCGCTCCTTTGCCCTTGCTGTCCACAGGGGCCGTGTCAGCGCTGCCCGGGCTCTGACCACGGGGCGCGCTCCTGTACCGAGCTCGTCTTTCCCTTCCCGTCACCTTCACAGGCTGGGGCGGCACAGCCTCCTGCAGCCCCTCGGCGCGTCCCAGGCCAGCGCCGGGAAGCAGCACAGCGGCGATCCCGAGGCAGCCAGGCCCGCTCCCTGCCGCTGGAAGCCGGGCCCGGAGCGCGCAGCGCCACACGGCCCGTGACGCCTCCCGGCGCGGCCGCCAGGGGGCGCCCGAGCGCGCGGGATCGCGGGCGGGGGAAATGTGGGAAGCGGTAGGGAATGACAATGTGGAGAGCAGGCTGGTGGCCAGCGAAATGGAGAGCAGGCTGGTGGCCGGCGAAATGGAGAGCAGGCTGGTGGCCAGCGAAATGGGGAGCAGGCTGGTGGCCAGCGAAATGGAGAGCAGGCTGGTGGCCGGCGAAATGGAGAGCAGGCTGGTGGCCATCGAAATGGGGAGCAGGCTGGTGGCCGGCAAAATGGAGAGCAGGCTGGTGGCCATCGAAATGGAGAGCAGGCTGGTGGCCAGCGAAATGGAGAGCAGGCTGGTGGCCGGCGAAATGGAAGCGATCGCACGGTGAAGTCTGCGCTCCGCAGGCACGGTTGTGGGTAGGCAGAAACTCGGGGAGGGCCTGGGCGGAGGGTGTCCCGTCTGAACGCTGATTAAAGCAGCCCCTTCTGCGTGAGGTCCTCGGGTTGCAAACATAGCTAGGAATTCCAGAAGAAAAACGGCTTTGTAATTCACAAGTAAAGGAAAAATAGCAGACAAAAGGCTTTCCGTTTTCTTGCTACCATCCTAAATCCATGTTTCTTTCTGAAATCTTATATACCCTTTTCTTATTTGGTGTGTTTAGTTGAATTATTTTTTTTCTCTTTCAGATAATTGAGACATAATGATGCGTGAAAACACATTGATGTAAACTTTGAGATTAAGACTATAAAATGGGAAAACCTAAATTAATTCTTCATATTAAAAAAAGAAAGAAGAAGAAAAAGAAAAAAGAAGAAACACCATAATTCAGAAAGGTATTAATTAATAGGAGGAAAAGTAACTCATGCTTTCCTGTTAAGTTATAATATGAATGGTAGCATTTTGAACTCTTGGCCTAAAATAGTTATATTGAGCTTTGATCCATGAGACGTTAACAGACGGGAAGCAGAGGAGCGAATTGGGGTGAATTTAATAGTAACCAGAGATAGAATAATTAACTCTTATGGTGCCTATCAGCAGTTAGGGTCTGAAGGAAAAGGCTTTATAAAAATAAAACCAGAAAGGGCAAAGGGCCATTTCTGTATATTTGAGAGAAGAATGTAACACCCTTCCCTAATATGAGTCATGAAATGAAGGCCAAGTTTGTCTTCTTTATCATCAACCAAAGAGGGCCACCATTTGCAAATAGGATGAACCACTGTGGACCAGCAGTTAGTGTCACTGCTTGTTTCTTGAGGTTTTTATTCTCTTCTTTTATATATATGTTAGTGAGCTTTTCAGAATACATGTATGAGTGCATGGATTAATGAGCCTTCTTATGAGTCATAAGAGCTACAGATGGTCTCCTTTCTTTTCAGCCTTGGTTATTAGTGAGATATCAAATCCTATTTGGTTAACACAGAGAATGGATCTATGTAAATTGGCTCAGCATAGGATGTAGCACTATTATGCTCCCTGATTTAGTTCTAAGTGTCCACATCAGTTCATATGTATCATTAATATATATCAGTTCCCAATATATCATGTTTTCATGTTGTAACAACCTAAGCTCAGTCTATCTACAAATGTAGCACCTTTGTGGCTATTCAGTGGTATTAAGACTCCTCTAGGAAGGACTCTAAAAGTGGGATATATATGGGGCTTGGAAAGAGTGTGTTGACCACAGCACAGATACACTCGAATGCTGATTCAGACACAGGGTGTCTGTTCTCATGTGTACCTTCCTGTTTAATTGCTATGTTAATAATCACTGTTCCCAAAAAAGACATTGAAGTGCCTGTAAAAACATGCAGGACATATTCCATAGCTAACAGCCTATAGACTGGGAGGTAAAATAAAATGATTCCATAAATACTGGAGAGATGTTCTTTACATCAAAAGAAACAGCACTTCATTTTTCAAAGGCTAAAACAGCAGCACAGGTGACAATGTCTTTCAAAGTGTGGAGTGGATATTAACCCACTTCACTAGAACTATGCAAAACCTCAGAAAGATGTACTTCACATGATTATGTATTATATACCAAAGGGAAAGGAAGGAAGGAAGAAATCTCCCCAGCCTTTCTGCAAAGGCATACAATAGAACTCATTGAAAAGCCTCTCAGTATATTGCAGCACTGAACAGTAAATCAATGTAATCTGAATTTCTGCAGTAGCAGGAAACTTTCCAAATGATCGCTATAAATGGAGCACATGTTTTACGTATCAGTTACTATTTTTGGCAGTCCATCAAACCCCTTTGATGTGTAGACAGTGGGGTTTCATCCAGCTAGCAGGACAAGAATAAAAGGTCCATATTCTGTCTTGTGCCAAGATCCACTCAGAGCAGGAGATGGGGAGCTGGTTATGGTCACACAGCTCTATGGCTGCTCCTGTGTCAGCCTGAGCCACAGCAGAACTTAGATAAGCTCGTGTTTCAGTCCCTGAGATGTACCCATTAAGAATCAAGAGCACTCTATTCTGCTTCTGTGGATCTCTCAGTCACTCCCTGTGCCAGCACAGGGAGAAGAATTGGCACAGGAGCTGTTTATACCACCTTGCACTGGCTGCATGGTTCCTTACATAGGGAACATCCCCCGGGGGCCAGTTAAGGCAGTGCTCTGGAACACCTGCACAATACAAAGTGACGGAAACCAGCACAGAGAGTCTGGCCCATAAGTCCTCAAAATGGAAAAAGGGCAGATGAAAAAAAAACACACCAAGGCAAGGGAAACCAGGCATCACATGAGGATTAGAAAGAAAAGACTAGGATGAAAATTTGTAAAATGGAGTAAATCACTTCCTGACTGCAACAGAGCTGAACTTCAAAAAAGATCCACTAAGCCCACAGCACTGCTGCCCAGGACAGACAGTGTCTGTGTCCTTCCTCTCCTCAGGTTTCTCATCAAAGATGATGTCAAGATTTATGAATCCCTTTCAGAATAGTTCTGTGAATTTAAACTAGCCTCAGTCCATTACAGCCTCCACATAAAGCAGCAAGCAGTAAAGTGTTTTGCCGCATGTGGATCGTGCACTATGGGACACAAGTGTCCAATAGCCATGATTTTGTGGCTGTCCCACAGCCATGATTTTGTGGCTCTCCGAGTTGATTCCAACTACAGGGAGAAGTTGGTGTTGACAAAGAGAATTAAAAATATCTAATTTGCCCACTACATTTTTTTTCTTTTTTTAAACTCTGAAATTCATTACACTCATGGCATATATATATAATACATTTTCATTAGGCCGTCATCAAAGCGCACAAATACTAAAACCCCTCTGCTGTTCTGAGCGACATATTTCAGGAATAACTACTCAGAAATAACTGCTGTAGATGTGTCTGGCTGCTGAACATGAAAGTATGGGTGCTGCTGACTGCCTGGCAGCTGGCCCAGCATTTAACCCTGCTGTTTTAAAATGTCGTAAAATAAGCACAATTTAATCTTTTGAAACCTTTTGGTCAGTGACTGTGATTTCCGCAAAAAATGACTTCAAAGGAAAGACAGGCACCTTTGTTGATGCCTTTTTAAGCAGTCATGAGTTCCAAATTATTTTAAAAAAGGGAAGCAGAAACCTCAAAGTGTGTAACACCTCCTCAGAATTAGATGCTGAAGCGATATGTAAACTGGGCTGTAAAAATCGATCCTCCACTAGTGATGTGGCTCAGAATGATATAATTAAAAGATAATGTCAATGGAAAAAGAATATCATCATAGACTAATGGGCTCCTCCTGACATATAAATACCACAGGAAAACCTCTATTTTAATGAAAAAATACCATTTAGAAGCCAAGATATTTGATTTTCAAAGCAGGATGTGTTGAAAATGTTCTATTTCTGTGGCTATATTTCTGTTTTGCCAAATATCTGACACAGAATTAACACTTCAACCTTGCAGTCTTCATATAATACACGAGATTCCTCCATGCCTCAAAAGCACCATGCTTTACCTGTGCAAAAAGCAGCTGACTTCTGCAAATAGTGTTCTTTTTTGTTAGTGAGTTGCAATCTTAATGTAGACTGAAGGTTTTATTTCCAAACTTAGATGTGTAAAAAAATTATCCATATGTAATCATTTGACATTTATTCCATTCACCTTGATTTAAGGAATGTGGGTATTCCTAGGCATGAGACTGTTTAGGTGGTTGTTTTTCACTGCGGTAAAAGTAGTTAAAAATACCCTTTAAACATATAGGAGAGGAAAAAAAAAGGGATATGAAGATACCTTAAATAATTAAACATATTTCCAGTCTATATCATATTACCTTTTTTACCTTCACAAAAAAAAAGGAAAAAAAAAAAGAAAAAAAAGAAGTACTGTTCTGTTCTTCTCAGGTTTGGGTAGGAAGAAATGCCTTTTGGCATTCCAGTATTAAAGCAGAATGATATGAAGAGCATTTGATCTATCACTTTATGCCAAGATGCTTTGAAAATGCCTACCAGATGTGGCCTTCAAAACTCTTAGGCATCTTCTGCTTAGTTCCTGGCTTTAGACCAGTCCAGGGAAAGAACTGGTTGATGAGCTGCTCAGACTGGGCTGATCTGGACAAGATCTGGATGACTATTGTCACCTACAAAACTTTAAAATCAAAAAGGGAAGTGCCTTGCAAGACTAGGCGCCTCCAGGATTAGGCAGCAGCCAAGCACGGGTTTCTGGAGAGTGCTTTTGGATGCTGTTCCACCTACATCCTGCCTTAGGTGCCTAAGTCCTTTACTGGAGCTAGCCAGAAAGGCTAGATTCCCATTGAAGTCTGGAGAAGGATTTACATTAACTTAAGTGGATTGGTTCAGGCCTTAAAATGAGAACCATGTGTACATCCTTATGAAGAATCTGGTCCTTTCTGTTTATTCATTGTGACTTCTTGCTGTATTGAACCATTCATGTGCACTGATCCGCAAATAACGTGTCCGAAGATGTTCTGGAGGACAAGAGAGTTGTGACTTTCATGCCCATTGTCCGTGCTGCTCTCAGTGGTTCTGGCTGTATGGCAGCTGCCCTGGCTAATGGGCCACTCAAGCCACATGCACCATTCAGGTCATATATAAGCTCTAATTGTATTACTCGTTTGGCTCGTCAATACTTTTCCATGGAGCTGAAGGAAAGGAGAGCATATGGAATAGAGAAGCAGGAAAATTAATGAATGAAAGAATATAACTTTCAGGGTTCTGGCAATGTTTTCACGTCCATATTTTGCTCCACTCCCCTGAGGTCACAAAAAGCAAATGGCATGTTCATTTCCTTCCATCTGTGCTATTCTGAACAGCAAACTGGAACTTATATCTAAACTTTCTTAATAAGCCCGGGTGGGAGGAGAGCTGGGTAATAATTAGCTACTGGCTAGAAATGCCTTGTCGATTATTTGAATTTCAGAGTGATGCTCATCGTAGACACATTTTTCTTCTTTCTTTTCCTATTTCGCAATGCCAGGACACTTTAAATTAAAAATTTAAAAAAAGCCCAAATTCTTCCGAAATCCTACCCATCACACATGAAGCAGCAGGAGCAGACCCGTGCAGAGCCAGGCCAGCGCTGTCCCATTTTCCTTTAAAATGCACGCAGTTCCTTGTAAACACTGGGACGGGGTGGCTGGCCAGGAAGCCCTGGTGGTGTTGGATGTGTGGCGATGGCCCCCCTTTCCCTGGAGAGAGGCTCAGCTCCAGCTGCAGCTGCTCCCCCCCGCCGCTGGCTCCGCAGGAGGGGGCAGCTGGCAGGGCCTCCCCGCCGCCCCAGCACATCGCTCCCCCCGCCCTGGGCCGCAGAAACCAGAATTTAGTGACCTGGCGATGCAGCAAATAAATAAATGAATGGAGCTGGAGAGCTTTCTGGAGAGGCCTGCGGGCCGTGCTTCCCAGAGCGAAGGAGAGGAAAAGCGCTTCTGTAGGCGTCTGGCTGGCTGGGTTCCTGTCAGAATAATGATTTCAATGTTACTGTGATTTCACCAAGTGGCACGCTGGGGCACCTAGGGTCTTGGTAGGCAATTTTTTACAGTTGTGAATGTAAATAAGGCATTTATTTAAATTAACCCTCTATTATACAGAGAGAGCATAAGCTGGGAGGAAGCATTGCTGCTTGAGTACCTGACAGCAGTGCATTTATCAAGCAGGGAGGAGGACAGGTCTTGCACATTGCCTGGGAAGCACTGGCCAATATTTGCCTGTAAAAATGGGGTTCAAGGACAATAATTCTGCCACCAACCTGGTTAGCAAGGCAGCTCTACCCCGTGGCTTCCAGTCTGTAAAATGGGTATAAGGATCATGCCCTTACATAAGCCCCAGAAAAGACACTTGAGGGATATGAAATCACTGGACACACACTAGAAAAGAGCCAGATTTCTGCTCCATAACAGTATTCACATTTCTGAGGGAAAAAAGACCATGGAAAAAACCCAACTTGAAATCATGAGATATTTCTTTAACTAAAAGTCTTCTCCTAAGCAGCATTGTACTTAATTACATCCTAAAAGATTTCTTGTGTAAGAGCATTTTCATATTTTATGTTTCAGCTGGTTTGTTTTCTGAAAGGGCAAAGTAATTTCAAGCCAGAGAAGCAGGATGCTGTTTTACAAAGAGAATAAAAATAGACAGTTTTGATCAATGAAAAATTCTTCCAGATTTTTAATGTCCAAAAGTGGATCCAAACCCTTTTCTGTGGGAAAGTCTCATTTTCAACCAACTCACATTTTTATAAAGATCTATTTCATTAAAAGTTTTCTACCTAACCTGATCCAGTGGTACGGCTTTGTACCTGGATATTGCCAAACCTCTGCTGGTCTCCTTTTGAGCTTGATGAGTTTCTGCCAGTTCCTTGATGCCTAGAAAACACCACTTTACTGCTATGGCAAAGCCTGAGTTTAAAATAAGGGCTGTTCCATTCCTGCCTTTGGTTAAGCCCTTTCTTTTTTTTTCTTTTTTTTTTTTTTTTTTTAATTTTAAAAACATTTCCCCTTTATTTTCATGGTAAAAGGTATTTTCAATATTTTACAAGAAAATACTGAATGTCCTTATTAGCTTTAGGTCATAAATGCCACAAAACAGATTTAAAAACTGGAATAAACCCAACATAAATGCTTACTATTGGTGAATATAAGGGCATACAAAACAGGGCAGTAAAGTCACTATACAATATCAGTAAAACCATTAAAAAAATCTGGAAAAGCATCAAGATGGCTGGCCTCTTTGTAGTTTCAGCACAGAAAAAAAAAATTGAGCCTTATTTCTAAATATTTTCCCTAGTGGGAAATAACAGCTTGAAAATAATCCCAGATGTATTCATTTGTGCAACATTTTTCTGCTTGCAACATATAGGCATGGAAAAATTATTGAAGGTTTCAATTCTGGACTAGTATTTTAAAAATGTCAAGCTTTTGAAAAACAGCATAATTTTTCCTTAAAAGCTATTCATTTACCTGGAATGTTGGCCAGCAGGCGTACATTATGGACTTGGTTTAGCTAAGACTGAAAAAGTGCCCAAAGGCAAAAGAGAAGTAGGCAATTTTTGTGGCTCAGATTATATACCAACACAAAATACAGCTGAGTTGATTTTTGACCTGGCATATAAAAAAATTTTGCACGTATGTGATCTTGAAAGTGATCAAAAGCTATCTGAGGTTTTTAAAAAGCTCAACTATTCTTATTTTCATGTTGTCTTTTTTACAGTCAAAATCTGTATCCTGAGGTACAAGCAACCAGAAAGCTCTTGTTAAATGGCTACTGAAAACAGTAAAAAGAAAAGCAATCCAAGCCCATAAGTAACAATTTCCAAAGATGAGCAGATAAAGTTATATTTCTGTTTGCTCTACAAAACAAGTTTTTTGATAAAATACCCAAAATCCCATTTTGGGTAGATATTAAAAAAAACCCAACACATACACTCAAAACTTCAGGAAGTTGTCTTGCTAAAGGAATCAAAAGTTTTCTTGTGTTCAATCTAGATTATCATCTTGAAAAGCTATTTATCTGGATAGTATTTACAGCCCAGAATTTTCTGTGACTCATTTCTGTGACATACAGTAAGTGACATTACCATGTATAGGTGGCTACAAATAATTTTAATAGGTTGGACTTAGTGGGAGGAGTGTAGGGGGCTGTTGCCCTCAATGTATATAAAATCACTTTTTTGATGGAAGAGAGACTCTTTAATAAAAAGAAAGAAAAGTCCGTGAAAATTCAAGAAGTTAAATTACTACTCAAGAGCCAAAGGTACAGATACGGGAAAAGGCAGAGTGGTCAAACCAGTGCACACCAACCCTTTAGGGTTGAGGGCAGTGCCTGTGCTCTGGCAGGAGGAGCCAAGCTCACGCTGAACCAGCCAGCTCCAAGAGCAGACAGACCGTGTCAGCTCAACGCTCTGTGTGAGCTGAGCCAGCGAGCAAGGCTGGTCAGTGTGGACACAATGCCCTATGACCAGAGCTCCACTGGCTTGGAGAGAATTATCAGTGCACAGTGCTGATGTCCTGCAGAGCTGTGCCAGTCTGCCTGGAGCCTGCCAGAAGAAGTCCAGGGCAGCACATGTGCAGCTGTAAAGGAGCATCGTGATCCAAGGGCCACATAACCTATTCTGTTCCCACAGGAATCATTGCCAGAACTTGTCTGTTTTTCTGTTTGGGGAGAGATGAGTCTTTAGAGGGTACCACAGAAAGTTACCCCTCAGAAAATTTATGGCCACCAAGTTAATCAGAGGGATGGAGCGTCTCTCCTGTGTGGAAAGGCTGAGAAAAATAGGTTTTGTCCAACCTGGAAAAGAGACAATTTTTGGGTGATCTAATTGCTTTCCAATACCTGAAGGGAGCCTACAGGAAAACTGGAGCAAGACTATTTACAAGAGCATGTAGTGACAGGAGAAGAGGGAATGGCTTCAAACTGAAAGAGAGTAGGTTTAGATTAGATACTTAGAAGAAATAATTTACTGTGAGGGTGGCAAGGCAGTGGAACAGGTTGCCTGGAGAAGTTACGGATGCCCCATCCCTGGAAGTGTTCAAGGCCAGGTTGGATGGGGCTCTGAGACACCTGGTCCGGTGTAAGGTGTCCCTGCCCATGGCAGGGAGGTTGGAACTAGATGATCTTTAAGGTCCCTTCCAAACCAAACTAGGACTCCATGATTCTTAAAGTCTATGAAATGGAGTTGCTGCATGACAGCAATATCCAGCTGACCGGTTATTCCATGAAAGGTGATCCTTTTCCTTTTGGAGTGCAGACTGCTTCTACCCATGCAGTCTCCCTCAAATGCAGAGCATTAGAAGTGGCTTCAGACACAAGTTAGAATGACTCAGACCACTCCTGGGCTTTTGGTACAACATATCAGCTTTGCCCTGCTGGAGTGAATGTCCACACTCAGGTCACATGTGGTACTGGAAAATGGTCCATCCTAGTGGCAACAAACAGTGGCTCAGTCATACTTCTCCTTGCCCAAGAGATTCGAGAAGTATTTGAAACAGCCAATCAGATGAAGGTGGGAAGAGTAAGTTCAGGGTCAGAGCTTCTAGACCTACAATACTTTCTCAAAAACAAAATGTGAAGAAGATGTGCTAATGTTTCTGTTCTTCCGAGCTCTCCACCAGCATATTGTCAGAAAAGAGAAAAACCCAAAAAAGTGTAGTCAACAAGGTCTTAATGTACAGCTGGCAAAGCTGGCAGAGAGGTTCTACTTGATGGCCAGGAGACCCATAAAAATGCTGGGTGCCCCCATCATCCAGCTGCAGGTAATTAGTGTATCTTGAAATTAGCATATCTTAAAAGGTCAACAAATATCTCATTGCAAATTAAAGAAAGTCAATTTGTGTAGAGACCTTTGTTGTCCCCCTGCAGAGAGATTGCAGGTGTCCTCACAGATCAGGGAGATCAAGTATGTGGCCTCTGCTTATATTCTAAGTATAACGTGGTTTGTTTACACATATAAATAAGTACTGAAACTGAGAGAATCAAACAGCGTGCGAGTAATTCCCTTGTTTAAGAGTCTCAGCTCATCAGTAAAGTTGGGATTACAAGCAACAATTCCACCTGAAGAACAGCTTTTAGTATGACATCAAAGCAAATAGCAACCTCGCTGTCCAGTAACAGCTGCCTTCACACACAACTCTAATAACACAAATTTTAAAAAATAGTATATCTTTCCAGGAGTGAATATTTATTTACATGCTTAAATAAGAGGGGAAAAAAAAAAAAAAAGGAAAAAATAGTCTGGAAGATTGAAATGGCACCATCTGGTGACACCTGCCACACAGCATGAATGGCTCATGAAGCTACTTTTTTTATTTGAAGTTTTGTTGAACAGCCTTGTGTGTGAGCGTGAAAGCCCTTAACAGAAAACTCTTGATCAGCCACTGTTTTTTTTATTCTGTTGCTTCATCTTGCTGTAAAGACAATTGTAGATAGGCATGTGGATTCAGATACTTCCTTCAGAAATTACCAGAGTAAATCAAGTTATATATAAGACTCACCTCACTCTAATTTATAGTTCAGCTCAGACCATTGAACTTGTAAGTAAAATTTATGGGGGAAGAGCAATAAATTAAATTGTGCAGAAACATAATTTTTGTCCTGCAGTTACTTGTACAGTTCGATTTAACACATAAAAAATGGAGTATAATACTAACTTGTTAATAAAATGTGCACAGCGCTGACATGTAAAAACAGTTTTATAATTGGTTGGTCCACTCTGTTAGCCTTGTTGACAACACTAAATTTTCATACCCCTACATTAGTAACATTGAGCTAACATTATAAATGCAGAAAGCTCATAAATGCATACAACAGAAATTCATTTGGCCTTTGATTTTTTTTGGGGTGTCTTTAAAGTGAAAACTGTAAAATTACCACGTAATAAAAGCCAGTACACTGAACACTAATTGCCCATTTATAAAACGCTCTTTTCCTCCAATCACATAGGTGTGAGGCATAAACTTCTGGGGTTTTACGGAGCTGCAATTTATACTTTCAGTTCTGTTTCTCTCTGTTGCATTTCATCTTAAGCTTATAAAAGACGAGCTGCATTTTATTAATCTGCATCAGCATTCATTGGACATTAAATCTACGTAGATCCCTACAGGGTTTTAATTGTGGCTGAATTGCCAACGATAATTGGGCCTCTGACTAACCATGGAGAGCAGGCCACCCTGGCTGCTGGGCACGAGTGCTAGCTCCCACACCAGCCACGAAAGCCCACTTTGTCAGCCGCCCGAAGGGAAGTTGTCAAGTCTGGGACCCTGCTGCTTTATTCCTATAACTATGTTTTAGAAACACCTCACAAGTGGAATTGTGGTTGCCTCATCCAGAAAATGTGGAAAGGATTAATGTGGCATGTAAAACAAATCACTCCTGAGCTCAGCTGAGAAAGTGGGTATTAAAAGCACTCCAGTCAAAAGAGCTTTAGTGAAAGGGTCATGGTGATATACAGTCAGCACATGTTGGGCTGGTAAAGCTGCAGGGTGTTTGGAAATGGTAATGGTCCATGGGTGTAAATTCTTTCAAGACCTCTTAAAGGCACATGTGTTTCTTGAGCATGTTCTCCAAACAAGGACCTGTTATAGGTTAGCTTCACTGGAACTTTTAAACTTTATTGATTGGTTTGTGGTATTCCAGGTTTGCTTACTGTTTTTTGGGTTTTTTTTTTAATGTTGATAAACACAGAAAACTATCATGACAATCTAAAACTTACAAATCTATAAACTATGTCGTATATACATTTATTGTAACATGTCGCAGAATGTGTTATTTCTTTTCTTTATGCCAGTAATCACTGGATTCACAGGAGTTAAGGGTCTATCAATATTTCTTTTATGAATGCAGGTTGGTTAAAACATCTGTAGTTATGAGGTTAAAAAGGTCAGACCCTTTAAGTTTGACATAACATTTAGTGGGCCTTTATATATGTTTGTAACTTCTGTAACGCAATATTTCCTAAAGTTATTAAAAAGATGGCTCATGGCAGCTTTTCTAGTAAAGCTGGGAAGACTGAGAGTACTTAGCAAAAGCTTTATTTTACAAGTTTCACTATTCCTTGTTCTTTTTTTTATTTCATTAGGAGTTTAACTGTGATTTAGCATAAAGAATAAAAATGTGATAACATATATATATACCATACAGCCATTTTTTACCCAAACAATTGCCACTATAAGATGGCAATGTCCAGAAAGGGTTTTTAAGCAACAACTCACCCTGACTTCCATCAGAAACATGAGGGTTCAATAATTTTGTGCATTAGGCCTTCTGTGCATGGATCACTTCACTTACATTTGAAATTGAGCCATTTTTGAGAAGCATGTGTCAGGTGTTGAGCAGAACACAGCCACATCTTTATACGGAATGAATGGCTGAGAAATGGAACAGAAAAAATAATGTATCTACTTGTTACAACACTTGCCGTGATATAATTAAAAACACTAATAATCATTTCCACCATGCCCCATTCAGCTGAGAACGTATCCTTGCAGCAAGTGGCCTGCATTCAATTCTAGGGAAGCTTATTACAGTCATGGTTCAAAAGCCAGTATTTCAGAATTTGGCCAGCAGAATGCTGTTTTGGTTAAGAACACTAGAAATTAGAATTTTAAAGTCTTATTTCTGAATGTATTTGTTTTTTACACAAGGCCAATGTTAATTATTTTATGTGGTCCTTTAACCTGTGTTCGCTATAACAGACTTGAAAGCAAAGGCACAGATTGCAGTTACATGATGTGGTAGGTGAAAACATTTGTTGTGAATAACAATATTTAATTGAAATCATATTTAAAAACACCAAAGAGTTGTTTTCTCACAAACCCATAGGACTCTTATGAACAGGGGGGCCATGGTTAAATGATCAAAACCCTACTTAGTCAAGTTAAAACAAATAAATAAAATAACATGTGACCTTGGCAAGGTTTGGGTTCTATGTAGGTTCTGGTTCAGTGCCTCTGTCGTTGGCTCCAGCTACAACCATGACTACAAATATTGTTTCACAGGCTTCAGCAGTGACACCATTTGTTACTTTTGCCTTGTACAGCACTGGTGAAAGTCAAGATCAGTCATTCTCCCGCAACATTTCCATCATGCAGTGAAGTTCCCACCATAAAGCATAGGATCACACAGTAGATATGATGTCACTGTCTGGCATCTTTATGGAAATCAGAAAGCTTTGGCAATGCTGACCTTCAAAATTAAGTTTCCTGTCCTCTTGCCCTTCAGGAAGGTGAAATGTGATGTGCCTGTGAGCTATCTTGAAAGAGATGTCCTGTAGCTACTTGGGTAAACAGCTGTGGTAACTGGCCAAGACACACTTAAATGTTTTGTGAAGAGACACACAGTATAAAAAGAAAAAAAAAAAAAACAGAAAAAGGTTCACAGCAGATGTGGGGTGTTGTAATGGTATTGTTCCACATCGCAATAACATGCAGGAAACTGGGCAACACTGTAATCTATAAACCAAATTATTGGTGTTCTGCCCAAACATTTTCAAAATCAAACACCTGCAAGAAACAGCCAAATATTCTGAACAGAAGACTAATCCTTGTGGGTTTTTTTTACCCTGAAAAGCAACAACAAAAAAATAAATCTACATTTATGAAATTGTTTTCTTTAAGCTTGCTAAGCTACAGGGCAGTTTTTCCCCAACAGTTTCCAAGAGCTGCATTGTTAAACCAAGTAAATGTTTCTTGTACCTAGGAAAAAAGACACTGTTTACCTTTTGTTTCAACTCCTATTTTTTAACAGTCTTGGTAGTCTTCATACTACAACCTCAAATCAGCTATTTTGCTGAAACACTGTGGGGTTTTTTTTAAGCTGAAGTCTTAAAAATGCCTCAAAAGCTTTTTAAGTTTAACTCCTTAATAGCATCACCTCTCAAGTTTAGGTTTTTTTGAAATAGAGTGCTCTTTCTCACATCTAAAACTGTAGATTCAGATTCAAAGACATTTGTCAATATATTCATCATCAAATCTGCAAAACCATTTAAAGTTGGAGAATAAGCTAGCAGGAGAAAGAAGAATATTAAAGTTTTTATTTTGTGTTTTACTTCTTTTTCTCTCAGTGAGGCTATAATAATTTGATTTTAATTAATTGAATCATAGTTCATTGAAAACCTCAACTTTCCTTTCTGTTAGAAGATAATCCAGAAAATATCTAATAAAATAATATAAATAGTAAGTAGACTCAATCAAATGTCACTCGTTTATATCCTGAAGATGACCTCTTTCTTATCCAGAGATAAATTTTAACTATACTTTGTCAGTAACCTATGGCCCTTGGCATAGTTGGAATTTATCAGACATTTCACTGCCTAAAAGAGTTAATTTGGACAGAAAAGGAGTCCAGAGCAGAGGGCTAACGAGCTCTTGGCGTATTTCATTACTCAGCTGTTCCAGTTCTGACCCACCATCCTCAGGCCCCCAAAACTGGTTTAATGTAGAGTGAGGCCTAAAGCACCAAGGTCTCTCTAAAATTATTCATCCTTTTACTCTTCTGCAGAATTGCCTCAAAAGTTGAGTAAGGACTAGGGCCTTGCTATGCTAGGAAATGTATTAACATTAACAAAACAAATCTTATTTGCTTTGAAGGTCTTCTAACAATAACAGTCAGTGGGTTTATGCCCTCTTAAATTGGAAATCAAGTAAGAAGACAAAAAAAAGAGGAAAACAAATGTGGGGTTTATTTGCCTCTCAGGTTAGAAAAAAAATTGGGCTTGTTTTGTTCCTTACCTACTGAGCTGCATCCAGCTTGTTCAACAAGGCTTTGACGTGGAAAGACCAAGAGTCAAGGTTGAATTTTTTTGTAGGCCTGTGAGCAAAAATTACTGGTACTTAGAGAAAAAGGAAATAACAAAATGCAGAAGGGAGCAGGAAAAAATACCTGGATGGAGAAGGAGAAAATTCCTTAGTAAAAAATATTCTGACTAAATAATTTACATTTCAAAAAAGTATATTAGGAAAATAATCTACTCTGTGTATAATTTATCCAAGAAAATATCAAAATGCCATGTTTCAGCAAGGCCTCATGTTTCATTTTAAACTTATTCTAGAAAAATATATAAATACTTTGTGCATTTAATTTTTTTTTCATTTTAAATTTAATATATTTGGTTGTATATTTCTTTTTCATTCTTATTAATTTTTTCTTATTCATAGAGAGGGAATGGCAAACACAGGGAAGCCTTCATCTTCCCTGTGTTCCCCATTTTTAGATCCTTCATCTGGATCTAAAAAAATATGCTGTAATCCTAAAACAACACACTTTTTTTCCCCACAAAGTTGAAAAAAAACTTTTGTCATCTTTTCCAAGAAGCAAAAAAAAGGCAAAACTAAATTCATACCATGACGCAAGCAGCAAAATATGTAAGTTATCTCACATTTTCAGTTGCTGATGTGAGACTGTCCTTGTGTCAGCCATTTCATACAGGGCATGGACACCACCTGGCAGCCCTGTCCAAAGCAAAAGAGAAGGTGAGAAGGAGTAAAATGTCCATTTTCTTTTTGCTGTTATTGCTCACAAGCTGCTGCCAGTGCTGACTTTTCAAACAGTTTTTCTGTGTGGTCTTTTCCACACTTTCCATGAACTTGCCACATTTTGCCCACAAAATCTCTCTACATTTCTGAAAAATAATGCTACACAAAGGGCATGAGCACACATCACTTTAGAAAGTCTGATACTGTACGTACATGTGTGTGTACACATGTGCTGAAAACATTTATCAGAGCCTTCCTACGTTACTCCTGTTTCAAAATTCACAAGTGTCATACCCACCACAGGCACAATATCAAAGTATTTGCAATTGAATTACCTGTGTATTCTGCTATTTGGTACGTATACATTGGTACTGAAGCAGCCTCAAAATGTCATTCTCCAACTTCTGTTAGCTATGGATTTTTTTTATCGTAAGAAACAAAAGGATAAGACTTTGAGCGGACTGACCAGCTCTGTCCTCTAAACAAAACAGAGCAGATACAGTAGGCAAGTGCTCCTGCTAGCAACTTTGAGCAGCAATTTTCAGGCAAACAAGAGGAAGCACTTTTCATTACACTGTACAATTAAATCATGGAACTCCTTACCACAGGATGCTGCAGAAGCCAAAAGTATAACAGGGTTCAAAAGGAGATTAGACTAATTCATGAAGGCTATGTCTCTCAATGGCTATTAAGCACTGTGATCTGGATGCCCTCTGGCAAAGGAAGTCCCTAACCCACTGCCTGCTGGAAGCTGGGAGGGATTCCATGAGAGAGCTTTGGCATAGTTTTTATATTCATACATATAAAAATATTATTTTAGTTGAACACCTTAAATAACTGTTTAGTTCGCAGACTCACAGTCCTTATTCCTACTTGACTACTGAAATGTTTGCAATGGTCTTTTTAGAGGCCCCTTTTTTAGCAACTTCAACATTATATTAGTCCTTTAGAGACAAAACAGTAACTTCTTTTAACATATTTACCTGATGTTATTCATCCAACTTGTAGAAATCTCTCTACCTTTGTAAAGCCGCCACATCAGTTCCCAGAAACCTGGTAAGTATAACCGAAATAAAATGTGATATGTGCACACCTGTACAGCAGATGACTATGTTAAAAGTGATTAAATAGCATTTTTTGGTGTTTGTTTTAATTTGAACCTTACTCCCTTAGAAGAGTAGCAAGAAATTGTTAGAGCCAGGACCCCTCTGAGCAAACCAATTTACTGAGGCTGAAGATGCAGCCCTTGATTTTACAAACTGAGGACAGATAATTGTCAAACCCCAAAGAACACATCATTGCAAATCTCCTGCAGTAACACTTCTCTTCCTGTGACCTTCCATTTGAAATGTGTTTGTATCATTTATACTGCAATTATGTTCTAATGTAAGATACATTTGGAGTATAAATATCAAGATTAAATCTAGCTTGAAAACTCAGACTGAATCAGGTTTATAGCCTAGAGGCAAGTTGTGAATCCCATAAAGCATTGTTCGAGGGACCTGGTTAGTGTTCTGTACACCTGCTTAATGTTTTTTTTTTCATAGTCACAAATGTCAGACTGCTCACTAACGCATTGAGGTTTGAATGACAGCCATGCACTTGAGCACCAGTTATGTTTTTTCACTACCAAATTGGACTATAAATGATGAAAAAGAGGTCAGAAAGGAAGTATGGAAGCATACAAATTTGAAAGGGGAAACTGCTAATAGTCATAAACCGTGTGCAATCAAAGGACCAGCAAGTCATTGTGAATTACCTGCTCCATGAATTACTGATCTAACTGCATTATGATATGGAATTTTCTAACTCCTTTCATCTGTGGTGCAACAGCTCCTAACAGCTCCCAGATCAAAAGCACGACTGCCAGTGAAACCACGGAGAAAAAGCCCACAACACTGACTTTCATTATGCGCACTTATTTGTTAAACTTCTCTTAATATGCAGGTTTCATTATTTATTGATTCACTGATTGGATGTACTGTAAGTGTGCCACCTACCAAATTTGAGGAAATAGCACAGAAATGATCAGCAGTGTGACACCTCGATGCAAGTCAAAACTTTTAAGCATGTGCACATAAAAACTGATAGCTTGTGAATTTCTCCACAGGTGGTAACACACAGAACATAGATTGGGACATTTTTGTTTGTTTGTTTAATCCAAATCACCCAAAATACTTCCGAAACAATTAGTCCCATGTTAGTAGTTTTACTGACTGTATAAAGGTAGTGAGACAATTAGCTTGCACGTGCCAGTAGAACCTACAGGAAGACACAGTCTAAGGTATATGTGAGCAGTGATGAGACAATTGATTTCTACAGGTGCCTGTCAGACCATACATGCCCCAAAAGAGAATTCGAAGCTCAAGCTATGACCATAACAACAAAGCTCAACTCAGCAGCCTTAGTAACCAAAATGTATGGAAGGTTCTTTCAGCTGGGCTTAGAAATTCCTATGGTGTCTATTAAAATATATAAAAGACACTTCTAATCAAAGACTTTTTCTTTTCCCCCTAAATCTGGTTTCTAGTCTGGATGAGAAAATTGAAGTTAGTTATGCTCACCTGAGCAAATTTGACAATAAATATATAAGGAAAGAAAGGAAGGAAGGAAGGAAGGAAGGAAAGAAAGAAAGAAAGAAAGAAAGAAAGAAAGAAAGAAAGAAAGAAAGAAAGAAAGAAAGAAAAAGAAAGAAAAAAAGAAAGAAAGAAAGAAAGAAAGAAAGAAAGAAAGAAAGAAAGAAAGAAAGAAAGAAAGAAAGAGAAAAAAGAGAAAGAAAGAAAGAAAGAGAGAAAGAAAAGAGAGAAAGAAAGAAAGAAAGAGAAAAAAGAGAAAGAAAGAAAGAGAGAAAGAAAAGAAAGAAAGAAAGAAAGAAAGAGTGGGAATATATATATATATGTACACCCACACATACACATGTATACACACACACACACACACGCACACACACACACATATACACATTTTGACAGATATCTCTTTTGTTTGGTGTGTTTCTACTGGGACAACTCTGTGTGTGTCCAGAGATAAAATGTGAATTGTTTTCACCTTCATGACAGCCTGCACAGTGAATGTGTCCTTTTTTTGGTGCTTATCATAGGGAATAAATGCTTCTGGCACTAACAGCTGCATCATTACTTCAGTGTGAATATACTGAATAATTTCTGCCTAGGATTATATTTGTGATCATGTGATGTGCAAGCAAAAAGAAAGCAAATACTGTCAATATCACCTTGCTGGTGGATCAGCCTAGAAAACAGACTTTCTATTCTGTGGAAAGAAGTGATTGTGAGTTTTCCTGAAGAACTCATGCTTTTGTAAAGGAAAGAAAACTTTCAAAGAAATGCTACAGCAAGACAGCCTGTGGGAGGGCCAGTGCCCCCCTCCTTTTTGTTTTCCTCCCCCCAGCCACCCCACTGCTGAGGCAGAGGCCTGGTCAGGGTGTCAGGAAGCTGAAGGAGCAGCTGCCTGGGGAGTGAGGAGCCAGGGGAGCGTAGGCTGGCATGCGACCAGGAGCGCAGGCTTCCTGGACAGCCTGCCTGCCTGCTTTCCATTGAAACTTTCAATGGAATCAACATGTTCCCGTGAAATGTTTCAATTCTGTAAAATCAGCATTTTCCAACAGAGTAGTGTTCCACTGGAAAATTTTCAACCAGCTCTAATAATCAGGGCATCTTTAGCATCTCACACAGGGGTGCTGCTGAAGGACATTAAATTTCCATCTCAGAGACTGTGAGCCGAAAGCTCTCCTTGCCTGCATCCCACACTGCAGCAGTGGTTGTGACCGGAGCTGTCTGCCCCAGCGGGCTGGGGGTTCTCCAGGGTGTGTCACCGTGTGACAGCACAGTCTCATTCCATTGCTGGAGCTTGACTGAAACCGCCCAACAGCAGGCACCACGAGCTCGATGCGGCCAAATACGGGGCCACAGCAGGGACCATTTGTGATACACTTGGGAAAAGTCAGAATTTTTTTAAGCTTTGAGGAAAGTTTAACAGTTTTAAACTATCATAGGAACCGAAAGGTTCTCAGCTCCAATCATGAGCAGAGGTTTTCTCATGCATATATATATATATATATATGTTGAAACATTTGAGTTTAAATGTCTTGTTTTCTCGAGTGAGTTATTTAGCTGATTTCCATGTCTTCATTAGGAGGTGGATTCATAAACTTGACAAAAATGTATGGATTTTATTTATAAGAAAATTTCATTCAAGAAAAAAAATGAGGAAAACAGTGGTAAGAATGTCAAGCAAAGAAGAAAATGAATGGTTCCTGACAGATATTGGTCAAACCACTGGTTAGAAACCTCTGTTGATGATCACACCTCTTGATATAACCTACTTTGTTTTCAGTGAGAGATTTCAGGAGCTTGTTCTACTAAGAAGAGTTAGAAGTTAACTAGACAAACATCGACAAATATAAATCACTGGAAACAATTATTGAATTAAGATTTTTAATAAGTGGATCTGAATGACAGGAAACTGATGCTTGATAGGTTGGAGTTTTTTCAGTGAGCATGATGAACCCAAATATATTTCTTTACTGCAAGAAAGAGTTAAGAGAAAGATGATATCTTTCTGTGGCTTATGGTGGAACCCAAAAAGACAATTTAGAATTTATTTTCAGCAGTGTTAAATAATCAAACTACATGAAGGTAATCAGATCAATGCAGATTTTTGAATTCTATTTTATGACTCATTTTTAAGGATTGGATTTCAAACTACTGATGTCCTTCAGTTTCTGTTTGGTGCAGCTATAATATTTAGAGCAAAAGTCATCTTGAAGCAAGTCATGCAATAGGCCAGATCTTGCAATTTCTTAGTCTGAAATCAGCCTAATAAATCTCAGGAACAATGTGCCTATTTCACTGCATTACTCATAAAAGGAGGCTGTGGGGACAAGCTTGGAGTAAACATCTACACAGTAGATGATTTAAGCAAGGTGAGATGAAATCAACCCAACTTTCTTTTAAGGTAACTTTTCATGAAATAAATTTCCAGCCAAACCTAGGCTGTAGGTGACTAATGTTTACACTGATCTTAAATTTTTCAAGAGCAAGTTTAATAAACATCGCACTGACATCTGTGCTTTAAGTCCTTCTCATGATAGGGAAATTTTTTAACAGACCAGACCCTGAGGCTCAGTAAATATTTTACTAACTGACCTCAAATTTAGAGTGTAAGTATTAGGAGTCTCACTCATTTCAACCCTTACAGTAGCAAGGCAAAGGAAAAAAAGAGAAATGAAAAAGCATGAAGGGAAAAAGAAAGATATATACAAAAAAAAATTAAAAGGAAAAGAAAACAAACAAGAGAAGAAGCCAAAAGACCAGAACAAAAAGAGAAACAGAAACAATCTACAGAATTACAAAAATCCTTTTTTGTGTCATAGAAAAACATGCATAAGCCACAGCAGATAATCTTCCCATCATTACAAGAGGCAGCCCTGAAACAAAACTCCAGATTTAGAAAGCTCAGTGGTTGGGGAAGCTGAACGTGGAGCTGTGCTTTGTGTCTGGCACAGCCCTCGCCGTGGGGCTGTGCCAAGCCCCCAGACGCAAACACTTCTCTGCGGCAGCGGCACCGTGTGCCTGGCCCACCTCCAACCCAGCGCCAGCTTTTCCGAGCGCTCCTCATCCTGCAGACACCCAGTCACTTGTGTGTTGCAAGCCATAGATCACGTACACATCCAATATATAAAGTCACTTTCCATCCTGCATGTTTGAGGGGTTTAAATTATTTTAAATTTCATTAAATTATATGCGCTATCCCAAATTTCCTGGCTGATGGCTCTCAGCTGACCCCAGCCCCAGCACAAAGTGGGGGGATTTTTCATACTTGAAGACAGAAAAGCAAGGCAGCATTGCTTTCCCTTGGGTACTATTTGGTGAAAGAGGAACACCACCACATGCAGCTGTGGCTGAATACTGGTGGCCACTGCTGTTCCTGCCACACAATAAGAGGTGTTCCAGGTCCAAGAGGGATACATTTTGGGAAATACACCAGTGCCAATCATAGAACATGTGAATATACATGTACAGTAAATGCCTAACTACCTACATTTATATTCATACATACATATAGGTGTATATGTATCATCTAAAGTGTGAGGTGCTTGGGACAGATACCAGGGCACACACACTTGAATTACATGTGAGTGAGTTTCTGCGTAGGTGGGAAAGTGGGTAAGCACAGCTGTGCACATGTGCTCCTCGTGTGCTCCCAGAATGCCTTGTATTTCTGCTATTTTGGCTGGGTTACCTCAGTCCCAGAGTCTACAGTAATGCCTGTCACCCTTTTGGGTATATTTTGTTATAAATCTAAGCATGCAAATATTTGTGTCAAAGCTGTCTATGCGTGCAACCCGTTGGGAAGCTGAAATGCCTTCAAGTCATGTAGCAACTGTTTTCATTTTCTCTCAAATGGTGTTTCTGTTATTTTCTAATCTCTGCCTGGTTTTTTTAATTGTCTTTATTGTTCTCTAAAGCTTAACTGCCTTTCTCTTCTTTGCCTAACTTCTAGGCAGTGAGAAGAATGTGTAGGAGCCATCTCCAAATTTTAATACAAAGACAGCTAAAATTCCCAACTGTATCAAAACAGTCCCTTGCAGAGCTGCTCATCATTTCTTTTGTCTACGCAAACCCCATCAGAGAAGCCATAATGCAGCCCTAAGAAACTACCAGAAATCCTGTAATAAGCACTTTCTTTCATGTGTGGCAAGGGCTTTGAAATTCAAGTTATAAATGTGACAGAAGGATTGAATTCAAGTTTACCCTGTGGTTATAGATGTGGTATAGCTGGGTATGAAGTTTGTGCCTGTGTGCTCTCCCAGTGCACTTAGTCAGTAATTGCCTGGGCTCAGGGCTTGTCCCACAGAGGTAAGAACAACGGGCTGACAGGAGACCACGGACAAGCTGGAGAGATGGTAGAAACTGCAGCTGAAGAAATGGTCATGTAGGATAGTCTTCTGTATGTAATTAAAGTAATTAGGAGGTGTTTAGCAGGTAGTTCATCAGTACCAATGATGCCAGGATGATTTTTTGCCTTTTCTTTTATACCCCTTTTATATACCCTTTTATATAGCTTTTATGTATCCTCAGTGCTTTTACCCCACATACTTGTAATTTCTTAAGTCTGATAATTTAGCTGACACCCAATGCTCCATTAAGCCAGGAGACCAAACATCCTGAAGGCCCCGCAGCTGACGGCCAGAAAGCCCTAGACACCAAGGTCCTCTCTAGAACATATCNGCCCTTACCCGTGTCTGACTTTAAGACCAGGAAAAGGCAACACCAATGAATTGTGGACATGCTCAAATGTCCTGTAGAACCACATTCCTCACAGTTTGGGGAGTCTCACCTAATACAGCTAAAACTGCCACTGCAACACACCTTGCAATGCAGACTACAATAACTACTGGATAGCAACTGATCATCTTGTTTGAGAGATCTGGTTCCCCACATGAGAACTACCCTATACAGATTAGCCAAAACTTTTGGGATTTGAGGAGGTTTCTTTTTTGTTTGAGCTTGTTTATTTATTTTTGGTTTGTGGTTGTGGGTTTTGGGGTTTTTTTTATAAATAATCCAGGAGTCAATATGCAACACCTTTTAAATGTAGGAAATCTCCAACACAGATAGTAGGAGAAGTTTCTGGCAAGTATCTATCTTCATAAGGCAACAGCAGGACAATTTGGACTATGGTGGAATTCAAGGAAAATAAATATGAAATTGGCAGGACTCAAAGTAAATCCACCTGTCTTAAGATGACTTCAACTGTAAACACTTTGGGGAACTCAGACAGTTACCACCCACGGTGAGGATGACTGAAGGAATCAGGATGAACTCATCAAAACAGACCTGACCTTGAATTCCCCCTAACACTAGTCCTAGCACTCCCCTTGCTTACTCTGCCTTAATCCACTTACCAGGTTTTCTGCAGTCATTAGCCTAAAAGAGCATCAGACCATGTCCTCCTCAGTTTTAACTCTATTTACTCAAATAATAATAAGGAATAGTAGCAACAACAACAACAATAATGATAATAATCTTTCTTAGCAAGGTCAATACCTTTCAGTTTCCTGAATGTTCATTTAAGACCTTTTTCTGCAAGTTCAGGGAGTTTATACAGAGCAGATGAGCACTGAAGGCAGAATGCTCATCTTCCTTTTACTGCCATAAATTTGAAGCAGTTCCATACACCCCCAATGAATTAAATGAAGTTTGCAGTTTCTAATATGGGGTAAGAATTTGGCCAATACCATGTACGGTAACAGACTCTTTAACAAACTGACATGAAAGACGCAGAAGGAAAAGAAAAAAAAACAACAAAAAAACCAAAAACAACACCCCCCCCCACCCCCCCACCCCCCCAGGAAAACCCAAAAAACCCCAAAAACCCAACAAAAAAAACCCAACTACAAAAATAAGTAAGACATGGTCTTTGAGTGAATATCAGTGGTTAGAGGAAGGGTCTTCTATGAGCCTATGGGAAGGGATATGCATTCATAAATCCCTGTCAGTTGCTAATCAATGGATGGGCCAAATTTTATTTAGCCACATCAGCAGCAGACTCACATAAGAAACAGCAGGAGCAATAAAACTCACATGGATAGCTTTCATACATACGAAGGTTTCTTGTACCACGTGTCACATATTCCGTTTATAGGAATAAATATATTAACTATGTTTTTCTAACTGAAAATATTTTCCACATGTGAACAGACTTAAAAGCACGTTTAAAAAGAAGATGCAATAATCAGATTTTAAACTTTGGCCTTAAATCGAAACCAGAAATTGAAGTAAGCCTTTGGGGATGTTCCTCTATTTGAAGGAATGCACAATTCTTGTTACCTACTTCAAGCAATGAATGGCAACACTTAGTCACAAAAATGCAACAGAACTACTTGGGAGTGTGAGGAGACTACATAAAACACATTTGAACACCAAGATCATAATAGTCAGCAAGATTTGGAAAAGACTGAAGCAAAAGTGGATTTGAAATTTTAAATAATAAGGTCAAATCTTTGCTTATCAACCATTACTTGTTTCCAGAGAAACAAGTCATTTCAATTCCAATTCCCCAGCTACCAGAGAAATGGGACATTTATTACTGGAAAGAACTCTCAGAAATACAGGGTGAGCTATTTTCATCGAAGACGTGGCCAAGTAGACAATGTGCAGAATGAATGTTGTTGATTGGATTTCTTTGTTAAAGACTGGCAGAAAACAGTATACAGTAGTAGCTAAACTGTGATCAGATGGCAAAAGAAAATAGCAGTTGCTCATCAGAGCTGTGCCCTCGATTTTTATTTGAGCATGTACATTGGGTCTGTGTGAGCACGGGAGCCAGGCAAACAGCATGGGGAAGAAATGGGAAAAAAGGAGACCTGGTGATGAGCTGCACAACACATTGCAGTCTCTGAAAACCACCAATGCAGACCCATCTATGAATCTCCTACTATTTTCCTTTTGTTGGGTTATTTTGCAAGTTGCTGGCTTTGCTGTGGTGCAGGAATTTTCAGGAAAAAGCAATCTCTGCTCATAGATAGGTAGGGTAAAAAGTGCACAGCATGCTTTGAAAAACAACAGATGTTATAAAAGTCATTGCTACTGTTAGAGTAGTAGTTCCCACTTGCAAGTAACATTTTGTTCTTTGATGTGGTCTGTGTGTATCTCCTGTTGCAGGAGCCTAGCTAGCAATAAAATACCAACGGAAGTAGAACCAGGAACTGTAATAGGATGATACAAACTGAAAGGAGGTAAATGAAGTATTTTCCATCACTAGGGTGTTAGGACTGGCACCATAGAAAGGCCAAGAGACCTTAGTATATCTAATCTAGGAAAATGGGAGAGAAGAACAAGCAAGAAACACACCAATGACTTCACTATTGAGCCACAGTGCCAATATGCAATGATTTTCCTCTCCCTTCTCTTTGCACTAACACAGTCATGAGCTATAGAGCCTCTTTGGCTCATAGGAGCAGTTTTACACCACCTTGCATCAGTAGTGCTGGGAAGATGAGCACACTCCCCTCTCCTGCTCCTGTATAAGAGCAGGAGAAGCATGCTAGGGATATTTCTCACACAACATTCTCCTTACATTATGACATTAAGGAGTTCTTGAGGTAGAGTTCTTACTGTTATATTTTGTAGCTCTTGCTGGACTTCTCTTTCCTGAATGAACTACTCTGTTTTTAACCTGTGTAAAGTTTTGGAATTCTGTGACAATGAATCCCACAGACTGATTGTAAAATTAAGCATTACTTCTTTCACTGATCCAGCACAGTCATAATGTTGTGTCATTTATTCTTTTTGGCTGGCAGTCATTAAAAGTGCGTGCCTCTGAGTCATTTGGCCTCTAAGATAGTTCCAGTTATACGTTGAGAGTTTTTAGTAGGATGCTCGGAATTACTATAGGTTTTGTGATTTCTGTTTCTTCTATCCTTTTCCAAGCTCTTCTAAACTGAGAAGAGAGAACTATCAGACAGGCTTTTCATAATATAATAGGATACAGAATATTATCACATGCTCTATTGTTTGTAAAATCAGCATTGAAATAGTTTGTGTATCTTTGCTGTGTTATAATTAAACCAAACTATTGTTATGGTGGTGGGGGTTGGTTTGGTTTTTGGTTTTTTCCGGGGTTTTTTGGTTCATTATTAAATGTAGGTAAAAAGCCACAGCAAAATTTCCAGATAACTTTTTCTTAATGTAATTATTTATCTTGACTTTTGGGACACTTCTTTTCAAAACCCTCCTGAACTGCATTGCCCTTAAGTGCACAAAACAGACAACCTGAACGAGTGCATGACTGGGGTATAGGGAAAGCTAAAATAAAGCAAATGCCCTTTGGGAATACATTTGTATCACAAATACCAGCTGGCACTGGTTGATCCAGCTTTTGGCAGTCTCTGTAGCAATGTCAGAGACACAGTGTTTCAGAAACAACTGATGAGTCAGCGGCAAAAGGTTGAGAGATTTAGTTCAGAGAAGCCCATTTATTATATAATTAAATATTTCCATAACATCCCATATTTGACATCCCATAAGAATACCACTTACAGGCTGAGCTAATAATACCACATATGACTGAAACTGCGTTAACATACTCCAGGATCTGACCCTCTTGTCACCTGCCTATAGACTTGTAAGTCTTTAACCATTTGGGGCTGTAATTTTCCATGGTTTTTTCTGTTTTCCTATGACCCACTTCTGGGGTTTTTTTTAAAACTAACAAATATTGTGTTTCTTTCCAAGAAAAGCTCTTGGGAGGAAAAAAGTTGTTTTGTTCCTGTGAAATAAGGCCTGATGAACTTGTTGAGAAGCTTTCTGAAATTCATGCTTTGGAACAGGAATATGAAATTTGGGCTATAGGGAAGTGTTGAGGAGATTTTTTGTAACTCCCATTATGGTCTTTTACAATTGATCCATCAATTGTTCTGAACTTCCAGAACTAGTTCCTGACAACTGCAAAGTTTTCTTGATCTTCACACAGAAAATGTTTGAAAGAACTCACACCATTAAAAAAAATATCTCTGTTCAGTAGAAAAAAAAATATATGAAATAACTAAAGATGGCAAAACAGTCAGCCAGAAAGGATTTAATAACAAAAGGAAAGCGTATTGTTCACTTTTCACTGTCTCTGCAATAAAAATAGAAACATGTTTGGTCACACATCACATACAATATGCTTCATGGGAGTTTTTCCTAACATTGTATGTTATACCCTGTGGAAGACAGACATGCTCTCTGTTGCTCTGACCTCTCAAATTTACTGCACTTTCACTGGCTAGACATTTCCAGCTCTTTTTCTAAAGTGGCAATTAAAGCTTCATTTGCAGCTGTAGTTGTGAAGCTGAAGCTTTCCTTGTATCATTTCTGAAAGCTGGGATTTATTTGATCTGTGGAATAGTAAAACTGCTTTTGAGAACATAAAATATTAAAAACATAAGAAATAACTGGTATCCCTGGACAAAAACTATTGCCTCACAGCAAGATGATGAATACAGGCAGCAAACATAAAGGAACAAGACGAAAAGCAATAGCAGTTTGTCCTTTTCTGGAAAGTCTGGCTTGCTAGCTGACTGCATGGAATGAATTGCAGGGGAAAACGAAACTAGAGAATATGTAAAGCTGGGAGATGAGATCATCCACCCAAAACAATCCTTCAGATTCATAGACACTTCTGGATTCATGAGGTGAGAATAACCAGCACTGAGGACTGTAAAATTCATTTGTAGCATTTGCATTTGCTAATATGCACTTGCGAACTGTCTCCTCCAACAAAGGGGAGCAGGAGATGCCCTGGAAATCAAGGGCAAAGAAATGTAATTTTTTTACAATTGCTTCCTAAAATGAGAGTGAAAATAGCCTGCATCCAGACAGCCTCTGCTAACAGTCTACACCAATCCAATCAAGTGTTACAGCTGCCTTTTAAGTTTTCATCAGCATATTATTTTACAACAGCCTGATCCTGCAAATGGTTGTTCCCAGGTGCATAATTATTTACACATGGAGTCCACTGAAAACAATGGGTGTTGGTGCATAAGTAACTACCTGGAGGACTGAGAGTCCTGAAATTGTTTCTGCATATGATAGGCAAGTTGCATATTTGCAAGGGGATTTTCTTTCATATGTCTATTTGGGGCTTTTTTGTTTCCAAAACTAAAATGGAGATAGGCCCACGTCAAAATACCCAGACAAAACCTTTTGAACTTTAACAGTGGATAGAGTCCAAACCTACAGCAATCTCAAAATTTTGCATGTATAGTGGCTCTTTATAGTGGGCTGGATCCAAACCTCACATTGAAAAATATCCCCAAGGCAGTAGAACTTGGATCTGTGCTTTCCGGTTTGAACCCAAACTGAAAGTGTTGCAAGAAATGGCTCATTAGTTTACCCTGTAACATTTGCCTCCAGAAATCTGTCATTGAACAAAGGCACATCAACATCTGAAAAAAAATTATTAGTTATTTTTGGATAACCCGAAGGCCCTTTAAGTGTTGTAGCTCAATATTTTTTTGGAAATCAAGGTCTATTGCAGAGCTGTCTTAGATCTCTCTATCAGTGCAGACAAGGCTGACTTTTAGCATAGTGAGAACATCAACATCCCACTTGGGGTGGCCAAATTTATAAAGGTAGCAAAACAGATCCTCCCTTGAGGTGAAGATGAGGGCACGTTGAAAAGACTCAGACAGATTTTGGGTGACTATCACTAGAAGCAGTAGCTCTTTTCTTTCTCTTTCCACCCTTCTCCTTTTTTAATCTAATGGTATGCCTCTACCCCATCTGTCATGATGGGAAGAGTCCTTCCTCTTCCTCCTGTGTAGTTCTTGCCTTGTGGACAAGCAGCTGTGCCTGCAAGAGCTGGGAAGTAGCAGTAACATCCAACCTTTGTCATTTCAAGTACAGGCAAAACCAGACTACAGATTACATCAGCTAGGCTGATGAGCATGTCCTCCTCCCCCCACCTCCTTCCCAGAGCCACAGGATGGAAAGTGGAGGTATTCAGCTAGGTCCTAGCTCCCCATGGAAAAACAAAGAAAGTGACAAATCAAGTACATGGCTGATTTGTGCTCTTGTGAAAGCAGTTACAGATATTTATGTGAACTATCTTGTGCCTTTGCTTGGTTCAAAAGCTGGTTAATGTCACAGCCAGAAGGACATGTTAGAGAAGTAACATATCCCTGCAGTATTCATATCTTTAGTTCTGTTTATGGACAAATGTAATGCTTTTTATGCCTTGATGATCACACTGAGAGATCAAAACACGAATAGAAGGAAGGTTTTGATAACTCATATTTGTGCCTTCTCAGGCCTAAAACAGGCCACTCTGAAGTACTACTGCACTGACTGAGGTCTCTAGAGCACTGATGGCTACATCCTCCAAGTAATATGTCAGCATGGATTTGGTCACCTACTGATTACAGAGGGTTGATATTCTGACTCTGAAGACATGAATTGTGTGAGGAGGTTGTTTGTTTTCTGGTTTTTTGTTTTGATTTGTTCTAAATAGATTTTCATAAAACACAAATTGCTTTTAAGCTTTGGCTTAATGCCTACAAGTGTTTATAACTTGTGTAAGGAAGTCATCTATCTTAACCAGTGTAGGTCAAACATATTTTCCATGTTAATTAGACATATTGGATCTGAGAAGTCAATGACAGTGCTTCATTTTAATCAGCAAAGAGAGGGCTCTTAACCTACACAATGCATGTATAGCCTCTCCCAATCTAAGTGTAATGGGTCTGGAAATTATAAAATCACAGGCACTCATTCCAAGGCCCTGGAGATGCTGGATGCTGTTTTTCTCCATCGGCCCTCACTCAAGGTAATAGAACGTTGGAATTCTACAGAGTAATTATCACTAAATTATAATTGCAGTAATGGTTGTGTTAAGTCACTCTAGCAAGACAAGTCTTCTGAATATAATCACCTAAAAAGGATGTATAGTTATTTTTGCTTTGACCCAGTGGAAATGTTCAAAATATCCCTGTGATTTTTGAAACAGCTACATGCAATTTTTGGTACTTTCCAGAAGAGTTCTGATTAACCCAGTAATAACCAGAAGTTTTTTTATCATGTGCATTTGGAATATTGCTCAGTGCACTGTAGTCTCTGCTTTTAAGTCTTTTGCTGCCAGATAAAGGGGACTTTTTGGAATATATTTTTGGAAGTAAATTCCCAGTGTTATGACAGCTGTACTGAAATGTGTTGTGACAAAAATAGACACACAAAATGACTTTTTAAATACATTTTCCAGTTATTGGGGAATAACTGCTGGAGTAATTTCTTTGGAGCCTGTACATTTCATGTACTAATACATATCTATTATATTTGGTATATGAATATTTATACACATTAGGCCTTTTTAATGCATATTCTACCACAGTGGAGATTTAAACTCTAAGGATCCAAGATAAAATAGTCTTCTCAGGACTGCATTGTGGCAAGCCCAGTACTCAGCTCAGCAGCCCAACAGCTCCCAGCAGGTCAGCTTGGTGTGCCTGGTGTCCCAGGCCAATGCACCTCTGGGGCAGCCAGCTGTGCCTGGCTGAGCTCAGCTGTCACCAGCCCGTCCCATGCACAGCCTGTTCTCCTTTCACTCACATTGTCACTTGTGAAGGCCAGGGCTTATCAAGCTGCAGTACTCGGGCAGTATTAAAGGGCATATCATGCTGTGTCCCTGGCACACTCCATGCTGAAAACTAGGGGGTTACACTCAGAAGTCCTTAGGGATATGACATAAACACTGCTCTCAAAGGCTTCCATCATGGCTTATTCCTCTCCCAGCTTTTCAAAGGCAGCTGGTGTGTTTGTCAAGAAAGCATCACAGGAAAACTGTTCTCAACCAATTTTAAATGAGACATCGTCTATTAAAAGGAGATGGAAACAATGGAGGTTATATTAAGCCACTCCAGATGCAGACAGGCCTTCTTTTGGTCCTTCACACCTTTAGGTCTGATCCCCTGATGCCTTTGACTTCAGTTGCTTACTGACGTTACTGCTAAATTCTGTTACTTCTCTTTTATACTAGTGTGAGCCTAAAGGAGCCGGAAAAACTGAATATTGTTACCAAGGGCAGAAAACCCTTCAACAGATGGGAAAATGATCCCACTTGGCAAGAGGCAATGTTTGGTACTTAAAAAAAGGAAAAAGCTTTTGGATTTCAGCCACCAAATCCAGTCCCAAATCTTGAGCTGTGCAGAGTAATTCCCAGAGCTCAGAAATGTAATGTACTGCTGTGGATCATCCATTAAACTGTCTATTGAATGAGGTATAATGCTAAGCAGGCTGAGGAGAGCCTATCATTCAGATTAATGCAACTCCAACTCACAAAACTTTCAGAAATTATTTTTGTAGGTAGGGCAACTTGGTGCTAAATCAGTTTGTTTGCTGTGAGAGCCAAGATGTTAGAGCATTAGAAGCTCAGAAGAATATGTCTATTTCTAGGGGCTGAATCAGGGCACAAGTATGCAACAAAATGGAAACAGAGTAAACACTAATAAACAAAGAAAACTATATTATTTTCTACCTCTATAATAAAAGCTTAGCAACAATATATAAAGCATTAAGAAAGTGCCACGTATTCTTTAGTCCAGTCAGTGGCTCTGTAAGAAGCCCACTCTGACTCTGTGACTCCTTTTCAACATTGTGAAATGCATCATTTTGAGCTGTTGTCTGGATAAAGTTTTAAGCAGCCACTGAATGTATCTCTAATGTTGTCATCCCAGTATGAAATACCATACACACAGAATCATAGAAAAAGCATCCTAAAATATCGTAGAAAATGTGGGTGTACTTAAAAATTAACAAAAATATCATGTAACTCAAGATTTTTGAACATCTAGCAACTGGGAAAGTTTTTTTTAAAACCATTTTAGCGTATGAAAAGAATATTTTTCCCCAAAAAGACTTGAACTCACTATGACTGGAATACAACAGCATCATTAATCTGGCTGCCCTGCTTATAGGTGAGACACACACATATATGAATATATATATATATATCTTCAGTTTATAGGTGCCATTAGCATACAAATAATAAAACATTTGTGACATGAAACAATGAATTAAGAGATGTGTTTCTCTATTATTTGCATTGCTCATGCCTTCAAAATAAAAAATGTTGTAGCTATTCAGTGAGTTAATTTAAATTTAAGTCATAGTGTTGTCAATTTGCATCAAAATACTCAGAACTATTGTTTTACTTACCCATAAGTGTTGACAGTCTGAAGGCAGGGAGCAGAGAGGAACAGGAAAAAGGAAGGAGAATACACAGAACTTTTTAAATGAAGTATTTTCAGTGGCTGTATAGTAAAAACTCAATTATATTCTTCTTGGTCCACAGCCATAATGAGCCCACAGCAGCACAGTCATTCTCATCCTCCATGGGTCTGTTGAACTTAATTTTTCAGTCCCTCAATGTCCCATGATGCCTAAACTAGAAGGGACACTGGGATATGTGTCTTAAAGAATTGGTTCACTTATCTGTATTGGAATACAACTATCATTCATTTTAATATTACTTAATGATTATGCCTTGAAGTGAGAAACATGTGGGACCCAAAGATTGTATGCCTATTGATACAACCTTTACTTTTGCTAGTATTTTAGGGAGATGGTGATGGGCATGTACAGCAGCTTCCTCAGTCCGTTTGCACCTCCTGAGTCTCATTCCAATTTAGTACAGCCTGCAGTACCTGGATATTGGGTGTTTGTAAAACACTGAAAATGAGTGTGTGGCAAATGGGAGTTTTGGTCTCAGATTCCTCCCTTTAAAAACTCAGTTGTTCTTTCTGGACAATACTGAGAAGCGCTGAGACAAAAATTAGAGGAACTTTGTAGCTTTGCCCTAGTTGAAGGAAATAGTAACAAGACAACCTGAACCAAACATGGACATAAGCACCCTCAGCCCCCAGTGGAGATTCACATCAAGGTCATCTGTCAAATAAGCAACAGTGAAGTACGTGTGCAGACTATTTCTTGTGACATATGCCCTTTTCTGGCACTGAAAGTAAGTAGTCTTCATCAGACTGTGGGACAATTTGTTTTAAATTGCAGCTAAAATAGATACATTGAATTTAAAGTGATAGGACAAAAACAGAAAGAAAAGGTCTTACAAACATGATTTGTAGGTTTAGTGCACTGAAGGGCAGATATAAAGAGCCTTTCTCAACCAGCATGTGGAATCACTTAGTTAAAACTCAGTTGTTTGCTTGAAATTGTAAAGACTATCCCTCGGCTTTCTGAAAGGCATTCAGGTAGAGAAAACTTGCATAGAGAAAACAGTGGACAGTAAATGTGTAATGTCTACACCTCTTCTTCATCAACTTTTCGATGCACATTCCAGTGCAGCTGAGAGATTCCACCATTACAGGTCCAAACCAGAGTAAAGTGCTCTCTCCAGAAGCAAAAGGTTTTGCACAAAAGAACTGACCCAATCCCACATCTGAGAAGCACAGACCAGTAATTTAGGGACCGTTTGGTTTTATATGACAATCGCAAGAATCTTTTGTTGGCACTATACACTTGTTTCACACTGCTATCAGGCACATAACTTTCTCAGTCAAATATGAGATAATGAGAAAAAAATTCAAGTTTTGTGGTGTAAGTTTTTGGGTTTATTTTTGTCTGTAAAATTAGAAAGATACAAGCATTAATATTGACATTTCATAGCTTCTCCTAAATATCACATTATGAGAAACAGATCTCCAGGACTCTAACCAAGAAAGACTGTTTTTACTTCCTCTAGGAAAAGGTCTGACTAAGGCAATATTTTATTATGTCTATAGAGGCATTCTGTTCATAATACTCTCTTTCAAGGATCTTCCTCACAAAGAATTCAGAATTTTAAATTATTTAGACATCACTAAAGTAATCCTTGAATTTTTAGCTCACTGGATTTAGACTGTGCTGTATAAAAATTTTTAGAAGCTCTCCAAAACAATTGCCTTGGTCAGTGAGAGCTCTTCAGCACTGAGGGGAAAAATGAGATTACTAAAAACAGGTGTCTGCTGCCAGCTTAACGCTAAGATATCAAAGACATCCACACTACAACAAAAAAAGGTGAAATGGCATTAGATATTTATCGTTGTATATATATCAGATACACCTTTTTTTAGGTACCTGAATTGCTTCCTACATACCAAAGACCTCATCCCACTGAAGATCCACAAAGGAGATGATAATTCACTATCTATGTGTAACTGATTATGTGTAGAAGACTCAGGACAGATGCCTTTCTGTGAAGGATTTGGTCTACCCAGCAAAGATGCTCCCAGAAGGCTTGGGGTTCACCAGTGTGAAATCGCTTCTCCCCTAGAATGAAGTCACCATAGGAGAAGAGTTCATGGCCTTCAGCACATCAATGAAGTCACCGTAGGAGAATAGTTCATGGCCTTCAGCACACCTTAACAGCAATGGCTGCTGCAGATGGTTTGAACTAGCCCAAATGACCTTGCCCTAGCTAGTCTCAGAAATCCAAGCTGAGCCGTGCAGAACTGTAGGGACAGGCGCCTTCAGTAACATGCTGGCTGCAAACAGCTGGGGATAGTAACATCTTAAACTAACACAGCTGTCTGCAAATTGAACATCTGTCCACAGGCTAAGTATTCAGCTGTATAATAAATAGAACAAACTAGATTCACTTTGGATGACTTAAAAATGTGATTCTTACTAGTAGATATCATCTTAACTCTTACAAATCCCTAAGTATTTCTTGCATTACAAATATGGCAATGCTCATTTGCCTACTTTGTGTCATGATTCTCTGTCAGCTTGAAGAGAAACAAAGGAGCTGCAGAAGCTGTATAAAGCCACTTGTACAGGATGTTACTTGCTAGTGATTAACACGTTTACTTTCAGAACAATAGTGGCAATGACACATACACACATATATGAATATATGCATATATCTTCAAATGAGTCCTCTTAACATGGAGCAGACTGTGTTGGGCTACAAATATGCAATAAGCAGAAAGCAAATCAAATGGATTTCTTGCTAAGACTTGTTACTGAGACTAATTGCAGGATCACAGAATCAATTGGGTTGAAAAAGACCTCCAAGATCATTGAATCCAACCAGTGACAGAATACCACCACATCAAATAGACCACGGCACTAAGTGCCCCATCCAGTCTTTCCTTAAACACCTCCGGAGACAGTGACTCCACCACCTCCCTGGGCAGTCCATTTCAATCACTAATCACCCTTTCTGTGAAGAAATTCTTCCTAATGTCCAACCTAAACCTCCCCTGATGTGACCTCCTCAGTACCCAGAGGGAGAATCACTTCCCTAGCTCTGCTGGACACACCATCCCTGATACAGGCTAGGATGCCACTGGCCTTCTTGGCCGCCTGGGCACTGCTGGCTCATGTTCAGCCACTGTCAGCCAGCACCCCCAGGTCCTTTTCCACTGGGCAGCTTTCCAGACACTCTGCCCCAGCCTGTAGCACTGCCTGGGGCTGTTGTGACCAAAGTCCAGGACCCAGCATTGGCCTTGTTGACCCTCATGCCATTGGTCTTGGCCCATCAATCCAGCCTGTCCAGATCCCTCTGCAGAGCCTTCCTGCCCTCCAGCAGATCAACATTCCCACACAACTCTGACCCAGCTCCAACCTGACTTGGGAAAAAGCCTATGGCAACCTTAAATTGTACCAAGAGTTTGTAACAGTAGTGGAACAATTCTCAAGCCGAAGAGAAGTGGAACAATTCTCAAATACTCTGAGAAAACATTATCTATAAAATCAGAAGTACCTTTTGATTAATTCCACTGTGCCATGACATTTATGACACACAAATATTCTGCTTCTGCCACACTTTATGACCTGTATTTGAGATTAATAACAAGGAACAAGGCTGATTTCATCACACAGTCCCAGAACAGTATTTACAAATAAGGCGTTTTAGCAGATGCTCATTAGAATGGTGATGAAGAGACAAAATGATTAAATATCCCATTATCAATCCCTGAATCATCAAGTGTTCTTATTCATTGCTACACATGCAAATCCAAGTGAAGGATGAAAATTGTGTAACAACAAATTTTGAATATACAATAACCACATAGAAATGCAATTATATTTACATCTGTATAATCATCAGTGATTTAATCAAATAACAGAAATAGCATTCTTTGCTGAATATTTTAAGGATGTCTTTGATCTAATGAATATGTACACCCGCATAGATAGATAGATAGATAGATAGATAGATAGATGTCTCTACTTGAGTTAAATTCTTCTTTGTGCTACTGAAAGTAAATTAATTAATGAAATTTGTGTGCCTTTGTCCCTTTCTGAGTACTTGTGAAACAGTCTTGAGAAGGATTTTGTAATAAATAATGTCTAATTTTTAATCTATTACTCATTAACAATAAGAGCACTTGTCAATAGGATTTCTGTCTTCAGAGCAATCTGTACACATCAGGCCTCACCAAATCATTGTGAAATAGCTGTTTATAGCAGACTTGGACAAAACTCCCTCCTTGAAGACAGAGATGCATGTGTTTGTGCTGCTGCATAGTCACTTCCCACAGTGAAGGTGCATCTTTGTCTCGCCACTGTGGCCAGTCCCATGATGAGCCTCTTCATCTGTCTGCTGTGATGGCAACAGGACCACAGCGAGAGAGCTTCTGTCCTTCAGACTCTTAGACACCAAATGCACAGTGGCTAAAGTATTCTTGTCTTTCCTGATGAAATTATGCCTCTGCTAGAAGACTGTAACTGCATCAGTGTGTGTGAACTGCAGGGCAGTCTTTCTTAGAAGACTCTATTAAGCTCTGATGCAGAGCAAGTTCCATGCATTTTGTCACAACATCCCAGTTTTATGACCCTCACTGTCTTTGTCCCACTGACTCGAGATGGGAGCAGAACTTTCTCTTGTGTCTTCGTCTTCCTTTGTGCTACCACCAGCCTAGCAGGGGTTTCTGTTTTCCCGGAAAAGATGCTCTTCAAGACTGCCCTTCAGAATAGGATCTATGGACAATCAGCTTAACTCAGTCAGAGGAAGTTGTTGTCAGGGCTCTGCTGTCATCTTCTCCTTTCGATGCTGCCCTTCCAGCTAGAGTGGTGTGCTTTCGGGGCTTCACTTGATGCAATTTACTGCAGAAATACTGAGTTTTCTCAAAAGATATTCAGTCATATCCTTCAGCATTACAGCTGTTTGGTTTTGATTCAAATTTCTCACTGAGTATTCAGGAGGCTGAAACCACCACACAGTTTGCTTGTAGAGTTCTGGAACAAAAATCTCGTGGTGTGTAGTTTCTCCAGTTTGAGTTCCTGTCAGCTTTGACAGGCAGGTATGGCAATAGACCTGAAATTTGAGAGCTCTGGGGGAATTCTCCTTCCTAACCCTCTGAGTATCCATTCAAGGTTCAGGCATCTATACCATACAACATTTTTAAAATCATGCAGCAGGTGCCTCCTGCAATAAAATTTCAGCTTCACAGTTGGAGCCTGCCCCCTTAGCTGACCACCAAGGTCAGCTTTGAAAGATGGTCAGAATTAGGCTGTACAGGAGACCACAATGGGTGCAGAAAGTGCAGTAAAACAGAACTAGGAAATCTATGTTTGTAAACAGTGGTTTGGGACATTAATTTGTTCCTTGCTTCTGAATATGCCCATGTGAAATGTACAAAGCATTTCTCCACAGCATTCTGTGAGGTGGGGAATAAAGTCCATTATATAATGTATGATTAATGGGTTGACCCTGGCTGGATGCCAGATGCCCACCAGAGTTGCTCTATCGCTCCCCCTCCTCATCTGAACTGGTGAGAGAAAACTAACGAAAGGCTTGTGGGTCATGATAAGGACAGAGAGACATCACTCCCCAATTACTGTTACAGAACAAACAGGCTCAACTCAGGGAAGTATGGTTAATTTATTAACAATCCATCAGAGTAGGATAATGAGAAACAAAACCAAATCTTAAAACATCCTTCTCCCACCTGTTCTGTCTTCCCAGGTTTTACTTCTCTCCTGATTTCCTCTGCCTTCTCCCTGCCAGGAATGCAGGGGGACAGAGAATGGGGGCTGTGGTCAGTTCACCACACATTGTCTTTGCCACTTCCTCCTTCTCAGGGGGAGAACTCGTCACACTCTTCCCCTGCTCCACCCAGGGCCCCTCCAACAGGAGACAGTCCTCCACGAACTTCTCCAACATGACTCCTGCTCATGGGCTGCAGTTCTTTACAAACTGCTCTAGTGTGGGTCCTTTCCACTGGGTGCAGCCCTTCAGGAACAGGCTGCTCCAGTGTGGGCCCCCCATGGCGGCAGGGGGGGTCACAAGTCCAGCCAGCACACCTGTTCCAGTATGGAATCCTCTTCCTATGAGTTCACAGGCTGTGCCAGGAGCCTGCTGCAGCTGAGGCTTCCCAGAGGATCACAGCATCCCTTGGGCATCCGCCTGCTCCAGTGTGGCATTCTCCATTGGCTGCAGGTGGATGTCTCCCCCACCATGGACCTCCAGGAGCTGCAGGAGAATAGCCTGCCTCACCACAGACTACAGGGAAATGTCTGCCCTGGTATCTGTAGCATCTCCTCCCTCTCCTTCTTCACTGACCTTGAGGTCTGCAGGGTTGTTCTCTCACATGTTGTCACTCCTCTTCCTGGCTGCTGTTTTGAATATTTTTTCCCCATCCTTAAATATTTAGGGGACTGGAGCATTTCTCTTATGATGAAAGGCTGAGGGAGCTGGGCCTGTTTAGCCCGGAGAAGACTGAGAAGGGATCTTATCAATATCAACAAGTATCTCAAGGGATACTTATGATGATGGAGCCAGGCTCTTGGTGGTGCTGAAAAGCTGGACAAGATGCAATGGGCAGAAACTGATGTACAGGAAGCTACACCTGAACGTGAGGAAGAACTTCCTTACTGTGCAGGGAACTGAGCACAGGAATATGTTGCCATGAGAGGTTATGGAGTCTCCTTCCCTGGAGATATTCAAAATCCATCTGGACACAAATCTGAGCGACATGCTCTAGGGGACCGTGCTTGAGCAGGGGGGTTGGACTAGATGACCTCCAGTGGTGTCTTCCTACCTACCCACCGTGTGATTCTGTGAAGTCTGTTATCCCAGAGGTATCTGTTACCCCACTGTCACTGCCTGGCTCAGCCTTGGCCAGCAGTGGGCCCATCTTGGTGAATTTGATAACAGTCCTCATCCTGAAAAAATCCCATAGGAGCGGTCAGGGAGGCCAGTTCCTGGTAGGATAAAAGTGGGGCCTTTTTCCAAAGGATCTATACTTTCTCCAAAGAGAGGCAGAAAGTACTGCTAGATTTCCTAATATTTAACTAATATTTGCTATACAGTTCCTACACCTTGAGGAGTCCCTGCAGGGAACTGCCCCAGAAAAGCGGAGTTGGAGATACAGAAGACAAGTTCTTATAATTTATCTCAGAAATAGATGAACTAGTTTTCTCATCAATGCTAGGCTTTTTGTTTGAACTCTGCAGTGTTAGTTTCTTACTTGTACCCATCACAGGAATACATCATCAAGAGCAAATCTTCTGTGCCACACCAGGATGGCAATTCGCGATTTCCAATGGTAAACACTGTATGATTTATTTTTATTAGCTATGGCATGAGTGCATATTAAAATGCAAGGGCTATGGCCCCCTTTTGCTCTAGTATTATACAATACATGCTTCCAGTCACAGAGAAATGATAAGGCAGCTGGATTATTTTCCTCCCCATCTCATCCCTACCTTATCCTTGTGGCACAACTGTCTCTAATACTGAGACCTCCTACTGCTTATTTTTCCCTCGTTTTAAAAACAGAACAGATAATCTCTTTTAGCTTGTGAAAAGACACACACACACACAAAAAAAACCCCATGGGGGAACCCTAACCAAAAAACCCACAGGAAAACCCCATGAGTCCTTCTGTAAATGTGGGGGATAGCTTAAGGAGGAAGATAGAAGCTGGTTGAATCCAGAATTGAGTTACATGATTGTTCAGTGCTTTAGAAATTGTACTTTTAATACAATAGACTGGCTGGCTGGAATGTTTCTAGATAGACATCAAAAAGTTCAGCCAATGAAGCCAAATGGTAATAGTGACCCTCCAAGTTTCTTTTAAGAAACACACAAATATAGTGACTCAATATGTCACATTTTTGCCTTATTTTGAATTTAGCTATTGTAGAAAGCAAGCAAATTAAGCATTTTTACCACCAGAAAACAGCATTTGTTCCGCAACAAATGTTAACGTCTGCCTAAATTTGTTTTCCTCTTTTGCACTTGAATATTATTGATTAACCGCAGGAACAGAAGAATCTTTAAGATCAGCCAAAATTGTCTTAAAGCTTTTCTTGGTTTCCCAAGCATGAATTCCTCAGTACTTAGTAGAAGAAAAATATTTACAAGCTGGGTGGTAGGAGACACCTGGGGGGAGTGAAACTGACAGTGGGAATAGAAGTCTGACTCAACTGTAGGTAGAGTAAGAAGTTTGACCAGAAAACACAAAAGATAAGCCATCAATAGAAACTGTGGTCGTGAGATTCATTCCACAAATATGATAGTACAGCGTGGAAATAGCATCAGCAATTCCAACTGGCATCATAACAGGAAAACAAACACCAGCAGGGTGTTAGAAACTGATCTGGGAGAAAAAATGCTGTTTACAGGTAAGATATATTGAGTGAGATTTGTCCAGTGACTGCAGTTCTTTTATGCAGGAAAAAGGCTCACGTAGTGAGGCTCTGGCAATTTCAGATGCAGCTGAAGGAGGATTTCCTTTGGCAACCACAAGGGCTTTTAGCTGCTCCCTCTAAAAGTCACTGGTGACCCCAGGCATCAAATAGGCCCCCCACCGGAGATGGGGCCACAGAGCCTAACCACATGCATGTCAGGGACCTTGAGCAACACTGTCACCAGCAGAGCACTGGCCCAGGCCTCTGGGCTATATAAATTCCACAAAAATCTGAAGACTGCCTCAGTGTTTGCAGCAGCCTGGGGTAGAGAGGGAGATGAAATGGGCTAAAACTGCCTTTACTTCTCCCTCCCATGTGAGTAGGAGTCCTGTGGTCTTTGGCAGGTGACACACACTGTCACCCCTCACTGCCGCTGAGATCCATGTAGCATTGCCTTTAAATCTAAAGAGAGGTATATTTTGAGGAAAGGATTGAGAATAATAAAGCCAGAAGATGCACCAGGAGAAATGCTCTGGTATCTCATGAGAATGTCATAGCACCCACCATGAATCTCCTTGCATCCCCACAACGAGCCAAGCCATAAGGAACTGTTCACGTTGGGCCAGTTCCCAGCACACAGCTTCTTCCATCTACAGGGTGCTTCCACCATCACTGGGATAGCATGGGGTCAGGGGCTTCAGAAAGAAAATGAAGAGCAATTCATCCACTACCTTAAAAATCTCGTATTTTAAGACTTAGTTCATGTCAAGTCACTTCCCATTACCATAAAACAAAGCCTAAATGGAACAAGGAGAACTAGAAGGATATTCTTATCCTAATGAAAAAATTATTAGGCACAAAAGCCTAAATGGGCACAAGGGAAGATATAGTAAGCATTTCTTTGCTCTGACAAACTGCTTTAGCAGTGAGAGCCCCAGAGAGAAGGCTGTCAGTGGCTAAAAAGAAGAAATCCCCAAAGTGGCCACAACATTCAAGGAAGTGTTCAGGCCTGAGTTAGCTGTTAATTAGGTAGCTTCAGATGGGAGGAACCATTTATAGGAAGCCCTGATTCTGAAAAAAACCAAAATCTCATGTACTCCATCTGGCATTATGACAGGTCAGTGAATGTCAAATAGAACAGAGAGAAAGAAACAAGGCAAAAGCTCTAATGGTGGCCAGGAAAAATCTTTTACTCCTTATGACCATCTCATTAGCTTCTGTCCTCTCCATGAGTTTGCAGTTCATCTAGATACAGTAGACTGGCTCGCGGGATGACTCACTCATTGAGGTGAATAAACTCTTTCCACCCAAAAAGCAGAAGGTGACATAATGTTTATCCTAGTGGCCTTCATAATCATTCGCCCAGTGTTCCAGGGACAAGGCAGAGAATCAGATGCCATGATGCACAGTTTTGTGGTGTTAATCTAATTTGAAACAAACATAAGTAGGAAAATTTTTTCTCCAAATCTCTCGTTTTAAATTTAATGCTACTGGTAAGATCTCATCATTCCAAATTACTGGATTAGGTAAATAAATTCCCCTCAATACAGCTGCAGTGATGGGTTCTTGCATTCTGATGGCTTGTGTCTAATTTATTTTATTCCTATTAAATTTGTAGAACAGACTCTTGTAAGTATTTTCCAATAACTTTAAAATGTCTACAATTGCTGAGACAGTGTCTCAGACAAAGACCTATAGGGCTGAAATAAAAATAGTGAAGGGTTCAAGATGACATCATGTTTTATGAACACAAGACGTGACCACAAATAACCTACAATAACCTTTAAAATTAGTTTTTTCCTGACTTCATAAAACAATATTTTATTTGGCAGGCCCTTATTGGCAAGCACTTTGAACAGTTCTATTTGTTTTCTGTAACCAGGAAGACACAACCAGTGTTTTCACATAGGTTTCCTCAGTACTGTGGTTTTGCCATTTTTTGCCTCTTTATTACTGCCTGCTGCTGTTGAATATTTTTCTTTGGGATGTTTATTAAGAACAAGGATATGAATTTTTAAAAAACTCCAAACTTTCTTTGTAACAGCACTGCTGAGTTTCTCCCGCTGTAATATTACTGTATCAAAAACACAGAAATAGATCATGGTATCTAGAATGATCTGGTTGCTTTAAGTCTGAAATTATGTAATAACATGCAGCTGGCTACATGTATATTATGAGAAACTGAAGGAAATCAGTCCATATGTCCTTTGATGCATTAACCAAGACCAAGATTTAGAAATCCACCATAGCTTGTAACACCATATGAAATGGAGGAAGGGGCTTAGCCAGTGACTGAACTAAATAAAAAAAACCCCTAAGCATTCCAGTTAAAGTAAATTAGAAATGAACATCACAGAGTGACAGAAATACTCCTGGTTTCTTAGGGGATTGTACCTGGGATTAGTTGCTATTTCATTCCACCATCACCAGTGGTCCTGGTTATGAGAGCCACAACTTGAGAGATGTGTTTTCATAGTACCTCCTGTAGCTGAAGGGGATTGCTCTCTGTATTCGACACTGCGCAAGCTTTTGTTGCTTTGAGTTGTGCTGTTGGGGACAAAATTGATCATTTTTCCACCACATCTGTAGGAGTAGTTGTGCTGCTCCCAGTGTTTTAAATATGTTAATTTGGCAGTTTCTGGAGTTTTGTTGGTTTGGGTTTATATATATATATATAAATACATATGTACACACACACACTTATATATAGATATATAAAAATATAAATCTCTATAACATTTTTATTCAGTATATTTTTAACTAAGATAGAAATTTTGTCTGCAGTCCAAATTGCACTATTCAGCAAATCCCATCTTCCCTACTGCTCCCATTCCCCACCAAACTGAAAAAAAAAGATAAAAAGGAAAGGTTTTATATGTTTGAGCAAGGGCCATGCAATTAAGATGAGCTTTTCAGCTTCTGTGCACAGTTTGGAGTTCCTAGCATTCCCTCTTTCTTCTGTGCGGTGTGAAGCTTGAGTGAATAAGGTAGGTTCCAATAATTAAACTTGCTCTATTGACCTAACCAAAATTAACTGGCAATGCAACAACGTAGCTGTCCATGTAAAAACAGGAAGTCAGATTTCCCCAAGTAACCCTTATTCACCATGAGAAAAACAGCTGGTGCTCTCCCTTTACATGCAAGTGTGTGGGGCATGGATAAAAGATGTATACTTCTGATATCCTCTCTTTTAAAAGAGAGGAAAAAAACTGTGTTTTTTTTTCCAGTGGAAGTTTTCCAGCACTTGGTTCCTGAGAGGTAGGGCCCCAAGATAGTCTGGTCAAAATAGTCAGAATCATATCTTTGTAAGGAGAAGTCTGTGAAATCGAACAAAGAAGCCACATTAGTATAACATGAATAATCCTCCCTGACCTCCAAAGAGAAAAATAATAAAGGATTTATTAGGCTTTTTTTTCCTCCCTAAGAAAGAGTAATAAGAAAAATCCTCCTTACAACAACAATAACCACTGTTTCAGAATCAGAGCCTTTGTGTCACTGCTTTTCAGTAGTTACGCTACATTTCTCCCAGTACACTGCTGGGATTTTTTATTTTTTATTTTGCTACGCATGCTCGCACATCTGCTCCACATGTGTGATCAGCAACTGGATTTTCTGAGCTGAACGTCCTGTTAAATGGACAGAGTGGGCAGATCATTCCTTGGAGAGCAGAGAATCTGCCTCTGGTGGATTGCTGCCAAATGCAATGGTGTAATAAAGAAAAGAAAGCTGCTCATTCGGATTGCTCTGAAATGAACTGTGTCCTCTCCTAAAATTCCATCTGGTTAAGATCCCTGGAGGCACAGTCCAACACACCTAGGTCTGGCAGTCTGTATGTTTGATGGCTGTAAATGTCTCTGCGTAGGTTGACTGGGGGAAGGCAGGATCATTAAGAACGAGAAGAGGTGAAACCATTGTACTCTCATTCCCTTTCACCCACCCAGACAAAATTACAGATGAGGGTTGTGGAGGTGAATGTACTTCCCGTTGCTGACATTGACAGATACTCTTTAAAATAGGTGTTGTAGGCTTTGACTTTCTCTGAGTTGTCCAAAAGCTTTGTTTTCAGCTGGAGGAAACCAGCAGCAGTCTGGACTGATTGTCCCTCTTCAGGTTTGGCCCTTAGCGCATTAATCAAGGGCTCTGTAGTAAACTGCATGAAGGAGATTGAAGTGAGCATTTTGGTATGTGTGCAAGGAAATCCAGCTTCCAAAAGTCAAATCACACAAGGGACTGATAACAGATGTACAAAGTAAGAGAAGAAATTAACAGATGCTTCCCAGTTTGGGCATTATCACCAATGAAACCCAGCTCATATGGTTCATAGGTCACATTAGAGTCTGGTGCAGATTAATTTGGTTCTTTGCTGATGCTGGCAAAATTAAGATTGTAACTGCAAAGTGCTGGAGTATCCCCTGAACACAAGTTGATTTTCTGAAGTAATATCACTGCTACTAAAAGGATTCTTCTGTGAGTTTAGTAATTAGTTCAGCACCAGGCAATAGCATCACGTTAGTTCAATCCATCTCTGTAATAGATGTCCTGTAGAAGATGACAGTTCTAGTCTCAACAAACCAAATATTTAATTTTAATCTTCTTCTCAGTCTACATGTATCCTGGTAAAATAAACAGGGCTTGGGAACAGTCCTGAGCATTGAATTATGATCATCCATGGTGTTAAAGAGTTAGGCGTCCTTAGCAGCCTTAAGGCTGCTGCCAGCTACCCTTCAAACCACTCCCAGGCACAAATCAGAAGCAGGGGATTTCCAGAACCATTCCCAAAAGACAATTTGTAAGCAGACACATGGTTTTGAAGGATAAGAGTGTTTACTAGAGCAGAGCTGGCTGCCCTGTAGTCACTGGCGTTGGCTCCTGGGAACACTCTGGGAATGTCTTAGCTGCCCATCCATAGGCCTGGACAACTCTCACCAGTGAGACATTATTTTAAGGAGAGGCAGGGTCTACCACTTTTTGAGACAGGGTTGTGGGTTTGGGTTTTTTGTGTCAGAGACAATTCTCTTTATAAAAAAGCACAAATCATAAAACTCTGAATTTATTTTCAAGGCTCCCCTCTGCAGTTACCACTGGACAGGGTTTTTTGTTTCTGTGATTGTCCTGGAAGCTATTGGGCAACTGAGTCCCTTCAGTAGTGCCACTGATGGGGTGGATCTCACAGCCTCTAGCTAATGTAATCACACTGCCCCATTGAATACACCCTAAAATGTTTTGGTTTGTCTTTCCTTGACCAGAGGTGTTTTAAAATAACTAGCTGCTGGTTAAATTTTGAGTTCCTATTGTTCTTGTTTATCCATCTGCTTGTAATTGTGCGGGTTTTGGCTCAAGATGATTTTTAACTAATTTGAAATCATTAATTTGATTATTGCTTACCACCCAGAAAGAAATGGCCAAAATCCAGGATTCTGCCTTTGCAAGACTTTTCAAGAACTTGGATTCAGCTCAAATACAAATGAAATATTATTTTTCAAATTTCTCTTGAGTCAGACATTATAAAAAATTGCATTAGAAACAATTACAGAGAGGGTGTACCTTAAAGACATTTCTCCTTTGGCTCAAGCCATTATTTTAACAACTATAAAACTGCGAAAAACATCACTTTCACTAATAGCTGTGCTGGCTCATCAGGTGTCAGACCAGGTATTCCAGGGAAAATCTCATGTTTAACTCGTACTTTCTCAGCTTCCTTGCAAGAACCTACAACCTGACAGGAATTCCCGAACCAACCACCTTCCAGTCCCATGGAAGGCTTTGTTGGAGCCAAACACTTCCAGGCTCTTTGCCCCTAGACACTGGGGACGAAGAGTAGAACCAAGGGCTGGGAGTTGAAGGGCGTCCATCCAGCTCAGAGTAAGCTCTGATGTACAAACCTGTGAAGCCAGTGGTTTTCCACCTTGACTTTCTGCTGCTCAGGTTCTGAGAAATGCCTTTTGGTGTTCAATGAACCGGCTTTCTTCAATTAGTAGTCCATGGTACACCACTCCACCAGATAATTTCTGATATAAACTAGTGGAATAGGCATAAGGTAGAAAAGAAAGCAGTGAGTGGAGCTTTCATTAACTAATCACTGGGATTAATTAGTGGTATGTGGAGAAGATGAACTCCTAAAATCAGATGAAGGTTTTCCAGTTTGGCAGTTGGAGATAGCTGGGGTAGGGGGGCTTAAATGCTTCCATCTAGACCTCAGATTAGATTTAAAATGTGGCAGGATGCATCTAAGAAAATCATACTTGCAAAATGACACTGTGTAAGTAACATAAAGAGGTCTCCAGTTGTTTCAAATGCAGAAACTATCTTGATCAATTATTATGTACAAAAAGAGGATTTAGTAAATAGCTAGATGAAATGGGACAAGACCACTAAGACAAATGCTGATAAAAGGTATTCACTCATTATCTAAATCATAGTGACAGCATAATAACTACTGAGGAGGTGCACAAACTAGATTACAGAGCCCACCATTTGAAATTAACCCATTCAGAAGTTTCTGTAAATTCACTTAGAGGTTTTCAGTATTTTCCTGTTTTCTTCCAGCCTTTCTGAGTCCCCATTGGTGCTCAACCTTCTCCTCTGTTCCCCTTAAGCTAAAATCTCCCAGGAGTGCATTTCCCTTGTAGCGGCCACAGCGTTGCATGGCAGCAACGTGGCTCCTGCCACAGGAGGCTGGGGTCACACCACCTGTGCTAGCAGAGGTCTGCAGTACCTCCTGCTAACCAAACCGGGGGTAAGACAGGGGCAAAGAATCATCTGGAAGTGTACGTGAGAAATACAGAGTTAGTTTCAACAGAAAGGATTCCTTCTTTGAAACCTTATCAGTTGAGCAAGGCACTTTGTCCTAAGTGACTTTTCCCCATTCTAAGACAGTAGAACTGAAAACCAGCATTTATCTGGACAAGAATATTGAATTTGAGGCTAATCATCTCACCCACCTTGTGAACTGCTCTGCTACCCTTTAAGGACCTGGAAAGTGCTCCCGCTGGCTTAGGCAGGAATTTGGATTGAGTCCCCCATACAGGTACAGTAGAAAGCCCTTAACCAAGCAAATAAAGCTTCATAAAGTCAAACTATTCTATACTTTGCAGTTCTGCTAAAACAAACATATTTAATATTAATTGAAAACTCTGTCATTTTATAGGGTTACATAAATGAATGGAAAGGAATATTGAGGAAGATACAGTGTTATGTATGATAAATAGGCTATTTTAGCACACATGGTAGTACAGAGGCAGAGCTCTTCAGAGCCATGCAGCTGTCTGCCACTGTACCTGGCATATGACTTTCTAGATCTTAAAAAAAGCTTAAAAAAAGACTCCATAATAGAGTACTGTTCCATACCATACCACACACCTCTTCATTTTGTAAACACTATGACAGCATTAGGGACTAGTCAGAGCAAAACAAAACTACTGCTGGGGAAAAATGTTTGCCAACTTTGTCTGCTCAGTGTTCAGTACTGGTTTTAAATGCCTCAGCAAGTTGTTCTTAGGAGAAAGATAACAGTCTGCCAAGTCTTGAGAGTAAACATTTTGTGTTGGTCGACCTACAAAACATTCAAGTTGGAAACTGGAGCTTATTCAGTGTAACTCAGGTTTAACCATCTCATTTTCAACATAGTTCACTTTTCATGCCCTTTCAGATCCATCTCTTTATGTTGTTCTCAGCCTCCTGAAGCTTCCTGCCGGCTCTTTCATGTTTGACATCTGGCTTAATCAGACTAAGGTTATCACTGTATTTGTGAACACGTCTGATGAAGGTGCCTCTTTTATTACTTACCTGCAGTCTGGTTTTAAACATTAACATCTTAAAAATTAACAGGTTCTGTTCTAGTTCCCCAAACTGCATATTGTTTACATGTGTTTCTCCTAGGCCTATGGACATTACAATGCAAATAAATATACAGATGCATATATTGGCATCCATACACTTCTTATATATATAGATTTTATTTATAGATAGATATAAGTGTATATGATATACACATAATATAGGCAACCTTAGAGCATATATTTTTTTATGAGGATTTGGCTCTAATAATGAATATTTCTGAATTATAACAGCACCTGTTGATCTCTTAAGCTTACTTAACATCAGAACAGACTTCTGTTGACAATAGAGCAGCACAGAGTTTCAGTGTACCATGTTCTTGAGGATCCTTTCTATGTGCAGTTGGTAAGTGAGTGGCTGTACCAGATGGAAGAGGATAGTATAAAAAATGAGAAGAAAAGCTTTGTCTCTGATATTATAGAGCAGGAGAGAAAAAAAATTAAGGGTGCAGGTAATATTGTTTTAGGAAACAGAAGAGGGATATACAGAGGAGATTTCTGGTCTCCTGTGGAAACAGGGTTAAATGAAATTTTTTAGTTCAGAGAATACCAGAAAAAAGTAATCCAGGATAGGAAAGAGGCCTTCCACTGGAAAAGCACACCTGAAGCTCATGATAGTATGGGGCTGGAGGTGATGGCTTTGATGCTGACAATAGCTGCCTATGAAAGGAAGAGAAAGTTTGCAGCTGGTGTAGCAGAAGGGAGTTAGGCCAGCAGGACATGCAGCTGAGGCTGAGATACAGTCTGGAGAGGAGTCTGACCAGGAGCTGCCAGAAGGCCTTGACCACTCTGAGCAGCATGTGCAGTGCTAAGTGCTGGCAGCAGGCTCCCAGTTCTGTCCCTCCCTGGAGCTACTTTGGTTTCTACCCCTGAACTGTGCACAGATTGCTAAAGGATAGAAATCTCTACAGTGTGGCAAGACAACCAAAACAATGCACGAGCCTTTATCTTAAGAATTTTGCTGTCCTTATAGCAAGTTGCTTGGAGATTACCACAGGTTGTACCTGTGACTTAAATCCTGTTCCACTTCAGAAGATAAGAGTGCAAATATTTTTACTGGTGACTACTAAGCTATATAGTTTCTCGGTCTCCATTCCTCAGCAGAAATCTGATAAAGTACCTCAGACAATCTGTCAAAACTTCTGCTCTTCTTATCTTTTAGGACCTGAGAAATTGGCCAATGTTCAAGGAGTTTGGACTGTCCCAGAGAAGGGAAACTGGTGCAGAAATCAATACCTCTCTCAAACAATTTTGTGTACTTATAAGGAATGCATTGAACCTCTTTTCCTGAGGAGAAAACCCACAGTTATTCATTGCATCAATGTCCTTCTAAGCTACCTCCCCACAAAGACTCTCCCAAGGCTTTTCAGGGTTGTGCAACAAGTTGTTTGTTGGTATCTGCTCCTTTTCCTTCTATACCATGAGAAGGAATATTGCAGAGGAATCACAAGCAACAGAAGCCAGGCTAATAAAAGAATTAAATTAACACAGTCGTGTCAGGCCTGTGTTGCAGGTGAGATAGCAAGACTTGCAAAAGACAGTGCTTATAAGTGCAAGCCCAGAACAATATAAATACTTCCTGTAAGCAGGAAGCTGATTTGTTTGGGGGATATTGTTTGCAATCTCCAGAAGCAACACCTTGTATAGTATGTCTGGACCACTGGGTTACTGTGGGGGATATCTAGGCATGTCTTTTTCCTGCTTCCATTTATTTCTCTCATTTATGCAACCATTACATTAAATGATACCCTTTCTGGCCTTCCACACAGACAGCTGAGATTCCTCAGTTGTTTTCCATACGCCCTTGTATCAGCATGGAGAGCAGCGGCACCCCATGAACAATTTATTTACTTGATTCCAGGTGGTCAAAGCTGCCGACTTCAGGGGAGCTTCACTGGACTGTCCAGGACTGAAAGTATGAGGAGGAGTTGCAATTTCAGCAGCTGTTTTCTCTTTCTATCAACAGCATACACAAAGAGATGGTTAAACCATATGCTGCTTTACATTTCTATCTGGAGTAAGCTTCAGATCTTTAATGTGGACACTATGGATTTTAGTTGGAGTACCTGCGAACCAAAATTAGTCATATTAGTTTTTAATGCAATAACTAGCTAAATCCTTCAAAACAGCTGGATTGTCACAGTCTTCTGTAGAAATAGCCAATGAGCTATTATGGAGGGGGTCACATTGTAAGGAAAGGTGGGGACAGAGGTAGCAGCACTTCTTGATTCTGTGCTGCTGTCAAGAAGTGCAATTGCACTATCTCGCTGTCAAGGCTGTGGGTAAATCAAGACTAAGAAATTGTGCCTCTCAGCAAAATGGGAACAGCTCCCTGGCTATTACATATTGCTTGCTGTCACCTTTAATGAATATTCATAAAGTACTTGGGGATCTTCCCATGCAAAATGTTACATATAAGCCACAGAAAATTAATTTTTATTGGGTACTTGTTTAAGATAATGCTAACAGTAACTAGTGGAAAACTTCGATGTCTGTCTCAAATAGGTCAGAATAATTGGAAAGAACTGACTGGGTAAAATATGTGAAATCTGAAAAAAGTCTGTCTGAAAAGTGTGATGTGCTCACAAATAGATGGAGAAAGGGAATCTGTCATTTATCAGCACTTGTATTTAATCTAATATGAAAAACCAAGCATACAGCAAGCTGATACAGCCAGAATATTGTCTAAGTGTATTGCACTAATAACAGTCAGCACTTAAGCTGGATAAAGCATGTAAAAAATCCAGTGTCTATAGGATATTCAAACATCTTACATGTAAGTGGTCTTTAGACAACTTTGACATTGAGCAAAGGAGTCCAACCAACCTGGAGCTATGAATCTTTTCTGTGCTGGGGTGAGGCACTTACTGACTACACCTCTAGCACTAGTGCTTAAAATAAGTGGATGCAACAAACAGTGCAAAAGAGTAAAGAGATTGATGACAACTGAGAATAACACTGACTAGCCCTGGCTTAAACACTGGACCTATAAATTAGCACGTGTGCAGGTGCAATTCTGAACGTGCCTTTGTGCATGTGCACGTACCTTCGGTGTCTGCCAGACAGAGATCACAGGCAGCTATTGCAGCTCCCTCAAGCCCTGCTTGGCTCTGGCAGTTGTTGAGGAGCTGGTAATTGTTTCCCCAAACTACATACCAGGTGCAGCTCCCTTGGCTCTAGATTGTCATTCACAACCCGCTCTGGACCCACTTGGGAAGAGCCCACACCTTCTGCACACACTATTCCAAAGAAAGAGGGCAAGTGAGAACCAGAAAATAAGCACTTTGGCATGGAACAGATATTTATCTTCAGCCTTTCCTGATTCTATCCTCAGCCATTAATATGTGATTGTGTGACATTATTTTTACGATAATGAATTATCACAAATGTAATTTTAAAAAATTCTATGTAGAATTTGCTGAACTATACTTTCTTTGTTTAAGCTTTAAGTTTTAATACAATTTAAGTTTGATGGAGGTACCTGTGAGCCTGGGGCTGACTGACTACATCAGAGGACAGAGATTTTAGGCTGTTCCTTAGCTGGAAGTCCACAACCTGAACCTTGGTACATGCCAGGAGGCCTCCCTTTTCCTCACACACACACATCCACCTCATAATATCATGAAATACTTTGCATTAGCTAAACCAACGGACCAACCTTTATCACATACAGCACGGAAATCACAGCTAATAGGGTTAAGCTGCCGAGGGGTTCAGGAGGTGCAGAGGTGTGCGTTACCGACGGCAGCGCGGGCTCAGCGCGCCGGGCTCGGAGCGCCCGCGGGAGCCCCGGGAGCCGCCGCCGCCGCCGCTCCCCATTCCTGGTGTTCGACTCCCCCTGCAGGGCGAGCCCCGCCGCCCCTGCCCGCTTCGGGCGTGTTTGCTCCCTGTCCCCGGCAGTTACCCCCCTCTCACCGCCGCCTCGATCAGGAGCATCCCGCTGGAAAGGAAGTTAAGACCTAACACTGTACATTTATCGCAGGAGCAATCTTAACCTCATCAGCGCTTACTTTCTCTCCTCTTTCTCAGTATTTTAGGGTTTCAGTCCATTTCCTTATGGCTCTCAGGTGCTTCCAGAGATGCTGTTTTCTCCGTCCCTCCCTTTCTGGTACATCCCCCTTCTCCTGCACCGCTGCCTCCAGCACACCTATCATCTCTCTCACCACTGCTCTGCAGCAAGAACTGAGGCGCACAGATGATTGTTTTTTTTCCCTCCATGAAGTCTGACATTTGAATATCTTCGACGTATATCAAAGCCAGAAAATGTTATTTTCATTTTTTCCTTGATATTAGTAGTGAGAGAAAAGGGAAATTTCAAAACATTTGACTATTTTCAATCAGAATAAAACAGTTTGGCATGCAAATGCAGCTTGTTTCAAGTGCTTTGCTTTGTTTGGGTTTTTTTTGTATTAAACTGCATTTCCCTATAATAGTTTATTGCCCCATGGGAGGAATATTCTGCTGTTTAATGCCACATCGTGCCTATGGAGTAATCTTCCTAGCTGAACATCTTTCACAAAGACTCCAGAGTTGTCCGACTTCCTCCCTGCACCTGCAGCTTGCTTCAGTGCCTCAGAAGAAGATGGTGTTCCTCAGGCACTTGGTAGAGGACAGCTGCAAGATGGGCACAAGAGCCTGAGCTGCTCTCCTCTGAATCCAGCATGGCAATACAGAAATGCTAGGCCATGGCTTTGGTGAATTGATTGAAGCCCACGTGCTTTAAACCAGCTAAAAAACTTGACTTATTCCAGTTTGGTTCCAGAGATCACTACAACTTTGTAGACACTGTTTTCTTGCCAAAAATTCATTCAGGTGGAATAATTGCAAGGGTTTTCTCCTCATCTTACCAAATGTCTGCTTCAGCCCTTGGCAGAGAGCTGGTGAAGAGGGATGTGGGGATATTTCCCACTGATGGTCCCTTGGGGGAGCATGGTCCTGAGCTCAGCCGCCATCCCAGCCAGGCCTGTTAGGCTGGGAAGGGGCTGAGCCGGCATCCAGATTGGGCTGAGGGTACAATGTACCTGCAGCAAAGTCTGTGCAGGGGTGAAGAAGAAGGCTCTGACTGGAAATGAATGCCAAAGAGCTGCCTGTCTCTGTTTGCAGTGGCACAGCCTGGGCTGGCAGGGTTGCACACACAAGGACCAGCCCTGCTCCCCTAGCACTGCACACACAAGTTGGAAGTCCAGCGTCCTCTATTAAATGCTTTCAAAAAACCATGGTTCTTAACAGCATAATCATCAGTGTCCATGGGTCTGTCCAAGAAGGATTTCAGCTCAATTCATGTTGCTGATAAACAACATAAACAGGGATAAGCGTTCGTAAATCTACTGCGCAACATCAAATGAGTCATGTGAGAAACACGGCTCAGTAATTTTAATACACTGATAAATTCTGTGGTCTAAGGTCTTTGCCTATATTTCAGGTACATGAGTAATACCACCTATTATCTCTAGAGCCACTGAAAAATGAATGCAGGCAAAACAAGATTTCCATGGTTCAACTGGTTAATCAAGGGCTCCCTAATACACAGAGTTGTTTTCGGCACTTGGGTATCATCTCAGCAGTAATAAATTTCACAAGACTGCACCTTCAAGCATTTATGGTTTTCAATTTACAGGAGATTTCATAAATATGAATACATTCACTGTAAGAAATGCTGCTGTGAAGCAGCCATTATTCATATTGCATGGAGGGAGAGGCTGAAGCATAGTGAAGTTTACCAACCTGCCAGCTCTCATTTTCCCTGAGCAGGACTAGCACCCAGGAAACCAATTAGTTGGTCTGTATTGAAACATGGGACCATGTGCACCATACTCACTTTGCTCTTTTATGGGGAGAAAAGAGGGCAGCAAGACACAGTGTGGGCCTAAGGGGTCTCTGTGATCTGGCACTGGCCTCACCATTCTGGGAGTTCGTGTTTCCTCAAGCAGTGCCTCGGTTCTTGGCCTTCCCCAGCCTCCTTACAGCATCTGTGTCCAGCCTCACTCCTTGGGTGGTTAATTCAGGCCATGGAGTTCCTTGGAGAACAGTCACTGTTTTAAAAGTGGCTGGCATATTAAAGTCTCAGTGAAGATCAGAAACCCAAAGTAATGCATTCAGTGTATAGCAGTTTCTGGTTTCTTCAGAAATACTTTTGTTAGACAAGTGTCTGAGTTCAAGTGTTGTTTCTACTAATGAACACACCAGTGACAGTGAGAGCCATAGCCCAGACAGCTTGCAGGAGTTATTCTTGCTTCAGTTATATATATAAAACATACCTACTTGGACCTGTTCTAGCCCATAGTGGAAGCCCATGCCAGAATCAGTAACCAGCAGTCACTCTTGAAAATGTCATTGGTATGAAAAATAAGATATCTTTGATGTTTTAAACAGCAGATCACCTTCTCAGCATTGCTGAATTTTGTGTCTTTTAATTCCTTTTATCGTGATTATTATTATTACTGCTGTTATTGTAATTAATTCCTTCACTTAATTATATCACACTTGTTCTTTCCTCCCCAAGAGTCCTGTTCTTGATACTTCAGGACTGACCTTTGTCACTGTAGAAACTGACTATTTCTTCTTTCATCCAATGAAATTTTTATGCACTCTTGCACATTTCTGTTCAAATGTAAGTAGAAGGGCTATGGTGCACTATTTTACAATTTTACACCCAAAAGTTAGACATGTCTCTGAAATTAGTTGAATGTAATCGAGGTACAATCAGTTGAAATAAGACACTTTTTCTCACCTGCTTTTATAATTGTTTTGGGTAGGATGAATCACTTCAGATGATTCTATGCATAAATATGATCAGCACTCTCTGAAAGCGATGCTAAAAAAAGTTACATGTAATGATGAGACTCACAGTTGTTTTAAAGTAGTTTATACACTTACATCTGTACATAACCTCTACCTGACAGCAAATATGCACGAAACTCCAGACCTGAGTGGAGATGGATGTCTGCATGAAGTGAAACCAGCAAAGATCTCACACAGGAGGGCACCTGTGTTTACTTCTGTGTTCTCAGCTCATGCCGTGTAAGAGGTACCACTGTGGAAGCACAGCATCATTTGCATTACTGTAATGCTTGTTAAATGTGAGTGCATAATAAAAGCCACAGCCTAGACTACAGGCAACCCAAAAAAATTTCCAATAGTATTTAGTGTTTTACAGTTTTCATTAGCCCTAACTACTGCATTCTGCAACCAGGAAAAACACACTTTGGCTGCACAGACAGAAAACAGAGTTTTAACTGCAGAGGGCATGAAAGAGCTACTGAAGAGCAGAGTGTTTTATTTCCAAGGCATTATTACCCACAACATAATTTTCTACAAGTTCGATTTTTTCCACACTGAATATCTACAATATCGCATTTTTGTCCTGAAAGATCCTCTGAGGATCTGTCTGAATGCTTTCTCTTGGAAAAATGCAAACCTAATAAAGAACATAAATTATTAGATTCATTCTAAAGGATATTTCTTTATGATAATCATGGACTAGAAATCCTTCTGTTATCCTCACTGAATCTAGTGGATGTCTCTTCTTACAGAGATATTCTTTCCCATCTTACTTCACACTCAAACCAGGTTTTTTTTTCATTTGCATGCAAGATTGGTAATGTAGGATGAGCTTACATTTACCTGTTTCCCACTCACTGCCATTATGCCCAGCCATTCATTAATGCTCACTTGAGTCATGCACCACATCTATCACAGTGCAGTACAACTAATATTTTCTAGGTTTCTTCTGATGCTGCTAAGGTTTCAATCAAATTTGGCTTAAGACTCATAAAAATAAAAATTTTTTAAAAATAAAGAAAAAGACCTGAGATTTTCACTAAAATACAAAATAGCATTCAAAAAAACCACTTGAATATTCATAATTTGCACACAGAATTGTCCAGAACTTGCCCATTTCGGCTGTAGTTTACAATTTTCCGGAAATATTAAACAAATCTTACTCAGTGTGTGTTTTGAGAGGAATGAAAGAGGTCTGCAAAAACCACTACCAAGAATCCAGCCTGAGGCAGATACATGTTGGCAGGAGCTGTCCCAGACGATAACAAATGCTTTGCCATCCTCCACCCACACAACCTGATTAGCATGAATCCCCATTTTTCCATTAGCCCACATGCTGAAGGTGTTTTCAAGCCTCCTCTTGAAGGTAGCTGCATCTTTGTTTTGCACTTTGTAGTCTTTAGGGCTTATGTGGGGCCAATAGCTGCAGAGCCAAAACCATGCCCAGAGTTTTTTCAGCCCATCTCAACACCTTAGGTTATCACTGCTGGGAATCAGAGAAGATGGAGAGAAAAATACCGGCCCTTCCTCTGCCATCAGCAGTGTTTGTTGATAGTTAACTTGGGGAAGATTTGGGATAAAATATTGATGGACACCAGCAGAGGGTGCATTGCTGCCACTGTAATGACTGTTCTTATACTGTAAGTAACCATAAGTAACCATGGTGCAGCAAAGCTTTGGACAAATCCTGCACATTCCAAGTCTGTGGAGCTGCCTACACAAAGGTGCACAATCGGAAGCAGGATTCAAGACCAAAGTCAGTGAAGCCAGTTCCTTTAAAGATTAAGAAAAAACCAAACAACCAAGGAGAAGTAATGTGTGTTTTCTGGTGTGCACTCATGGCGTTTTGCAGCTTTTCTTGAAATATCCATCATAAAAGTACTTCTTTGATCTGCTGCAAGCAGCCACTCCCAGAAGGGGTGAGAGACACCTCGTTTCCTTCCTTCCTTTTCTTATCCTGACCTACCAGTCTGGAATGCAGTTCACCTCTGAGCATTTTCAGATGTATCATTTTCAGAGAGGTTTGCATGTCACAACACACACTTTACTGCTCACAAAGCCTGCACATGACAGCCAAAGAGAGGAGCCACATCCGGCTCTGACCGTCCTGCTCTTCACCCGTGTATACACGCCCTTGTCTGCAGAAGGGGCACAATGGTGTTAGAATAACAAATAGTCATGTCACCCTCATCATAGGCAGGACCTGAAACTGCAAAATTAAGAAAACAGTGCCCCACGGGTGAGTCACAGTTTAGGCAAATCTGTGATTCTGCTGCTGCAGCCCTACGTGCCTCCAGCACATCCCTTTGCAGCAGGAATCACAATGTACCTCCTGCCCCAAAGTCACCCCACCTGGTGACTGGTGGGAGCTAGCCACTCTTTGAAGGGTTAGTTTCCAGACAGGTAACAGTTTTTCAGCTTCTTTGTCTGAATTTCTACACAGCAGCACAACCCTAAATGCTAGCATACCAGAGAGAGGGACAAAATACAGTGTCCGCAAGAGGCCAAGTCTTTTTCTAGTCCTGCACAAAATCATCCTTTTAGGCTTATTGTGCTGTCACTGGATTCAGAGTGAGTACTCAAAGAGAGATTTTAACTTCTGAACTGCCCTTCAGAAGTGCCCCTATAGCCCCACATACCACAGGCCTGTGGGTGCTGAAGACAGAGTCACAACTAAATTCCAAAACATAGTGGGCATTAATCAAGACCATAATGTTCCCTACCAAATGCCAAGGGAGTTGAGCACAGCATAAATACACACTTAGAACTGCAGCACAATAAAAATAATGATGATAATAATAATAATAATAAGCCCCCAGCATAACCAGCACGGTTATGTGTGGGTTAGCTGAAGATGGCCGGAGGGAGGAGATGCCATACATTCTTGAGTGCACTGCAAGGAAATTTCAGTCCCATTGACTTCAGTGGGGCTTCAGTGAGGACACGTCTCTGCTGTGGAAAGGAACTGCTTCACACAGCATCGTGGGGTTCCTTGCTTTTTGCCTCTGAGCAACTCCTGGCAAAGCCACTGGTTACTAAGTGAAAACATAATTTTTCCAGTCACCAGGACTGCAAGCCATACCTGGATTTGGATTTTTTTTCTTTCACTTTTTGTTGTTGCTGCCATTCTGACAGATTTGCGAATCTGGCTCCTTGACTAGGTGCTGACTTTACAAACCCAAGTTTGGCTACTGAAGCAGGGGAAAGGGGGTCTGACCTTGGGGCGGATTATTCCCCCTCAGTGGGGTGGCTCTGCTTACAGCTTGACTCCAGCTAATAGGCGGCATTCAGTGTCAGCCCAGCAGCTGCCACGCAGGAGGTCTGTCCCTCCGGGCAGCTGCTGCTCATCTGCCGGCAGCTGGCAGCGGAAGTGACATCTGTTTTCAGTCCCAGCTGTGAGCGGTGCGGAGGTGCCAAAGCCCAAACGCCTCAGTTCTCGATCCAGGAGCGAGGAAGGGTTTCTGATGCCAGACCACGGCCTGGCTTGCGAGGGAAGGGAGGGGGGGATCGTCTCCTTCGACGATGGTGGGCTGGGAGGAATGGAAAAAGAGTGACAAATACGAAAAGAAAGAATAAGCAACAGAAGTAGGGGAAAGGATGGGAAAAAAGCGCAGGAGAAAACAGGAATGGCTGAAATGAAAAGAAAATATGAAATTTGAAGTGTCTAGTCTGAAGGACAAAAACAAAAGGAAGGATGCAGAGTAATGAAAGAGATGCAGAAGTAACAAGAAGCAACTAACCGAGAGAGATGATTATCTAAAATGGCTACTGAATAGAAAAATGCCTTATTGAGCTGCCATCTGAAGTGCTACTGAACCTGGAACGTGTTCCTGCCTGCACCCCTTAGCCTATCGTGCCATTCAAGGGGTCTCCCCTGCAGGTTTTGCCATCTGGTGGAGCTCTGGTATATTCTCTCTTGCCTCCTTGCTTCTCTACGCTATTTAAATTCACATCACTTTTTTCTTGTCCATGTCTCATACTCTCTCATTTATCTTTGTAACTGTGTTATAATTCAGTGTTGTGGCATTTTAACTGAATTATAATTTTAGTTTCTGAGACAGGAATAGGTGCAGGATGAAGGACAAGATCAATTTCAATCTGAAGATTGAAAGCATACTTAAGTTAACCTTGGAATAAACATATTAAGAAATGCCACTTTGCTCCCCAGGTTGGTGTATGCAAGACAAGTGACTTTATTCTATCACGAAAAGTGTTTTCACAGTTGGGACTGTTTCCTCAGCATAGGTGCTGAAAGTGTGTTTTTTAGATCTCTAAACTGATTGAGTATTCCTGGAAGAAATAATGAAGGAAAATGTATATTTAACAAGTGCTTTACAGCCCTGTCAATCCAAATCAACCTACACTGGGAAAAAATGCAGTGTCAGTGACTAGTTCTTTTCCTTGGTGCTTGCCAGAAGCACAAGATAAACTGAGTTCTGGTAAACAACTGGGCTGGGGAATGGGCTGAGGGAGACAGATGCCATAAAAATTACCAGTCTGAAGTTGAAAGTACAGGCATTGAGGCACAAAAATTTGAACACACTTTGCCTTTGGTATCTCATTGCAGACACCCAGAGCAGGGCATTAGGAACTGTGTGCACACAAAGGAACTGTGTGCCTTTACAAATTATTCAAAATCAGGTGCAAAAGATTGGATTGATTGAGTTGGGCAGGAATAATCTTGCCCTAAACTCTGGCCTACAGGAACAATGTTAACATGAGCCTATTCCTGAACCCCCAAACCTTCCTCAACAGAAATGAAGGGACTGTCTGCACACTGGTGGATCCTTGGTAAGATGAACTAGAATTTTTCAGATCAAAGTTATGGATGAAGAGGAAGGAGATACAAAATAAAAAAGCTTTTACATGTCTCAAAGTGAATGTGCTCTTCTTCAGAAATAAAAGCCAAGCAAAAAGCAGTGAGAAGTGGCAAGTATCTGAGGCAGGGAGAACAGAGTAACCAAAGTATGACCCTTCTGTGGTGGAATGACCTACAGACAGAAAAAGTTGCTGTAGCCTCAGAAATTGCCAAGCACTAATTGGAAACCTTACATGTCTTTGGAAGCTTCTCTTTGGATGGCACCTAGGACAGCACTGTGGAGATGATGAGACTTTGGTGTCACACAGAAATACAAATTTGAATACACCAAAGGCTCCATGGCATCCACAAAATTTTTGTTGTGCAGCCTACATCTATCATCAAGATGAGCTCAACTAAAGTTGACTCTACTATGCCATTGATTACAATACATAACATCTCACTTCCTTTCTCTTTGCTTTTTGGTACAGTTTTGGGGTGTTGGGGTTTTTTGTTTATAATGCCACCATCAGCTATCCTTTTCATTTCTTTCTTCTTTAGAGGACAGTCAAGCCATTTTTTTTCAAGCTAGGTTGTCTGAGAAGCTAAAGAAAAAAAGAGTAACTAGAAAATCTTCTACCTAACTGGTTGAAGACAAAGTAATACAGATTTCAGATTTAGCATGAAGTGGGTTAGTTTCAGTATACAGTTCTAATTCACTCAACTTTGCAGCTATGAAAAACCTTTCCAGGGCCACATTCTGCATTCTCTTTTCTGGTGAGCACTACCCAAGGAATACTAATTAGAGTGCTCGAGCAGTAAGGTAAGCAAGGCTGGCAGAGCCTGAGCTTTTATTTACTTTCTGTTATCTCTGTCCAAATGTTCAAAGCAATATGGGTGGTGACTGATTCACTAGTTAAATTCAAAACAGCATGTGTGTACAAAAGGCTGCCAAGTTTCTCATGTATACTGGTATTTGTGAGAAGCTATGCACAGACAAAAACCAATCAACCAGTTTCTTAATTTCATTTTATATCTTTATTCCCATTGTAAGTACTAACAATCACCCAAAAATCCCATTTAAATTTGGTTTGGATACACAATAGCATTAATCACAGTCCAGTTTCTTTTTTTTTTTTTACTGCAGTTTTAGTATTTTGTGATCTGTTTTAGTAGTTTTGTTGTTGGTGTATTTGCTTCCAGCAAAATGGATTTTTCAGTGTTTGTAGAGTATTTTAAAAGATTGCTGAAGATTAAAAAGCCATAATGCAATAATTAACAGTACATTAATAAAGCTTATTATCTTCCATTTAGGATTAGTACTAAGTATATTGGATGACCCAAAACCTACTTTTTGTTATGCATTGTCTGTTCTCTTTTCAAAATAAATCCATAAACAACTATAATATTTTTTTTATTACAGCAGTTCATTGCAGTATCATTTTTAATTGGATTGAAATCCTCTTAGGAGAATGAGGTAAGTAAAACAACCCTAAAAATTAAAAGCTCTGTTTAAGCAAATGATGTTACACACAAACCAATGCTAATGCAGTATGACAATGCATAAATTAGAGTGGATAGAAAACATGAAGGATTTTCTAAATTCCCCTTCTTATTATGTGGGGAAAGCACATCACAGATTGCATTTTAGTCTTCAAGCAAACAAGAAAAACAAAATACAGTCAAAGAGACATCTTTCATCATGTCTTTTAAAAGCCTGTGGGACAAATTCCTTCATCAAATTTATTAATGTAAAAGCACATTCAGAAAACTTATTTGTGAGAGCTGTCCTGTTAAATTATGAATAGCAGTAATAAATTCTTTAGTTCTTCATTTATTTGCGTACTCTGCATACGAACAGACATGAATATATGTATGAATAAAATATGCCTATTGTATAGCCATACACAGAGCTAATATGAATGCTGATGTTGTACAATGTCAGGAAAGGACAAATTATTAATCAAAGTAGAGAGAAGAAAGAAGCAAAGAAGAAAGCAGATGATGCACAAGAACTTTGTTAGCTATCTTTGCACGATGTGTGTGGAAGAAAATGTCTGCTTTGGATATGGAACCATCAGCTAGCAACTCTTTATTTCATTATGCAATGAAGGAAGTTTGGGACCAAGGTCAGCTTCTAAAAGGGATTTAAACCAGAGATAGAAATAGTCATGTAAAGGGAAGGAGGAAGGGCACCAAGCATGGAGCTTCTTATCCTAAGTTTTGTGTGAGCACCAGAGGGAGTGGAACTCAGTGGGAGTAAGGGGAGGAATGCTGTTTTTAGAGGGAAAATTGCTGAACTGACAGTGACAGACTGAATCAGGGATTCACTGGACACTTCTGGTGGGGATACTTCTCCAAGACGTTATTCCAGCCATAGCAAGTATGTAAGACATTAACCTAGCCCCTTCACAAATTGCAGGAGAGATGGAATTCCTGGGTCTTATGCATAGGGAAAGACGTATGTTTTCAGGGACTCTGCTTGTATTGCCCTTAGTGATACTCCACATAATAATCATTCACCATTTCATCTTCCTGTCCCAACTGTCCACACCTGACTATCAATGTAGTGTATCTTTGAATTCATAATGCTTAGTCTCCTTACTACTATTTACTACTTACATCTGCTAACCAGCAAGAGATGAGAATTGTATTCTTAAACAGGAATTAACAGACTCTTCCTATATCAGTGGAGCTACAGGAGCTCTGAATGGTAGCACAGGGGCACTGAAAGAAGTTTAGTATCAAGGTGGCTACAGCCAGAGCACACTGCATCTGGAAAACTGGGGGCTAGCACCTCGTTGTACCCATGCATATCTTTGATTTGAGGTCACCTTCATTCCACAGAGAACAGGTACCTGACCTTTCCAACACTTCCTGCAATATGCATTTCTCTTGATGCCAGAAAAGCTACACTCTGTAATGAACTCTACATTCACTAATAGGTATTACAGCAGCAATTTTTAAATAATTTCACATAAAGTAGATAAGATGTGCTTTAGGATTAATTTATCTGGAAAAAAATTTTAAGTCATGCAGTCCTAGAGTACAACACACACACAGTTAAAGACAATTCTGCATGAATGCTTTGGTGTCCTCTGTGCACCTTTTTAAATGATCAGTACCTTAAAAAATATTTCAGTATCATTCCTCACAGTATATACCCAGTGTATCTCAGAATTATTTGTATCTCCTTTTACACTTTATATGCAATATTATACTTGTATTCTAAATATCAAAAATATGCTGTTAAAGGATCTTAATAATAAATGGCATAAATCCAGAGTTTTCAACAAAGAATAAAGTGGCTTAAGACCTTTGGTGAACAGATGATGAAAAACTAACATTTCCAAAAGCTACACATGATTTATGGTCTTATGCTACCAACAGCTGGCCAATCAGCTCCGGGTTTCTGTCCTTTATTAATGCCATGATAAGAGCAGCAGCAGAATTTACTGTCTCCTGAAGCAGCAAAGGGTCCTGGAACAAAAAGAAGAAAAAAAGAGGGAGTAGGGAAAACAACATATTTACAAAAGTGGAAAACGTAAATATTTAAAGTCAATTTTCAAGTATGCCAAATTACCATATGATTGTTGAAGAAAAAATGCTCTTTATTAGAAGAGGAACTTCTAAAACTTTTATTTTAAGGAAGCGCAATTTCATAGTAACAACCATTTTCTCCAATCTCCTTGATGCAAAGCTGCTAGAATGCTACCTACTCAGAGACCACCAAAAAACTTGATTCGGTCACTGGATTCCTAACTGAACTTTAAAATCTAAAAGGCAGTAAAAATTTTGGGGTTGAAAACATGGAACAAAATACAGGATTTAATCGAGTAGCTTAGTTAAAGACCTGCAACTTGCAGCACCTACTGAATCCCATCTGTAGTCTACCAACTACTTAAATTCACACAGGCATTTAAGCACTGGAATTTCAATGGTTTAGGCTGATATTTTTATCAAATAACTTCAAAAAGTAGTCTGGTTTTGACAGGCAAGTACAGAAACCAACACAGGAAATAGCAATAAAATGAGACATTGATTCTGTGCTTCTAATTGAGCACTCCAGCTCACATTTGAAAGAGTCTTTTCTCTAATTACCAAGTTTTCTTAATTGTATGGGCTACAAAAGGTTGGTTTCTTGCTACCAGTAAGATTTCCATTTGTGCACTGGGAAAATAGCAATAGGTGTAGTCAGGCATGGAAACATCCCTGGAGCGAGAAATAGGAGAGAACAATACCTGTGAAGCAAGGGAGAAAAAGAAAGGGTAGGGAGAAAAACTCTGAGGTAGGGAGAATTTATAAAGAGAAATAAAGAGGTATTCTCCATAGCCATGATGGATAAAACAATAGGTTTTATCCATCTATTTATTCCATGATGGAAGCAATAGGCAAGGGCTAGTATACAATGGAACAGATTATTGGGACAAATCAAGGAAACTCATCATGAGGGTCCTATAACATGAGACTCACATCCATGTGAAATGGGATACCGCTTCCTGCCTGGGGTAGGAGGATGGAGCAGCTTGATTCCACATTTTTTCACCTCTTTTTTTAAAATGCTGCGTGAAGGAAGAATTTGTAGAGAACACTCAAGGAACTTGGACTAATGGACAGAGAAACTGTTTCCATAACTTACACAAAAACACAAAATCAAAATTTGCTTTTTAATAAATAAGGCAACAGCTGAAGGGACCTACTATTCTGCTAGCACAGAGGGGAGTTGGAGACTAAGAAGTTGCAGTTGAAGGAAAAACTGAAAGGGAAAAGGTGTCCCGGGAACATTCTCAATGTGGAAACAGGTCCAGAGGAGAGCCACAAAAAAATTATGAGAGGGCTGGAGTACCTCTGCTATGAAGAAGGGTTGAAAAGATTGGGGGTGTTCTGCTTGGAGAAGGAAATGCCCTGCAGTGACCTTATTGCAGCCTTTCAGCACTTAAAGAGGGCCTACAAGAAAGATGGGGTCAGACCTTTTAGTAGGGTCTGTAGTGACAGGCAAGGGGTATGGTTTAAACTAAAATAGAGTCAATTCAGACTAGATATAGAGAAGAAAGTTTTTATGATGGGCAGGTAAAACAAAAGAACAGGTTTCTCAGAGAGGTGGTGGATGCCACATCCCTTGAAACAATCAAGGTCAGGTTGGACAGGGCTCTGAGCAACCTGATACGGTTGAAGATGTCCCTGCTTACTGCAGGGGGGTTGGAGTAGGCAACTAACCTTTAAAGGACCCTTCCAAACCAAACTATTCTATGATTCGATAATAATGCTCTTATTAACTTTGTTAGTTATGTAAATGAAATTAAACTTGCTAGAGAGGTAACTGGATTGAATTAGAAATAGCTAGTTTATAACTGATTTTTTTATCATTCCTGAAAAAATGATTTTTGTATTTGACTAGAATTTTGTCCTAAATATCATCAACTAAGTAAATTACAATTTGTAACCTTGCAAAAGTTTGCACTCCTCACAAATTCATGTTATATAGTCCAATATTCAGTAAAATTATTTATTAGAGTTCTAATGCTGTGGTAGAATAAAAATGTTCATGACGTGTCTTGCTGTTCACTGAGTGACACCTTCTATCAGTTAAGCAAGGAGTGTGGAAGCCTACTGAGGTCCTGCTCCTTCAGGACCTTTTTTCATGGACCAAGGATGCAAAAGCAAACTCAGAATCCACTGCTCCAGTTCAGCAGGGCATTCACTCCCTCGTTTCCCATGGGTATAAACTGCTGGATGAAGTACAAGGAGAACGGAAGTCGCGCGCACACCCACTCAGATGGCAAACACTGCAGTTGCTTTCAAAATCGAGCAACACATTTCTTCCTGTTCAGCAATGCCAAATCTCCTTGTGCCCTTCATCACTTTTTGTTCAGTTTATCTCAAGAAGCACTTCACAATTGCAGGCACTCTCTTCCAAATGGGCTTCCAGCCATATCTGAAGTTGGCTGGAGGTATATAGTATTTTTTTATTTCCATTTCACAAAAAGAAATAAAATACACCTGGCCAGGAATGCTCTTAATGTTTCTCCCAATAAATCTTTCCACATCCTCTGTTGGTTACTGGATTGGGTACACATTCCTTTGCAGTAATAAATTATTCAAGTTTTTGAACATAAAAGGAAGCAAGAGAAAGAAATTTAACTTTCACAGGAGAGATTGAAAGTGACACCGTAAGATTCCTTTAGACTGAAAAAAGCCTTTTCTAAAGCTAAATCTAAGGCTTTAGTGCTAACTTCCATGTTCTGAAGAAAAGACATGCAAAGAATTATGAGCAATATTTGTAAGGCAGGCAATGTGGCAGAGTAATGTGTACAGAAACCTGCATGCAGAAGTGTCTAAAACCCACTCAAAACTGACTGCTGAAGTGAAATTGGTTACCAGAAACATAGTAAGTAAGCTAGAACCGCAAGCTTTACAGTTACTTCACTTCTAACAATCCGATTATTAATAGGACCATTATAAATCTTCAGGAAACCTACTGACCCCTGTGTAGGACTGGTCACTGCAAGTCTGTTTTTTGGAAATAACCAGAAGTGTTTTTCTTTAAGGGACTATACATCATCTCATTTAGGATAACAAATATAATAGAAAATATATTCTTATTCTTAGTACAATTACAGTTGATGGTTTAACTACCTCGTGAAGTATATAATGAGAATTTCAATAAGGCAGTCATTTAAAGTATTTATCTTAGGGGTTACTAATTTTAGATTTATGCTGATGCTCCTTCCCAGTAACATTATCTCATTCTGATCTCAGGGTCACCCATTCACTAAAGAGTGTTCAGCACCTGGGCCCAGGAGACAGCCTCAGTGCAGGAGAAATCAGTGCCACAGAGGTCAAGTATGTGCTGACTTTAACTCGCTTTACTCTCACAGCCACAGTCTTACTGGAAGGAGGTAGTAAATAACATGATGAACTGCACTCCTCCAGGAACTGCAATTTGTATATCCTGTATCTTTCTGAGAATCAAAACTCACTCTTATGTGAGGAATCATTACTGTAGTAGCTGATGGTCAAATAATCTGATGGATTATCTGGGCATAATTTAAAAATTTGTTGATAATTTCTAGTCACTATCACACCCCCTCCCCCAAAAAAAAAATCAACAGGAAAAGAAATTTTAGCAACTGAAAGGTAACGCAGTGTTCAGAGTGTACGCATAACACTGACTGATGCAACAGCTACATTAGATCTTAGGTATTCTTTCTCTCTTCCAAATCCTACTAGGACTTTATTTCATTATAGGCCATTACTCTGCCTGTAAGCAGATATTTTCAATGTAATTTGAACATCAGCATTTTTTCTGGAGAACATTAAAAAGAAATAAAATTACGGAATTCAACAACAACCCAGGAAAGGAAAAAAATCCTGTGGGTCTTTATTAATTTAAAGTTAAACAAACAAGTGAACACTTCAAGTCCCCTGGCTATACCCTTAAAACACCCATGTTTTTGACACTGCAATGTTATTTCTGGCAACAATGCTTATTACAGCTGATAGTGCCTACAGGGAAGCTTCAATAAGGATGCCAGGACAAACTTAATCTACCACACCTAACTCCATTGCACATACAGGCCTCCAAACTTCTTTTATACTCAATGGCATAGCACTAAATCTTTCAAAAATCTCATTATTAGTTGCAGGAAGTCAAATAATCAAGCAGAACCATGTCTTCACATGTTTAATTGCCTGATGTGTTTGCCTATATTGTAACCGTGATAAAACCCTGGATGTCAGAACAGGAGGATCAATAGAAATTCTCAAGCAGCCCACAAGAGCTCTCGCACGTTACTGCTCAGTGCTGCAAATTCCAAGCACAGAATATCCTTCGGCATGACAGTCAGTGAGTGCACAGCCCTGCACACACTGGGCGGATCAAACAGGAATAGCTCTTTTCCTCATTAACAAAATCCTTAAAAAAGACTGTGACCTTTAAAGAAGACTTGGAGGCAATAATGACTTTAATGGATTAATAATTGAAGTTCCACATGATCAACTGGTGTGCCACGAACTCCCCCTAAACCATTGTGATATTCACTGTCTATTCATCTCATCCAGTTGATTTAAACGATTCTCCTGTAAAAAGAAAAACCAATCCCCCCAAACATTTCTTGGCCATTAATAAATAGAATTTTTTATTGTTTGAACAGATTATTAACTACATTTATAAACTAAAACCAAAACTTTTATCACTTTATATTTATGTACTTTGGAAAAGAAAATATTCAGAAACACTGCCAATGTTATAAACCATAAATCCACATAACAGCACTTTGATTCCAAAATAAAATATCCACTTTGTCTGTTATTAAATAGTAAAAATCTTCCAACGTAACCATATTGTGTGATGCCTGTAACTCATACTCAGAATTTATTTGATGTAGAGTTTCTGACTGTAGGGGTTCTCTGGTCTGTAGACTTAGACTCTGAATGGCTACAGGGACAGAGTTAAAGTTGTGTTTGGAATATGCAATCTGATATTTTACAAACCTGCATTTATTTAAGAAACTGTGAGGATATCTGAATATTTACTGACATTTCCCTTACAATTCATTTCCTTGCTTCAATCTGTTTAGGATTTATTTTTTTCCCCAACTGGAACTTCACGTATATGCATTTCAATTTACATATGTACTAGTTCAGTTTAAGAATAGCTTGAAAAACACACCTACCCATTTTAGCTCAAAAAAAGAAAGCCTCTGCAGGTGTTACCTCTGTCTTATACTGCCGAAAAAATGAAACTGCTGTGTTCCATTATTTGCACTCTGTCTTGCTGTAATATTATTTGACATTCCATTAAATAAAGTTTTTTAAAATTAATATGATTGTATAGCCCTGATTAAATGGCTGACAGAAAGCCTGAAAACAGGATTTAGAGATGCTGCTAAACTTAGGCAATATCAGTATCACCATGGTTATGTTTGTAGCAGGAACAGAAAGAGGGCCGGAGCATGCGCTGGCATGCCGGCATGCTCCTGCCGTTGCTGTTCCATTGTAAGCCTGCTCCCTGGCACAGTTTTGGCTCCTGACAGCTAACATGTTTCCAGACAATGGCTGGGCATGGTTCAGGGGACAGCACAGGCCAAGGAATGCTCCCAAGGGACAGGCTGAATGAGGCCACCCTCTTTTGGGAAGCGAGAACATAGCCATATGGAGAGGAGGCATGCTGTGCCTTTTAGCCCTAGGACAGGAGAACCACCCCTGGACTGTTTTACTTACCACTATGGATACAGCCTACTTACCACTGGAAAACGACACTTGAGCCTTTCTCTCCCTACCAGATGCATCAAGAATACATATAACCACAATCAAATAGTGCCCCCCAGACTGGGGCACAAATCCCATGTTGCTACCACATAAGCACAGTCAATAAAAAAATAGAGATTAACTTCTCTGTGGATACCTTTCCCACCAAAATAGAGAAGGAGAGAGGGATGAACCACACTAGAAGACAGTAATTGTGCTGCACTGCATAGTCCTGCCACCTTATGGAAAAAGGCTGGATCAGGCAGAAGGAACTCATGCCCACTGCTCCTTTTCACAGGGTGGATATAGGTGCACACCAGGTACACCAGGAGACAGGGGCAGAAGAGGAAAGTGCTGAAACAGTCTCTGTTCTGGCAAGTGTCTTGCAAAAGACTATGTTGGCAGTACAAGAGGAGCTGCTGCTAACTTAAAACTCCAAGGAATGCTGCAATTTATACGAAGACTATACCAGGTCCCTCCAAAATGCACCTGACGTCACATACTGAGTGTTTTATTTGCACTCAGAGAAACTGAGTGGAGAATCCAGCCTCAAAAACCTCAATACTTGAAATTTTCTTCTTCAGTTAATACTTTTAATTCAAACATTCAAATAAATTCTGAAGAGGGACTGAAGTTCTTCCACTAGCAGAAATCAGTGATCTAACATGGTTTCTTGTTTAATCACACCATGAGGAATTCATCAGTAGATTCACAAAGAAGCATTTTTTTCCCCCTCAAGATATGTACTGGCATGCATCAACATATTAAAGCAACCTCCATTTTTGTAATAGTACAAGTTAATCTGAAGTCTCGTTTCTTCTTAAAATGCTTCCACATCACATTTTTTAATCCATGTGCCAAAGGATCTATTGATAAGTGTCATCTCATACATAATATCACTGCAACAATTTATCTCAATAAGAAGATAGCTATGCAGATCATTCTAAAAGATAAGAAAATTATTTCTCTGAATATTTTTAGGTTTCCTTTCAAGTAATTCATAAGTAATTAAGGTAGCACTTGAGTTGAGATAGGTAGCTGGGTCAATTACTTGAGCAGGTTCATAATTGAACCTCTGTACACACAGCCTTCCCTTCTGACCTAAGAAAATGCAATCAATTTTTCATTAATGGCTACTCCTCAAAATATAAATAATTTTGAAATCTATATACTGAGGATGCAATGAGGATTGGAAAAAAGTGATGTGGCACTGGAAGAACCAAGCTGTCACTGTGCTAATGTAGTTTAGCAGACCACTAAATTAGTGAACTCTGATAGATTAGAGTTAGTTCTCTGCAGTTAAATGGTCAAACATTCATGCTAATCAACCCAAACCTGGACAAATTGTGCATAAATACATGAAACTGTACTGTAACTCTCTCTTGTACTTTCGATCAGCCATGCTTCTTATAGTTTGTACAAAGAAAATGGAGAGCCATCAACATTTAAAATGACTGTGTGAATATACTGAGAACAAACAAATATTTAAAATCTTCTGGAGTCTGTGAGGATTAAATCTCTAGTGCTTTTGCTTTCATCTTTTCACCTAAGATTCACAGACTTAAACCCAAAGGTAAATGTCACTCTTTTGTTAAAAAAAGTCCAACAAAACAGCACAAACAAACAAAAACTAAAATAGGATTCCTTTCTCTAGTATGAACAGAATAGACAGATTTACCCTAAATCATCAGGTTTAAAACAGCTCCATTATCTACATGTTCTACAGCAGGTAGGTGACCAGGGTTCAGTTCCCTTCTTCAGTTCTCAAAATCTTTTTTTTCCCCTGTAAAAAACACTGTTAGCATGATCACGCCGAATGATAATAAAAATTCCTGGACCAAAAAAATTCTCTGAAGAGTTTGTTATGAAGAACACTTTCAGCACATTCAATCACTGCAGCTTACGCAAGGGTTTTCATTCAGCACTTACCACTATCTGATTGAAGCTCTTGGCAAGAGGGAGTGTGCCAGCAGTGACATCTTAATGCCTGTCAACCATCTTGCCCTCTTAGTTGCTCCAAAAGCTACCTAATGCTTGAGCTAGCAGCCAGTTCTGTCACCTGTATGGGACTGGTACAAAAGTACTGGCAGAAACAGGCCATTTAACAGATGTGGTGGCCTGCAAAATTATACTATGTGTTTGAGGTTTCTTAGCGGTGGTCTCTTAATACAGTACATTACCAAATAATTCTATAGTATGAAACGTGTTCATGTTAATATATGTTACTGTATTACCTAGAGGGTCTATGAGGTATCACTCTGGTAACCTTGCGAAAAACACCATAAGAGTTTTTAAGGGGAAGGAAAAAATTATTCTTGTCATCAATACAGGAAAACTGAAATGCTCCTGAGGCACAGGAACCTTGCTTTCTGCTCTGACAACCTGCACTCTATGACCTGCTGAAAATCTAAGATTTGTCTGAAGTTGACTGAAGCTGTAGCAAGTCATTCCTCTGTTTTCAGAAAGCTGTGGATCAATCTGATAGCACCAATAAATTCAAGTGGAAGTGTGATTTAAGCCTTCCACACAGCAGCAGCATATAGAATCACAGAATCACAGAATATCCTGAGTTGGAAGGGACCCAAAAGGATCACTGAAGTCCCAACTCCTAGGCCTGCACAGAATAGCCCCAAAAATCACGCCACGTGCCTGAGAACATTTTCCAAACACTTCTTGAACTCTGCCAGGCTTGGTGCTGTGACCACTTCCCTGAGGAGCCTGTTCCAAGTGCCCAACCACCCTCTGGGTGAAGAACCTTTTCCTGATATCCAGCCTAAACTTTCCCTGACTCAGCTTCAGGCCATTTCCTTGAGTCCTCTCACTGGTCACCAGAGAGAAGAGATCAGTGCCTGCCCCTGCGCTTCCCCTCGTGAAGAAGTTATAACAGCATTTCCCTCAGTGTGTTTGTGTGCTGGATTCTCTGCTGTCTGTTCCACTGTGAGAGTCTATCAATACTTTGATGGGCTGCAGCTCTAAGTTTTGCAGCTAGCCAGGAATACAGCGCAGACCCACCACACATACAGACGCAGAAAAAATGGGTTAAGAGGTGCTGGCCTCCTGCAAAACATAACACCCCAATCATGCAAATCATTTACAGACTGCTGCAGTTCTCCAGGCACCAAGCAAAGATAGAGCAGCTACGTATGACTGCATTGGACACGTGGGGCTAGTAGCAGAGCAAAAGCAGTTCAGCACAGCTTAGCTGGTCTTCTCCTATTATACACAGAGAAATGCAGCACTTTCAAGCTCTGTTTCACTTGATGACTGGTGTTTTAGCCCTAGCTGGCAATAAGAAGCAAGGCAAAAATGAGTATGTAGAGAAGACAGAGAGAAGTGATGGGGGAGTCAGAAGGGGGAAAAGGAAAAAAGTTTAGAACTATCTCAACCCTGAAAATACAAAAAAACACACCACGGCTAAAGATCAGGTGAGATTATATCAGTGTCAGAGGCTTTGTCTGATAGGTAAACTGTGTCATATACTGCAGGTGAAATAAATAATTTTAAAAAAATCTTCAAAGAAGCACATAGGACATTTCTACCCAGTGAGATCTGGGGTCATAAGTGTAACTGTATTACAAAAGAAAAAAATAAATTACAAAATTTCAAAACCTACCTAATGGGGGCAGAGGAAACAATACAGCACTTCTTCAATAAACTTACAGCACAAGCAAAAAATACATATCTATGGTATATTTAACACAGTATATTTCAATGTTAGAGGTTTTCCTTTCTATAGCATATTGCATTGACAACATAGATTGGTTATGTCACTTTTCAAGAAGAAAATGAATGCAGTAGTTCACAAACATCTAACTTGCTAATATGTAGTATAAGGTGGGAAGAATGTGCAAGACATGAAATGGTTTAACTATCCCAGGTTACAGAATTTTGCATAAAAAGGTGCTGCAGCAGTTTCATATACTTTGGGACACATGATTTGTGATTGTGACTACCAGTGTTATATAAAAAGACTGGGCAACTTTAAATTAGTGACTGTAACAAAATGGTAAGGTTTTTGGAAACAATGAGTGATGCATTTGAATCTCCTGGGGGATGCAAAAAATCCGTGCACAGGAAATATGAGCATTTTTTTCCTTCCTTCCAGTCTAAAGCACATTTTTCTTCCCTTCTTATATGTGCTAGCTTCAGATGTAAGACTAAGCATCCAGGTCTCCAAAATTAGAAGAGGCATGTGTCCATTTGTGTAAATGGACACATGCCAACATTCAGTCATTAAAATCTTCATTATAAAACTCCTACAGACTGTGAATAATCTGAAATACAAGCACATGGTTGCAGTAACTAATTGATTGGAAACATTCCTTTTGATTGCAGATAAATTATTTGAGATGGTTCAGAGGAAAAACTGCATGCCTTCCAAAAAGCAAAATAAAAAATTGTCCTGTGGAGAAAGAAGTAAACAAAACCCAAGAGATATTGAGGGACAAAGTATGAGTAGACATGTGCGGGGCTATTGTTCACATCCAGCCTTGTGGCTTCCAAACTTTTACAATGATAAAATCAGTTCAGTGGGGTAAAGGCCACATTCCAATCTTGGTTACAGAAATACAAACCAAAGTAATGACAGTATTACAAGCCTGGTAACTTTGCAGTTGCAGAGACTGAATTTCAACTTTAAAGTCTGTATTTTGCTACAGGAGATCTAATACGTAACTGGTTTTAAACTGTTCTCTCAAAATTTCAAAAGCAGCTTTAAAGTGACTCAGATGTCAGTGTTTTGGGCAGTGGGACACAGTGAGAGGGAGTGACTGTCCAGAAGCTCATTGTTAGTCATTTGATATCACAGACTTCCCTAATTTGATACCCTTAATTGAATCTAGCTAGTTTCATGCAAAGTGGCTCTCAAGTTGCATCATCTCATCATTCTGTGAGGAGGGACTGATTGCAGAATAAGTCATAAAAACTTTGTGTGTAAGTTACACAGTGAAATTTGAAAACATCCTTGAAACACACCTGAATGTCCATCCTACAGCTTTCATCTTATCACTCAGATTCTACTTCTCTGAACACATCTCTGTGATGTTAAGGCATGGTTTATGTCCATCTCTGTCTTTTCCTGTCTACAACTGAGGCTCTACAGCCTACTGGAACACAAAAATATAAAGTCCTTGCAATTCAAGACTTTCATGTAAGGCCAAGCTAGTTTACATTTAACAAAAGAACTCAACCAAACCAAAAAAAAACCCCAAACAAAAAAACCCCAACAACAATGAAAAAACCAACAAAGACTGATGAAAAAGCATCCAGAAATGAGACAAAAGGTTACAAGGACATGAGGTGACATCTCTCCTTGGAGAGTAAGAGGAGAGGAGTCAGCAGGGGTAAAACAAGTTACAACAGAATTTAGTAATAAGATTTATTCCCTTTGTCTCTCACACCAATATTAGGTTTTAACACATCAATTTTGCAGTAATTCTGATTGTTCTCAACATTCTTTTGCACAAAACACAAACTTGTTCCCAGCTCCAAGGCAGTCTTCACACAGTGAATGTAATAAGCACAAAAGGAACTTAAATTTCTTGCAAGCATGAACAATTTCATGAGCAAAGTACCTATAAGCACAGGTGTGCTCAAATACACTCAAAACTGCTGTGAATGGAGAAAGTGCATTTGCACTCTATAGTTTCCCCTCAGGTATTTTGCCTACACAATGTTTACCTACTTCCTTAAGATTGGACAGTTTACTCTCAATTTCTCTATTCTTTATTTCTTTGTCATCCTATCAGCATAGTCTAAAGTCAGTGCAAATAGAGCATCTGTCCTTCTTAAAGTTTTCAGCTAAGCAATGGTGGAAGCATATGAATTTTGAATAATTAATCCTAGAGGAAGGATGAGTCTTAAAATCTGGTGTGAGCAGAGGTTCAGAAAGCAGCAGTGAACAGTCTGCACCTAATCCAACAGATGGGGCAGGAAAGTATAAAAACACACTAGGAAACCGTGTGGCAAAGTGCTCTGTTTTCAACGAGTAGCCAAGAGGAATGGCAAGCACCAGACACTCCGTATCTTCCCATGGAAGTGTGGATGGAAGTAAGGCCATTTTCTCTCTACAGCTTCCTAAGGGGAGGTTGTAGCCAGGAGGGGGTTGGACTCTCCTCCCAGGCAACCAGCTACACGGCAAAGAGGAAATGGCCTCAAGCTGCATCAGCGGAGGTTCGTGTTGGATATTAGGAAAACTTTTTTCACTGAAACATGGTTAAGCATTAGAACAGGCTACCGAGGGAAGTGGTAGAGTCAGCACCCCTGGAAGTGTTCAAAAAATTAGTAGACATGGTACTTTGCAATATGATTTAGTGGGCATAGCGATGTTCTATCAAAGGTTGGACTTGATGATCTAGGAGGTCTTTTCCAACCTTAATGCTCCTGCTGTGATGGCTGCTCTGAGTCTGACCCCCCACCTGATCATTCCTCCACTGTCAAATCAAATGGAGGAATTTCTCCTGCCACTAGCTACTGATTAAACCATGGCACAGCTGGAGGGTAAATAGCCAGTTTCCAAAAAAACCCTTTGAGTAAAGCCCAGTGATAGAAGAACAGACAAGAGCACATAACTTGCCTTGCAGCAAAACCATGGCAAACAGATAAATCAGTTAGTCGCATTCCTCAGGGTTCACCAGTAAATCCTTATCCTTAAACTCAAAATGTATAATCCTTATAGTTGTAAGAGGACAGATGTGCTTGCTTTTAGATTCTAGTTTTCTCTTAGGCTATGAGGGTCCAGCTACACCACAAAGATAGAGCTCACAGATGTTCTCTTACATAAAAATCAGGGTTTGCCAAGACGGGCTTCTCTCTCTTTCTGCCAACAAGTATCAGCCCAAATCATGTAACACAATAGCCTGTCTATATACAAACAAAGGCACTTGAAAATATATCCAAGTGATAAAACTCCTGTAAAATAACAAAAAAATTGTTCTTTTAGGAGAAAGGCTATTTTAAAGCTTTAAAAAGAAACAGAAAGAACAGAATAAAAAAAGAATAAAAGAAGGAATGAGTCCTGCTTTAGCAGATGGATTAATTTTACTCTATAATTAAGATATTTTATTAAAAATAAGGCATATGAAATATTTTGTTAGCTATGAACACATCTGTTTTTATGAGATTAGCATTCAGTGTTAAGACTGCTCTTCAGGTATGTTGTATCTTGAGTTGCGTAACAGAAGAGACTGTTTTACAGCCTTTAACACTTCCAATTAAATTGTTACCAAAGTTTCCTTTCAAAAATCCTAAAACCCTCTTGTGCCTACTTGCAACTTAAAATATGTCTATGACTGCCTGCACAGGTAAGTTAGGTTCTCCCTAGTACCTTCTGTAATAGGCATTTGATTAAGAAACTATTTATAGCAGTTTCCAAGGGCATGATTAAACATGATATGTAAGAGTTTATCACATCACTCAGTCCTGACTTTAAAATTTGGGTTATTCAAAGCTAATTGAAATCCTTGGGCTGAATAAGTGACCAATGTTATTTTCACGGTGATGGATGGCACTAGTGTTTTTTGTAAGAAAATGGACTACCATTTTTCCAAAATAGTAAGGTAGAAGAGTTGATATTGTAGACTATTGCCTGCATGTGAAATGGTTTTGGCTTTCACCTTTCCCTATAAAAATTGAACATTCATCTAAATTACTATTGCCACCATTTAGAAGTGATGCAAGAATCATGATAATCATGATACTTGTATAATTCACTTGCAAAATGTCTAAAGTATTTTAAAATATGCTAATTTTGAACAATATTTAAAACAAACTGAAGAATAATTTAGAGGATTTAATAAAATTGTTGGATTATTCTCTGAATATAACAGTCAAAAACAAAAGCAAACAAAACACTAAGGAGCTTCCACTCTCATAGCAACAATTTGACAGCATCCAACCGTTACAGATCTGGACGTAATACTGCCGAGGAATTTTAAATTGATTTTAAAAAGTCAATACTTTTTTTCTAGAAACTGTATTATAATAACAACATTTATGTTTAAGGGAAATGTAGTAGCTTAATTTTGTGGAGTTCTGGTCTTGGTATCCACAGCTACCAAGGAAATAATACTCATGAAATGATCAGTTAGTCAAGTGGGAATACTGGATGGCACATCTATGAATCCCAGCACTCACCATGTGAGCTCAGTTATGAGAGCCTGCAGAGCTATTATGTCATAGATTTTTTTGGAAAAAAAGGAAAGGAATGTAGCTCTGTTTAAGCCTTATCCAGAATTAAAAACCAATTCTGCTGTTCAAATAATTTAGGTGTTAATTTAAACTAGAAAGCACAACTTTTTTTCTGACTTTGACTCACTTTTATTTTTTTCCTTCCAGCTTCAGTATTTGCTTCCAAGTTCACAGCTGCATTTAGAAGTGCATGTATCTTTTTACATGGGCTCTGATTTCACATTGTTCATCTCCTCAGCCTGTATCGATTAGATGAATGTGTGGTTTGGCTTTTCATGGATATGCTTTAAAAGTTTCCTCTGGACAAAAGAAGTAATCTCTGACTCCATTTCCACTAATTTCTCTCTTGATTCAATATCTCTTTTGTCTTCAGCACACTGTATTCCCTTGTGCCTGCTCTTGGCCTCAGCTTTTACCCTGCATGTTCTGCTTCAATAAATCTGCTGCCTATTCAGTCAGCAGAATTATGTCTGCAGCAGTACAGACGTGCCTCAGCCTCGTCTCTTGACACTCCCAGTTGTCCTCAGTCACAACGTCCCTTCACAATCACTACTGAGATTATCTTTCCATTCTTTTCCTGAAGCTTACCTGGTAAGAACTTTTGCATTAACTTTTGCTGCTTAATACCCTTTTATATGCTCAGAATGAGATTCCATTCTCCCAGTCAAGCAAATGTAACAGCTACACATTGCCTTCAAAGTCCATTAGGAAAACACAGGCTGTCTTGTGCTTGAGATTGTCTGTGGACTTGTTCCAGTCCAAAGACAGGACTTAAAAATCCTTTCTCGGTTACCACTTTTTGATTCATTCCCACTGGTCTCTGCATACCCTTTCCTATAACCAGATCAGACACTAGCAGAAAGGATTTCCTGAATTGTTTAGCCAAACCTTCATCTGAAAAAATATTCTTGTGTTCATGCTTCAGTGATTTTACTCTTCTTAAACCATTAATGGTGCAGGGCATATTTTTACAGTATATAAACTAGACAATATTATGGAAACACATAGTAGAAAAAAAACTTCCTGTCTTTCACTTCCCTGAATTTTTTGAATTTTTTTTCAAATCTTTGCTCTCTTACCAATATCCTGGAAAACATAAGCAATGAGTACCAAAATCTACACTTTCAAGACACAGGTCTCGCTTTTATAGAGAGAGTCATTAAGCCCAAACTCAGTACTGAAATCTTTTATACTTGCAATGGATATGCCAAGAATATTATTCTTACTGAGAGTAAATTATCTGACTTATTTTTCCTTCTAATTTTTTCAATTTTTTCAATATCGTTTTATAGGATTCTAATACTAGGAAGCAAATTTGAAGAGTCAATTTTAATGTTTTTGTATTTCTTTATGACCATTCTCAAAGCTTTATGAATATACACTAGAATTAATTTGTTCAAACAAACTCAAAAATAAAAAACGTCATTGTATAAAATGGTAATAAATATTAGTTAGGGGCATTGCAATTTTGCAATGACATTTAAAATGATTAATCAGGAAATCTTTAAACATCAACCTAAATATCAGTAAAAACATATTTTAACATTCACAGCTATTTATAAAATAAACTGTGATTATGACAAAGATCATCTTTGCCAAAACTTTTCTAAATTCATTCCACATCATGAGGATGCATTTAAGGAAGTAATAAATTTAAAAAGCATTGTATATGAATCCTTGTTTCTGCAACCACCATCGTATTAAGTAAATAAATCACAGAATCATCAAGGTTGGAAGAGACTTTCAAGACCAGCAAGTCCAACCATCAACCCAACACCACCATAATCACCCCTAAGCCACATCCCAAAGTGCCATCCAGACACCTCTTGAACACCTCCAGAGACAGTGACTCCACCATCTCCCTGGTCAACTTATTCCAACGCTTGACCACTCTTTCAGTGAAACATTTTCTTTTCTATGACTCAAATATGTGGCAACCAAATTCATATTCTGCAGTCAGTAAATACCAGGAGCTCTAAAGCCAAATCAGTCAGTAGAAACAATCCTCTATTGTGCTTAACTGATAATGTTCTGAGAAAGCTGCCATAGACCCCAGACAGTTCTCTGGGTCCTTGTGTTGGCCGCTGTGATGTAATATTCTGCTTTGACTTTAGTATGTGCTTAAAGAAACCAAAACTGTATTTATACAATAGATAATACATAAACTGTAATAAGTTATGACAAGCATTGTATTTCAAGACAATTATAATTTGCCTCTAGTAGATTTATAAGGCATGAGACTAAATACCTATTAAGTTTTACCACCCAAGAAGTACTCTTTCGGACTAAAATGCCTGGATTATATTACTGATATAAAATGGAAAATAAACATCAAAATAAGGAAAACAAGCAATAGACTGATTTGTGAATGATGTCATTGCACATCAGCTCCAGGACATTAATTTTATCAAATAGCCTGAAGCTATTTATAACAGCAAGTGCTATCAGTTAATTTTCTATTTCTTAAAAGTGTTAGGCAAAGAGAAATACACTTCAGATGAAAAGAACTAGAAAAGTCTCATAAGCAGAACTATTGCACAATTGTGAGATTCTGCCAGCACACACTGTTTACAGTTCATGCACTAATATGATCTGATTTGATAACTTAGAACCTGAAAGTAAGATTTTTTAGAAGTTCAGATTCACAAAATAGTGCTCATTCATGACCAAACAGTCAAAATTCAAGAAGCTTAGTTGCATGCATTCATTAAAAAGACAGTTCATGAATCCTTGTATTTAAGCCAGGTAATTCAAACTGCTGTGGCACTTGCAATTGCATTTAAGGTTTTTCCCTTGTGGAATCTTCTAAAGTTTATTTTGGAATCAGTTCCTTCTCTTGAAAGAACTCCAAAAACATAAAAAGCATCACAAATCACCAGAATAGATTAGTTAGCTACTGCCCAGGTTGCCAGTCCCACCTTATGCAGAGACACATATCCAAGATTCAACATCAACAGATCATCAAGACTTGGTTTCACCTATTTCACTGGATGAAACCAAGTCCCAGCAGAGGCTGTTGGCAATAACAAACCCAGCCTTACAGCGGGTAGATATGTACTTTCTGACATCACACATAACAAACACCACGTCCTTCAGGTGCAATAACTGAGGATGGCTTCTGGCCAGTGCATTTCAAGGTTCTGGTGGCATCCCAAGAACAGCAGCTTTCTTGGAAAGTTGTGAATATGTTTGGTATGAATTGCTCATTTGTCACAAATATATCCACAGTGTACTTAACCTAGGATTCTAAATCTTACTGGTGTTAAGACAAAGCATTATTGACAAGTATCTGTACCTCAAAAATATTTTAAATTAGTCTTGATAAAACATGTAAAATGCATACCTTTGTTTCTATTATAAAAAATTTCAACCACATCTTCAAATACCAGCCATCAGAAGGAGAAATCAGCATGAGTAATGTGTTCACCCAAAGTACATTTTGTTCACCACTTCTGCTACCTGTCTATTGTTTTCTCTCTTTGGCAAATTCTGCTTTTCAGCTGTGGCTTCAGACATCACATGAAAAGTAAAGAATGAAAACCAGAAGGTAGAACACTATTGTGAAGCTTAAATGAGCAAACTATAGAATTCAATTACATAAATAAAAGGAAAAGTAGGAATCAGATTCTAAAGGCAACATAAAAAAGTGAGAAATCTGGCTTGTATATGGGTCAGAGGTATCTTTCATATTTTATTTAATGTGAAAGGATCTGAAAGTAACAGTGAACTACAGCCTTCTGGGGTACATATATTAACACCAACTGAATGACAGCAGAATTTACCAATAAGGACAATGTAACGTGCCTTCACGTTATTAATAACGTGCCTTCATTATTCATAAAATGGGTTAATAGATCAGTGGATTTATAGTAAGAATAGCATCAACTTTGGAAAACAGGTCACCTTTATTTCATAAGAAGTCTTTTCTTAATTTTTATTCCATGCCCAAGAACAGAATAGTTTGCAATAGTATTTAGAAGAGAAGGCAAACAACTGGACAGTTAAAGGATTAACACTGAGTTGATAAAACTCATAAATAATCCCTAACAAACCTATGTAATAATTTGATCTGACATATATGGGAAATGCTTTAAAAGAAAGGTTTTTTAAAATATAATAATATTATACATAATATTATGTAATAACATAAGCTGTTCTGAGTGCTTATGGGGATGAAAGAGCAATGTAGCTACAAAAGCTTTCTTCAAAATCAGACAATCAGATCAACACAATCCACAAGAAAGTCAGAATTACAAAACCAGGCAGGAGAACAGCTCTTAACACAGTTATTAATATTCACTGCTACATCAGATGACAGAATCCAAAAATATATCAGACTTAGACGCAGATTCACAGAAAAACTTCACGGTTTTCAATACATCTTGGACAGAATAAAGTGTGTGAGTCCGGAAGTATAACTTTCAAAATCCAGGGACACCTGCAAGTCAAGTAGTTCATGTGTTTGACAGCATGATCCCGACATACTTTGCTACTAGAAGAGCCAAACTGCTAAACACAGAATTGCTAAACTAAAATCTACTCAAACTCTGTATACTAAGTTGTCTCACTTACTCTACTCTAACATTACCTGCAATAAAGTGGATGGCTAAATCAGGAAGCTTTTCCCCCTCATGCCCCCTTAAAGATATAAATGAATCTCTCCTTTCTTATAAAGTGATTCAGATCAGGAGCCTAACACCTACAACTTATTTAAATATTGTAGCTGGATGTAATAATCAAATAATCCACAATATGAAAAGGAATTATTTTCTCTTTTTAAGATTCCATAGAGAATTTTGTATTTGTTAGAAAATCTCATCTAGCAGAGAAAAATTCTTCTGTGGAAAAGCGGCATTTAAAAAAAATCTATTCTAAAGGCATACATAACCTGATATATATATAAGCAGCAAAACACCAAATTAAGTCCCACAGATTATTTTTCATAAATGCTGCACTTTGTTTGTTGTGATAAAAGATAACTTATGAAATTATTACTTGAATAATCACTGAAAATAAAAGCTATATCTTGCAAAAAGTGTTGTTTCTTCATAAAAATATATGTAATTCTGTGCCTGCATTAGTCATCACTTATGAAGAGAAAATTACAATAGAACTTGAAAGATTTAAATTGCTATAAATGATACCTAAGAGGAGGTTGGAGTTTGTTTAAATTGTACTTCAGAGCAGTTGCCATAGCTCCTCATTAAAACAGGCTTGTATTTTCTGCTTGCCCTTCTCTTGCAGGTTTATTTCCAATTTCCCAGTAAATTTCCAACTTACTGAGTGTCTGTGTAAAAGTTCTACAGGTTAAGTAATAGCTATTTTCTTAAAGACCTGTGATTGTCTGTCTTCAATTTAATTAATTTGTTCAGAGTCTTTTTATATTATGCAAACACAAGGAAATTCAAATGCCAGGCTACTTGATTCCAAAGATAGTTCAGTATAGCAAAGAAGGTTCTACAATGCAAAGCATTAAGTTCAAATATACAGTGGTTTAGTTTATATTTAAAAAATGAGAATTCTTAGAGGAAATGTATTTTACAATTATATTCTGTTGTGTTATTTTTACAACTTTCATAAACTGTATGTTGAAAATTTTGTAACAGAAAACACAGAACAAAATATTTATACCTAGTAAGAATTTGGCAGAATTTGAAATATACAGATAACAGGATGGAGATAAAACAGATTAAAAATCTTTAAGCTGGAAAAAATTTCCATTCTTCCTTGTGGTCAGTAAAAGGAGTGGCTCTGCACATGAGAAGTCTCCATTTGCGGTATTTACTACACCAATCCCCCAAGATAAAGTAAACCAATTAAACACGAACATTTAAGAGTCCTAACACCTAATTGAGCATAACCAAGATGAGAATTCCATAAGTTTCAGTGAGGGTCAACATAACATTAATCTCATTTGCATTTCCTAATGCCTAGATTTAATAAGTGAAAGACAGAGCATATCAGAAAAATGAAACATGCCTGCCAGATACTGTTGCTTAATTCATGGAAGGTATACAGTGAAGAACAGATAAACGACACATACTGTATGTAACTCACAGATACTGCCAGTTCACTTAAAAGTTCATTTTAACAAATGAACAAAAGAACTCTAAAACTGTCAACTGCTTTATCTGTAACTGTATTGAGTCTATTCCCAAGCCGTACCTATCACACTCATTCAGTTAGGCAAAGACAATTGTTAATGAAGAAATATTTTCTAGTTCAATCTGCTCAACCCCTGCTACCAAACTGTATTCAACAGAGCACTTCCAAGTTGCCTGAAGTCAAGTTTTCAAACTGCAGACAAACACACTGCAGGGCAGCATTTCCACTCTTCCTGTGCCATGCCTTGTTTCCTCATACTTCAAAGTTGGAATCATTTCTCAGGAAGTATTTTTCACATCCCTTGTCAAGTCCAGTTCCATCTGTGCCTTAGCTTTCCTGATCCTATCCTTATGCATCCAAACTGTATCCCTGTACACTGCCAAAGTTATCTGTCCTTGCTTCCACTGGCTATGCATTTCTTTCCTACTCCTCAGTTTAAGATCCTTGCTCAGTTCTCAAGACATCCCTTCCAACCTGAAAAACATTCCTGACAGTGCTGTAACAGGCATCGACCTGTAGGTATAACTGTCAGCATTTACCAGAATATGAAGCATAACTGGGAGCAAAACACAAATACAAAAGCACAATGTACTTTATTATCATACTTTCTAAGCAGCACCGTTCTCAGTTATATAACCCATCTCAGAGCACCAGTGAAATCACTGCACACATATATCATATCCTCACTGCTCTCTTAACAGACCTCTTGCAACTACCTACTTCTCTTACACTTTTTAGAATGTTATTTTGCATATAGGTGTTTACTCTTCCATGTCATATAAAACACAGTCCTGCTTGCTTAACTTGGAGTGTGTGTGTTTCAAAAACATGGTATTTACAGTGCAGTTAAGAGAATCAGTGGAGATACTGTATGTTGCTGAACAGTCTTTGGTAATTTCATTCTATAATACCACAAACAGATGTCAAAGTTTTAGCTTTCTGAAATAGTGGGGTAGTGTGCTTACCCCGGGCATGGTAATATTTTGTAAGGTATATGCACACTGCAGCACTAACTTAATATTCTGAAAGTAAATCTTGGTGTGGCTCAATTTAAAACCAGTATTATACCACTGTAACACAGTTTTCAGTTGATCATGTAGTGCTGCAAGAGTAGGATCAAGTCCAAAGCCTCAAGTTTAGTGCTATGACTTGATGTGTTTTGAAATTCTGAGCAGTGCTATCAGAATCACAGCATATGCAAGTGTTTGGGTTCGATGACAAAGCTAATGTAGATATGGACACACTTCTGTTACATCTTCACTCATGGAGTTCAGTCCCCACCATCCTGAGGTTTCAGCAAAACTTTGTTTTAACAGCAAATGGCATTTATGTAGTAGATGTTTAACAAACACCTGATGGAACACATTATCTGGTTGTTACTAGGTTATTATTGATACTGGCCTGTATGAGCAACGGTGTGGCCAGCAGGACCAGGGCAGCATTCATCCCCCTGTACTCGGCACTGGTGAAGCCACATCTCAAATTCTGTGTTCAGTTCTGGGACATTGAGGTGCTGAAGCATGTCCAGAGAATGGAGCTGGTGAAAGGTCTGGAGCACAACTCCTCTGAGGAGCAGCTGAGGCAGCTGGGGATGTTTAATCTGGAGAAAGGAGGCTCAGGGGGGGCCTTATCATTCTCTCAAACTACCTGTAGCCAGGTGGGGGTTGGCCTCTTCTCCCAGGCAACCAGACACAGGACAAGAGGAAATGGCCTCAGGCTATGCCACAGGAGGTTCAGGTTGGACATCAGGAAGAATTTCTTCACAGAAGGGGTTGTCAGGCATTGGAACGGGCTGCCCAGGGACATGGTGGGGTCACCATCTCTGGAGGTCTTCGAGAAACTGCTGATTGTGGCACTTAGTGCCATGGTCTAGCTGACAAGGTGGTGTTGGGTCACAGATTGGATTCAATGATCTTGGAGGTCTTTTCCAACCTGAATGATTCCACGATTATTCAAAGACAAGCTTTACAATTGTTCATGAAACCAGCAAGTCACCAGCTGCCTTGTATATGTTGTGAGATAGATGTTTACACTTAAAAGAAAAACACATTCTGAACTCTGAGCATTAGAGCATGTGTAAAATCGTACAAAGTTGCTATGTTAATACCAGCTGGTTTTAAATGTCCCTGCACACTGTGATAAAATGCTTTTTTGGTAACTGCATTCCCATCACTTCAAATTTTAAAACGTTCTCTAGTTAATGACCAAAATACTACTGAGCAATAACAATGCTTATTGTTTTCACACTCTTTTCATCTTCACTCTATCAAAGTAAATTGCCATGAAAAAAGCAGATGATGGAAGTCTATTTCTACCAAGACAAGATCCTTATCTATATAATTTTTTTTTAAATTATGAATTGAACTTCATGAAGCATTTCCCATCACAGCTTGCTTTGCACTCAATTTTAGGCACACAGTACCTTCACTATCTGCATTGTTGTCCTCGTAACTATAGTACCAAGCACAATCCTGAATATCCACGAGGCAACTCAGGTCTGTGTAGGCTGCTCATCTCACTGTAAAAGCATATGAACAGCATTAAAATGGTACCACCAGCTCCACTCAGGATCATGCTGCTCTTGGGTAGACTGCAGAATGATTCAGATTACCACACATACCCAGTGGAGAGTGCTTAGTGAACTCTGGGATATGTCAGGAAGAAGTTCTAATTATCAGTATTTGAGAAATACTACCTGATCAGGCCAGTCTGCTCAGAATATTTTCTTTTAATGAGGGACATGAAAAAAATAACATCTGGAAGTCTTTTATAGCCCCCAACCCTGTTTGGAAAAAAAAAAAAAAGCTATTGTCTGACTTGATGATTCACAGTTGTAATTTTTCTAGTAACTGTCAACTTTCTGTTGCCAATTATTTAAATATCAAAACAATATATTCACCTGAGGCAATAAAAAGCAATAAATACAAGAGTTGGCAGTTATTACTTACATTATAAAAATCTTGATTCAAAGAGTTCATCCAATTAGTAAAAGAATAAATTGCATTGCGTACCTTTTAGCTAAAGTGTTTAATGCTGTTTTCATTTAGTTTGTATTTGTGTTCAAGTCCAATAACTTTGAGTGAGAGTGACAGGGATCCATTTGGTGGATCCTGCCATCTGGCACAGGATCCCTTGCAAGAGTCACAGAACATCTGTTTAAGCACGGATGCTCTCGAGGCAGACAGACTACATGTGTGAGGGGCACAGAGGGTGAAAGGTCAGTCAGATGGGAGTCTTGCTGGGCTGCTGTCTCCTCCCAAGCAAAGCCTTTATACTAGCAGCATCCAGGCTTTTAGGTTTGACTTGGGCCAAACACCCATTCCAGACTACTTCTGCTCCATACCAGTAGCCAGAAGCATAGGAGCTGAGCAGAAATTTCCGGACAGGGGTGGGAAGATAAAGGAAACAAAGATAATTTAGAGCAAATAATAAAAGTAACAGGTAATTTTGTTGCTGAAGGAAGTAAGGGAAAGGGACTATTGGATTATAAAAAGGATGCTGCTGCTGCAGGTGAAAGGAAAAGAGAATTTCCTGTACCAGAAAGATGAAAGGAGCAGGGAAGACTGCCTGTCAAGAAAGAAAGGTGAGCAGCTGTTGTAGGGAAAGGAGAGTTGCTGCTGCTTTCCAGTGCAAGAGGGATGGAAAACTGAAGCCCAGGTTAGAATTTTAACCCAAAGAACCCAGGAAAGGAGTACCTCCTGGGGTTTCCTAAATTCAGATGTCTTCACTAAGTAGAGCAGCAAAGTACGAGCACTTCAATGCAATGATGCAGTTGTTGCAATTACACAATACACATTTTGCAGATTTTACTTCCATCTAGTTCAAATCTGAAGCCTAGATCAAGTGTTTTCACTGCAGCAATTCCAAGGATAGTTATTCCACAAATCTTTGGTTTCCAAAGTGCAGATACATCAGTTGGATACTTGACAAACCACTTCATCATCCTTCATCATCCTTTTGTCTGTCACACGTGGTAACGCCAGGTGGCAGAGGCAGTGACACGCATCTCCTTTATAAACTTCACATATGGAGTCAGCCCTTTCTGTTCGTCTTTGTTTCTGCTTTTAGTCTTCCTGTCTTTCCTTACACTGAAGTGCCACCATAAAGCCATCAGGAGCACCCTGTTCATTCTGATCCTCCCTCTCCTACTCTTCCATCCATAGCAGTTACTCCATGAGAATACCCCAGATGAACTGACTTCATGGAGCCACTTGAGTCTGAGGAGAGAATGTTTTCTAGGAGTCTCTAGCACCACTGCTGCTTTGACTCTAGTCTGGTACCAGGTGGAGGTGCCAAAATCTCTGAATGGGGCTGCATCTTCCTGAGACATGCAATTAAGCACCCAGCATATGCAGAACTTCAGGATGTAGAGGCTTACAGTCAAAGCCTTCTGCTATGAGTTGGCATCGTGATTTCACCATGCTCAAAATAAATTTCAGGTGCCTACAATTTCGTTCAGTTACAGTAGGCAAAGGTATAATCAAGACTGCTGGGGGCATTTTTCAAACCCTATTTTTTGAATAGTGTACACATAACTCTATATGGAGAACATCTTTTCCTCACATGAAGCAGTATGATATGATCAAGTCTTGAACCTAGAGATGTTCACATTACTCATGAAAACTCCAGTGGAACTGGAACTAGAGGCACAGTGACCACTGACAGTGATGTCAACGGCAAAGACTATGAGGTTTCATTAGTCTGTGATGGTATGAGCAGACCATTTCAGCTGTATATTCCACATGGAGCAATACAATATAGTATGATTCCACAGAGGTTCCCTTTCTTATACTAGTGTTACAACTTAAAACAAACAAACAAACAAACAAAAAAAAAAAGGCAAAACACCACTAACATACTTAACCTTTGTCAGCTGGGCTAAGGTACTACAACACTAATACCAGAGGATCATTTTGGGAAGATCTACCTGGGGTTCTTCCTTCTATTCTGCTCAAGTATTGAAGCAGCCTGAAAACATTTCTAAACTGACAGCCTAAAGCAGCAACAAATATCTAAAATCTTCTCCAAACCTTGTTCTGGTGAATCACAGTATAAAACTAGAATTTTTACAGTAAAAACATCCAGAAAATATCTACAACTCTTATGGGAGAAGTTTCTTATTCATGCAAGTCTTAGCAAACCTGTATATTTATTTTGGGGTAAAATTTTACTTTGCAATTTCAAAGGAATAAATAGCCCTGCCATTGCTTTATGTCACTTTTATAATCTTGCTTTAAAATGTTATTATCATTAATAATAAACTTTCCATTGTCTTTCAAATTTAAAATTTTACTTTGCTAAAGTTAATTTTTATAGTATTATCAACCAACCTGCAAGAACAGTGGGGGTTTTTTCCTCAATAAGGTATACCAGTATCACTGCAGAACTCAGTTAATTGACACTGAAATTATTTTTCCCTCAGTATCTCAGATGATAATTGGGTCTCTACTGAATGTCTTCATCAGTCATTGAGAAAAGCTTTTTAACATGCATATGCAGGGAAATATGATGAGTAGTCTGGCACAATCATTTTCATAACTGAGTAGCTGTTATGAATTCCATTTTTGTAAACAGAAGCATAAAACTGGAGGAAATCTCCACAGCTTTCCTGTGCAAACTCTTGCTCCTTGTGTGAGCTATCCACAATCAAGATACTGAAAAACTGAAGTACTATTACTATGCCAACATGGACCGTAACACTAACTAAACATTGCTTCTCACAACCAGACAAGCAGACAAACCCTCCATTCTCCTAGGACTCCCAGGTTCCAGGCTTCTACCCAGCCTACTTTAAATTCAGCTTCCTTGAATATAATTAACCAAACCTCACACTGTTTATAAATACTAGAATGGGGTATCAAATTAAATTCTGAAATACTGCATAATTAATTTGCATGCCACGAAGATGATATACTTTAAAATAAACGTTTTTCTTAAACACCATAATTCTGGAATATCAAAGGCATGAAATAAATTGAAATCTTACAAGATAAACAAAAAAGGCAAAAAAAACCTAAAAAGAATCCAAACCCCCACTATTCAGCCTAAAAGCTCAGAGTGAGGTAGAATCTTTCCTCTGTTCCAAGCTCATGATGGAGAATTCCTCACCACTTTTTCTTTCTCTCAAATCTGATCCTGTATGTTCATTCCTCCCAGATCTTCTTACAAAAGATGACAGAGAGACTAAGATCTGTATCTCCAGATCTGGCCAGACACAGCATTCCCTAGAATGTGTTCCCCCACACTGAGCATAGCATCAGTGGTCATGTCATCAATCACAGATGCAGAGAAATGAATATAAACACGCTTATTTCTAAACCTGATAGCTTGTTGATACTTGAAAAGAGATAAATCACTCTACAAGTATCTCATAAATAATGTTCACTTACAATGAAAGCATTAATAACTGCAATAGTATGTATGAAGATCTTTGCAGTAGGCTATTCACCTATCACAGGGTGTGGAAAGAAAAAACTAATAGAATGAACAGTTCAAAAACTCTAAGACACAATAGACTTAAAAGACGTAAAATTCTGTGGGGAGGAAAATGTGGAATCACACTTAAAACTTGTGAAGTGAAGCTGTGAATCTGTACACATTCCACTCCTCCCAGATACTGGCCCAGGGCTACTATATGTCTGAAAGAGGGTGTCTGTGTGGAGATTTACGAATTAACTGCTCTTCATTTTCAAAAACTGGTATTCATCATCGCATGGTGTTTTCAACGAGGGCAGTCCAGCTAAAATGCTTCAGCTGAAGCCACTAAGTATTTGCTAACTTGATACTGATGTTAATTCCAGGGTGGAGAAAAGCACAGAAATTAAGGATCGTGGTAGGCCAGTTTCACAGGAATTTTGCAGAGAACACATTTTCTGACTTTTACAACTCCTTCCTGCTACTTGAATTTTACTACAGATCACTCTTCCTCTTTGCTTATACTAAAAGCATTGCATCCTAGTTTCTTTTCTACTGAAAGATGCTGATAATCTCTAGCAAGTGGGAAAAATGGAATTATCTTTCATACAGAACATAATCTGCATAGCTGGTGCTTTTATTTGCATCTGACAGACTGAGCAAACAAGAACAGTTTTGTAGTTGCTCCCACTTTTGCCTTCTCTACACCATGATGAACAGATACGGTTAACAATAATAGCACACCACGTTTCAATATAGGGTGCATTTGTAACTCCTGGTAGGCCTTGAGTGTTCCTGCATGGATGAGAATGTTTAGAAATGTCTTGTTTCAGAATAACTATTAGAAACTTGAGTAATAAATATATAATTATCATCTGGATAAAGATGCCTAAAATCCTGCTGCCTCTGACTATAATTATAGTAATAAAAGTATTGCTGACTGATGAAGAAATGTACTATTGATGCTGCAGGGATTGCAAATCAACACTTTTTTATACTCAGTCAGTTAAAAATCCAGTCTGCATTATAAAACTTCATTGGTATATAAAATAATTACTCATTGGTATATAAAATAACTCACCTCTGGACTGCAGTGAGTAATTCTTCTGGCTTTCTACTCCTGTATTATCTTTTAACTATGATCCATATTATTGCCATGATAATAAACTCATCAATTCAAGACAATACTTGGTCTTTACTGGATAAAACATGTTTATGTAAAATGCATGCTCACTGTCCTAAATTGTATCTTCAAGATATCTTTCGTATGTAGTAAAACATTTTCTCAGTAGATTAGAGCAAATATTTCCAAACATGCCTACAAAGCACAACCCTCAGAAACATCTTATCTTATTTTAATATCATATCTTTAATCTTATTTTGCTCACTATATCCCTGGAGTGAATATTAAAAAGAAGACCTATTTTGCAGTTGCCAAGTGGGGATACATCATCTGAACTGCAAATTTAAATTTAAATGCTTTAGATCTTCTAGAAAGATTAAAAACGTGAGTGGTATTTTCATCTATATTTATGAAGTACTTATTGATAGAGTTTCCAGATTCTGTCAGTAGAAGAGCCTTCCCTCATTCAGAGATGATGTGATTATTGCAATGCTTTTCCTGTTCTCAGTGGAAGAGTTGTGGGCCGTGGTCTACATTCAATTGAGCCAGCTTATAATTAATTTTACATTAGACGCCTTTTTGAGAAAATAGAGAGGAAATAAACTGTTCACTGTATCAATTTTCAATTTTAAAATACAAAGGTTAACTCAAATGTCAGAACTCAAATAATTAAGGAGTTTCTGTGCAGACTATTTCAGGATATTTTTGCATAAAGCATTTTAATAGCGTATGATTATTCACTTTTTGCCCCACAAGACCCATTGGGAACAGCACTAACAAGTGTGGCAAACTACCAAGACTGGTAAAATTATCATGGACTCCACTGTCTACTCCACCCATGCCATAAACAGCCAAGTTCATTGCTGCTGCCCTGCTCTCAGTCTTCTTTATTTCTCTGTCCTGCAGTCTTCCCTCCTGTCTTGTTTTTTCCTCCCCCTCCCACTAAAATGTCTCTTTACCCCTTATTCTCTCTTCTTGACACCAGGTGCCCAAGCTGAGGGGGATTATGAACACATGAAAACCCCATTGCAACTAAAACCCATTGCACACCACCAAATGGGAGCAATGAGCTGCAGTGTGTTCCCTGTGAAAAAATGCCAAAGTCTACGTGGGGTCTGTTCAAAGTCTTTGTGGAAAGGACAGCCATAAAGAAAGCTGAAACCCAGGAACAACAATCCACGATGAATACAGAGGAATGTTGGCAAATTTCAGGGCTGTAGCTTTCACTAGCATCAACTGTGTGTGTACAAGAGAGAACTTTTATAAAGCTGAATTGCTTGGCTAAATCTGGATTAATCATCAAATCATATAATATCCGGAGCTGGAAGGGACCCACAAGGTTCACTGAGTCCAACTCACAAGACAACCCCCAAAATTACATCATGTGCCTAAAAGCATTGTCTCACAAGAAAAGACTAAAAAATATTCCTAATATTATGTTGACTCTCCCTACCACGATGCAGTTTATCTTCTTCACCAAGGAAAAGTGGGAAAGAAGAATTTAAAATTAAATTTAATTCATTTACTATAGCTTCCAATGAGCTTAGCTCATTGCTCAGACTGGACAGAGTCTTCCCAAGCAGGAACTCTATCAAGGATCCCTGTGAATGGACAGAAGCTAAGACACTTTATAGTGGCTGCATAGAAGGAGGAGCTCATCAGATCCATTAGAAAGTATGCCTAATGCATATAAAACCAAGACATTGCTCACTTTTTGCAAAGCACGGTGTTAGGACAGACTACAAGTATTTGTGAAGCGAACAAACAACATAGTTCAAAACACACTGCATAGAGTAAATCCACTTTCATCTGCTAGGAAAACTATACAAATAAGAACATTCCTTTCTTGATTGGAGAACCACCTCTATGCATAGCCAAGAGAGTTTTTTCCTAATGTTACCCAAAAGAAAGCATCCTATTTTTAAGTGAAAAGCTTTTGTTCAGTTTTACATTCTTACCTTGATTACCAAATAAAGTCAAATCCTACAGATAACATGAATTTAGAGTAAACACAGTTTGGAAGGATATCAACTTATGGTGCTTACTAAAGTTTGTAGAAATAATAATCATGCTGCTACCAATGATAAAATCATAGGAACAAAACCAGCCATTGGACCAGTACCACTGGAGTGTACTAGCTAAGCCCAGTACCAAAGTACACAACCATAGGATCACAGCATGGTTTGAGTGGGAGGCACCTCTAAAGGCCATCTAATCTAACCCCCCTGCAATGAGTCAGGACATCTTCAACTAGATCAGATTGCTCAGAGCCCTGTCCAACCCGAGTGTGAATGATTCCGGGTTCTGGGCAACCTGTGCCAGTGTTTCACCACCCCGTGTAAAAAACTTTTTTATTTAATCTGAAAAACTCCCCTTCAGTTAAAAACCATTAAAGTTTCTAGTGCTTCTCTGCAATAACATCACTTTTGCCAGTACACTCGAATGCCTGTGTTCTTCAGCTGAAAAACATCAGCAAGGAGACACAGTTGCTACATTATCAGGATACAGACGGCTTTTTCTGTAAAACACTTGCCCTAGGATTAAAATTAAACTTGTTGCTAGACTTCAGTATGGAAACAATGTCAAGAACCATGTGCAAACATTCCATTTCATACTAAACTGATGCTGTCTCAAATGATTTAGAGATGTTTTAGGGTGGACACTGAGTATGATTCCCATTTTGTCACAATTTGGTGCAAGCTTATGCTATAAATTAGCACTCCAAAGGCCTCTGACCAATGTTCCCATCCCAAGTGAATCTGATCCTTCATATCCTTAATTATACTGGCAAGTACTCTCTTGAACACAGCTGTACTGCTTCTAGCAAAATGGAATATTGATACAGAATCTTTGGGGAAAAAAAAAAAACCAAAGCCAACCTTTGATGGTTTCAACAGGGCTTCACAACTTTTAAGAAAAGACTCTTATTTTAGAAAAAAATTCCCACTCTCTTTTTCTGTAAAGAAAAAGCTATCTTAGCTCTGCCCTGTTGCAGCACTTCAGTTTGTGGTGGTCTTTGATTTGAGGCAAGAGCGAACATTATTTTCAAAAGACAACACAAAAAAAGATCCTGACTTACAAAAAAAAGGAAGTATGTTACTGTGATTTGGGCAGTTGCTTTTCAGTAATAACCCTGAACATTGCTATATGTCTCTGTGTTCAAAAAGATGTTGCTCATGTCCCACTTAACCAAGAATATGTAGGTGGTAATTAGGTACAGAGCCAGTGAGTCTCTAAGGAGTTTCTCTTAATGCTGTAATATCAATTAGTGCAAAATATGCCCTTGCCAAATAGAAGGGGAGAATGGCCTAATTTATACCATAAAGAATTAGAAGAGGAAAAATATGCAGAGTTAATTACATAACAATGTTTGCCAAGCAGTGAAAAGCTGAAATAGATGGGTATACAGCACAAATACAAGTTTCAGATGAGCTTTATCAAGTCACGTAGGCAAGATGGATAAAGTTACTAAAACCAATAGAAAAGGAAGGCAAAGACAACGATGTGTGCTTAAAGGGATCATCTTGCATGTAGAATGAAGGAGCTGAATGATTATTTTTTCTGTCACTTAATTGCTATTTTTCTGTGCATGAAGAAAAAGAAACATGATTAGCCACTGATTTTGTTCAGCACTGAACATTCAAATCCACCTCTTTTAGAAACATCAGTTCTAAGCTCTTACAGACATGGCTACAAGGAGTTGCTGGCCCATGAAACCACACTGGCCCTTCCACTAGAAATGCAAACCCTGTTAACAACAAAAGCAGCAGTACAGCTGACAGAACTACCAACTTACCTTTGCTGTTGCTGAGTTTGACATGCAACCTGTCTATGAAAATTTTCAGCAGCTATTTTCTTACACCACTAAATTTCATCCCCACTCTCCCTCTTGGGATGAACTATTTCAGCAAAGAGATTATATTGTTTAGCATAGAAAGACAGGTTTTTCCAATTCAGGCCTGAAAAAGTGGGGTGGCAAGGTACCTTGTGGCAAAACTTTGATCAGTCAGATAAGAAATTAAGGAAAATGAGGAAATTGTCTGAGTTCACTAGCCCAATTATTCAATACGCTCTAGCAAGATCATAATTAACATTTGTTGGATCATTCTAGGCAGTAAAATGCACTCTTCTCTATCATCAGGGGAAAAAAACCTAAACAAACTGCAAACAAGCCACCTAAGTTTTAGCAGAATGTTAAAAAGCTAAGAGGCTGCACCTACAGATAACTGTTACCTTGTCCAAAATTTAAGTAAAATCTGAAAAAGTGACATGCCAGTAAGAGTCACTAGTAAGTTAATCAGCAAAATCTTACATCAACTTGATGTAAATGCATGGTTAGCTCTTATTTAGTAACAGCTAACTACTTAAAATTGGGTTTGGAGTAAACTTTAGTAAGTGGAATTTTGACATACAAACAAACATGCTTAATGGAACTTCAGACTGCAGTAAATCACCCCAAAACATTTTGAAGCTTTATAAACAAAGCAGACTCATCTCCTCTCCAAAAGATTTAGAAACAGCACATGCAGAAAACATATTAATTCCATAAAAAATTAACTCTCCATGCTATTTCTTCTAGAGAAATCCTAGTTTAAATCATTTTCCTAAGAAGAGTGTAGAGGGCATAGATATAGTACTGTCAGTTTCAATATAACTTTTAAACAAGGATTTGGTATGACTTAATGAGAATGGGCTTGAATTTACTCTTGAGCTACACTGTATTGCAAGACACATAAGAGAAAACAACCTTTAAAACACCTGAGGCAATACCTAAGGCACTGACAAAATTCTGCTTTAAGTTTGGCACACAACTAACACCAAGCAGAGATTGTTGTTCAGAAGTAGGTTTTCACCAGTAAACTCTAATCAATTAAGCAGTTAGGATGTGTTGCAGAAATGTCACTTTTAAACCTGCTGAAGGTTTACTCTTGGTACAAGCAGGGATCCGTCACAGACTGCAACTCCCTGAGCATATCCACTAGTTAAAGCACAGTTAGTCTCACTGAACCATCAACTCTGCTCACTCAAAGTAGAGAGCTCCTCAACTGCACACCCATCACAGTATCAGAGTAATTATAACTGATCATCCACTCTTATGCATACAAATGAAGCCATGGTTTCTATCAGACCAAACCTGCCCGGCCAGAGATGAAGGGTGGGATCTGAAAAGTGACCCACAGCCTTACATGGGTCTCCCACAATGACTGACCTAGAATCATGCTCTGTTTAGAGTTTCATTTACTTAACCCTCTCCTACAGGACCAAACACCCATATATGAATTTACTACATCATATATCGAATATTAATACTCTGCCTTACCTCCCTTTGTGCTCCTGAAAATGTTCATGTGATAAAATATTGGCTGGTACAGTAAGTTTCTCCTAGAGATGCACATGCAGCACAGCATAACAACTGTGTTAAGACAGTTAAATGGGCATGCAGTTTGAGAGCAAATATGTCACAAATACATCATAAAATCCTTTCCTATCCTAAAGTACCTCCCCTCTTAGGCTCCCATTCCCTAAAAGGATTCTAATAATATTACCTTTTTTCCTTTCCTGATGGAAAACTCAATGCTTAAAGAATGTTTTCAACATAAAACACTTTATCGGTAACAAACTCCTCATCTCTGCTTACATAATTTGAGAATACTCTGAATACAAAATTTTCACTGGAAACCTTTTCCATACAAATTTTTGGATAACTAGCCCCTTCACACCAACCACTGCTGAACAGGTTCTGAAAAATCAAAATTAGCCATGTTAATTGCAAATCCTCAATATTTCAGTCTCTTTGCAGAAATGAAATTATTTTTAGGCCATATTTATATCAGTATGTTAATTATTCATCAGGAAACAAAATAAAAGTTACAGTCCTAACACAAGCATCTGCAGCATTTTATAGGTGATATTAAAGATCCACGAAATAAATGCAAACTCTGAAACGTGAATACCTTTGCTTCAGTTTTAATATGGAATGGCAGACTCCTCAGTTATTGCCATTACTTTTAAGAAGCAGAATTCAGGATGTTTTATCTCTAGTCTGGGTAACTGCACCATATTACACCCAGTTTTCCCATGGTATGTATAACAAGGACTTAAATCTCCAATGTACATATACATCTATGTACATATACATCTAGTAGAGGAGGGAAAATGTTCTAATTGAAATTTATTAGCTACAAAATGATGAAAAGCTGCCCATGAACAGGAGTCTGCACAAGAAATGGAGCTTCATCCTGACCCCAACCCTTACAAGTCCTTGAAAGAAGAAATTTAACTTTTACAAAAGGAACTAACACCCCCTCCACTTCCAAAGGCAGAGTCAAAAGAGAGAGAAGTTTACTCTCTACTTCAGAGGAAAAGGCACATGCTGTCCCTTTTCACACCACCAACTATTTTGGTTTATGAACTCCATGAGCTCATAAACACAGTTATGCCATAATTCTATGGAAGAATCTTTGTGCCTTGAACATGGCAAGCATAGAGCACACTTTGAGGACAAAAATAAAAAGCTGAACTATGGAACTGGTATCTGACCTAGTGGAAGGAAAGTTCTGAAGCCATTTTACCTCATTTTGAATAATGAAAGACCTCACAGGACAGGGAGAAGCATCTAAAATTGCACAGTTCTGGGAGCAAGTGACCATAAAAGTTGGTGTGTAGCCAAGCTTACACAGCATACTTCATTATACTGCTGTTGTTTAAGTAGAAATCACACATTATCTCCATCTTTCATATCATTTGCTAAAACTTTCCCACAAAATTCAACACCTGGTCTCCTAAATTTAAGCACAGAACACTGGAATAAAATATATAAGTGAAAGACACTTGAGCTCATAGCTGCATAAGAATGGAAAGATTGAGTCGAGGAAAAAGTTGAAGGCAGAGGCTCTGCCAAAAATGTGCATTCGTGCTGCTGCTGCTGCCAGTACCACACAGGTTGAATAAAACTCAAATGTAAACAATCTCAGTTTTTAAAAGATTCTGCTTGGTAAAAACTTCAAAGATCAAAACAGTTATAAATCAAGCAGATTTATATAAGTACATTGCAAACTAATGGGCCCAATAGAAAGTATGACCTCTGACCTGGTAAGAAAGTACACTGTGAGGCTTGGAATATGGTTAAAATATTAGTTAGGAGGATGAACAAAAATTGGCTTAGGAAAGCAACTCCTCAAAGAATGTTTTAAAATCAAATTTAATGAGTTCAGACTGAAAATGCTGGAAAATCAATAACGGTGACATTTTGCACTTTTATTCAATCCAAGTATTCGACTGGAAAATAACTTCCAGGAAATACTTCACAACAAAATTCAGATGAAAATCACTACCCAGTGGAGGTTTTCTACGATCTTTCTCTGACTTGTGTTAAGCCTCAATCCATGCATTTCCATGTTTTAAGAGAACAGTTTAATCTAACTTCAAACGCTCTGCATCTCATAGTCTTGAGATATGAACATATTTTCATATTCAGATGTTTCAAAACATATTTAGATGAAAGCCAGCTGAAATGTTTAGAAACTTAACATTAGTGAGACGAAGTTGCCTCAAGATTTGCTCCTGTTATCTCTGAATGTTAAAAATTAAATAGCCCTCAGCAGCCACAAGCCAGCAGCAGAATGCACAGTGATTGTTCTGGTCTTATCATTAATGAAGAGAAGCAACACGTTCCTAGTGGTGCGCATCATCTCTAGTTTAAAAATTGCCTTAGTAGACACAACAGCATGGTAATAATTTCCAATTTAAAACAAAAAAAATCTGAAAAGATACAGTGAACTACAGAATAGAAAGCTGTAACTCCGTGCCAGACAATTTAACAAACAATTAAATACTTAATAGTAACAGCAGAGAGCAAGTTAAGATGATGATAAAGTCAACATGTGTTTGTTTTTAAGTTTGACTGTGCATTCTTACTGTATTTCTGCAAAGGAATGGGTGACAGTTGATTGAATTTACTGGGATTTCCAAGACTTTCAACAAAATTCCTCCCCAAAGGTTTTTAAGAAAACTAAGGTTCCAGGACATAAGACAGAAGACCTGCCAGGAATAAAGCCTTGCTCAAAAGACAGAGTAGAGTGGGTAGGAGTAAACGCTTAGTCCTCGGAACAGAACCCACATAGTTCAAGCAGGATTTGTTATAGTATCTATGTTGTTCAACACATTCATAAACAGATTGGAAAAAATAGTAAGTAATAATATGAGTTTGCTTATGATATGAAGCTCATAAGGGTAGTGGCTGACTGGCATGGAATGCAGGAAGATTATAAAATGAGTAACTAGACAAGAAAATGATAAATTAAGTTGAATATAAGTGAATGTAAAACAATTCATCTGTACTTCAAATTTTAAATGATGAGACCTCAGCAGACCAGAAGCAAGCTCCTGTGCTTAGGACACTACTTTGTGAAGAACCACCTCTTTTTCCTTGTTTTGCAGTCCATATAGTTGTTCATTAGGGGACACAGTGGAGGCTAAAAGTTTACATGGATCTCAGAAGACAAGAGCACAGAACAGAAACCCGTCAGGGTTTGTACTTCCACAGAAAACCTCTCTGGCTCAGGAAATACTTAAGTTAGCAATTACTGAGTATAAGGAGACAATTTAGGGGTGCTATGTATGCTTGCCCTGATCTGATTCTCTTCTAGGCATTTCCTTACAGCTACTGTTGGACACAAGACAGTGACATAGATAAACTTCTGATCGGGTCCATTATGGCCATCTTTGACAGCGACATACTGCAGCATAATGAATCCCATCACAGAGAAACCCAAACCTGGGATGTATCAGGACATCCAGAGGAGATGGGTGGCAAATCTGAAAAAGGGTCAAGTGCTCAAAGGCGCCACTAGGATAGACAGGGTGTCACTGGGATCTGATGGCTGTGCACAGGCTGGGAAATAAGGTGCATTTTTCATTCTTGACATTTCATTCCTTTGCCATGAAGTGTAATATCACATATTATTTTTATATTCTTCAGCACTGGGTATGATCCCTAATGGATGACTTTCACTGAACAATCAGACATAAGCAACAAATAAGATGTGAGGCTTAGTACTTCAAGTACAGAAACTCCAACCACAGCTCTTCCAGCTCTTCTAAAGAAATCCTCCAAAGTTAGCTTGAGTCTGGATTACTTGACTCCTGCTAGTATATAGCAGGAGAGGGTGAAAGAGGAAATTAATACTCCCAATATAGAATTGACAGTCACTGCCTCTGCTGCATAAATTTTAAGAATTACCAGACCACAAGGACTGCAGCAAAAAGCCATAGAATGGTTACAGTCACTGAAATGTACAGCTTGAAGGGAATTTCTGTTTAAATGGCTGAAGAACTTCCTAAGTTTTCCTGGTCCAACACAGCAATGAAAATGTGTTACAAATTTTGCATACTTTCACTATAAAACTAAACTTTGCATTGAAACTGGAAAAAGTTATCTGAAAAATTTTAGCTATATTTTTAATTGAAAAAGTGCACTCAAAATACAGAAGCTCATTAAAAAACTAACACAACAGCAAGCTGCTAATATTTTCAAAATGCCTCTTAAGCACACAGAACAATTTTAGTAAGCAGAGAACAATTTTGTCGTTGTTTTATGTAATCAGATGTAAGCCAGAAAAATCAGATGTATTCTGTACTACAGGTATTTTAGTTACCTGCTAAATGACACCTCTGGGTAACAGCATGGAAGCCAAGTGCGAAGACTAATTTTCAATGCCCAGATTAGACAGTAGAAGTGCACAAACATTTAAGTGGAGAATTGCAGCACTAAAAACTCAAAAGTGCAACTATCCTTAAACAGATGCGATGGACTTCAGAGGTTTCTGTCAGGCAAGGTAGCAATGGAAAAAAAAGTTAAAAGCCATTTGTTTGCAAACAACATTTTGTGTCAAAATCCTTTCATCTTAAATGTTTATGTTTCCATTAAGAGATAGCAGGTCAACATCAAAGCTTGAATAAGAAATAAAAATCAGAATAACTCATACTATCAGATTTGAAGATGAAACTCAGATTTGATCCTCATAGTATTTGTTTTTGCAAATGATTCCAATTCAATGTTTATTTCCTATTACAATAAAGCACCCAGAATAATTAATACCAACACACTTTTCTAAGTTGCTACATTGTATATTACATATTTTCGTTTCCACTAGAAAGTTTGGTATTTCACCTTAAATCCACTTGTTCCCCAAAATTCCAGTCCACACTATGAAGCTATTTTAGAGTAATATGTATTATACAATTAAAGTATCCACAAAAGAAACAACTGGCAACCTTTATTGACGAACATTGTCAGAATGGCTGAACTGAGGTATAAGAGCAAGGATGTTTAAAGGCCATTTCATGAAGTCATGACTTTTAAGATATGTCTACATGCCTTAATCATTTTGGCTGACAAGTTGATGGAAGAACTCTGGTTTCTCCAATTATAAGTCCAATAGCTGAAACAAGTCTAAAAAGGTCATGTGTAAAAGGCATAAAATATTAACCTCATAGTTTTCTGTGCAGCTTGTTAAACTCCTAGAACTTGTAATAGCAGAGACAAATTGAGCAACTTTCTGACCTTTCTCTGATAAAAACCTATACAGTTATTTAATGAAAGCCCAAAAGGTTACCAATTATTTTTCTTAAAAGCCCATCTTCCTGGGAATTTGGTACCACACTGAGAAATTAGTTTGTGGAAATGCTTCATTTGAGGGCTTTAAGAAGAGTTGCAAATCTGTAGAAAATCCACTGGTTTGTTACCTGTTTTGGCTAGAAGAGGCAGAAGACTTGAGGGGAAACAAGAGAACAACAGAGAAAGAAAGGTGGCAAGAGAAAACAAGCAAGAAAATAAAAAGAGCATGTATGCATGCATTCAATGCATTCAAGGTAGACACCCTAAAACTCTGAAATGAAAGAACAGCAATCCCAATTTGTCGACCAATATAATCCAGATTCAAGCTTCCGGATATCTACTAAAATGAGCAGCAGCACAGCCAAGCAGCTGTGCTTCCCACAATGTGATGCACCAGAGTGTTGCAAGAAAAAGTGAGGCTGCAAAGTTCTGTGTTTACAGCCTTTCCTGACTCAAAGCCCAAAGCTTAACAAACATTTTGGTAAAATTTGAACTAATACATTTCTTAATTGACTAATGTGCCAGAGACATGTTCTTTTTAAAATTTCTTGACATCCTCTGAATGGTACAAAACAGACACAAAAGGCTAGTTTGATCAAATAGATTTCAGTTCAAAATACAAAGCCACCTAGCTTGTTTATCATTTCTGTATATATTACATAGCTTAAAAAAACATTCACACATCAATGTATTTCTTTGGAAGTACTCACCTTTCTGTCTTTCAAACATTAAATTTAGAACTTATTTTCTGCAGTTAAGTAATATAAATGTTTAATTGACAGAAATCTTAAAAGGACTTTCAAAGAAATTTGTTACTAATATGTAAAAGTTATAGAAATATCTTATGCAAACAGGCAGTTGTTACAAACAGTGTGATGAAATCTGTATTCAAAAACTGTGCTATTTGCAGTTCCTGTAGTTACTTGTAGTTTTATTTTACAAATCCATGTTTGTAAATCTTTTTCATCATGTCAGTTCTACTTATTGCAAAATATGCATTCATGGCTAATTGCAGACAGTACTAATAATTAAGGATAAAAATGTGTCAAGCCTCCATAAATATCAATCTCTGGTTTTCCTGGTGAATGAGTGGCTATGAGTTTGTATTAGGAAATCTACAGACTCTGATTTCTATGAGGCTACCCATATAGAAACTTTCAAACTCATTTGGTTTCCCTCTTTGTCCCAAACTCAGTGGAAACCAGATCACACTGGCTTATCATAAAATTTGCACAATTTTCCTTAATGAAACAGTGATTAGTCCATAGAATCACAATATTTAGAAGTTCAACTTCTGGCCCTTGAAAATACTAAACAGTAATTACTTGGCCTTAAGGATTTCTAGGAATAAATGTACCTTTCCAGATTCATTACAATCTATTATGTCATTGCAGCTGAATTTAAAAAAAGTGTCGTCTTGAGAAAAGTGAGATCTCCAGGCAGCATCCCAATAATTTTAGTTAGATTGCAATAATTTACCAGTTCTATGCTGGCTATTAAGTGAATTAAGAAGCATGCAGGGGTCATGTAGGGCAGAACCTATTTGTTTTTAATGAGTTTCCAAAGTTTTATTTTGTGAGTTTACTTCATCTGCCCTCTAGGCTCATTATCTCACTACTGGTTGCCAAACCACTTTCTACTTTGTGGATTACCCCACTGAGGGGTGTGTCCCCTCTTTTGAGAAACACTGCCTTAATGTTTACCCATAATACTATTTAAGGGATCTTTGATGAAAAAGAAATCATAAATGTTTACCTTTGGGGTTTACCAAGTCAGACACAAAACACTTCTAGCACACTAAGTATTTCTTGAGCCATCAACCACACTGCAGATGGGCCTCTTGTCTTCAAAAAGTCTTTAAGGCTACAATAAGTGTCCAGTATGTTTGCATAAGAAATCACCTACAGTACAGGTTCCTTTTAGTTTCAAGCAGCTTCGAAACAATTATTCTATTGCGTCATTTGTCTCTTTTTAGTGTATGTACCGTGATTTTTCTGGCTGTCAGTGAACAGTTCCTTTATCTTAACCAAACAGAAGTTTCAGAGGGAAAAGCATTTGGGCTCACATTACCCAAGGCAAGCCTTAGCACATATTTGCTGCTCTGACACAACATTCTGTCAGTGCTTCTCTGAAGCAGGATTACATTAAGTTAATACAGTTCTATAGCCAAGATATATTAGTGTTACTTTCTTATTTTAAAGCTTTCTGTGGCTTCCTATGTCCATCCAAATGTGCTTTATTTTGGATGATTAGTGTTCCTTTTTATTCCCTGTGAAGAGTAAGGAAGTTATTACTGAAACCTACAGACCAAGATTTTATTCCTGAAGCCTTTACAAGCTGTTGAATTTGAACTTCCATGCTAGGAAATGCTGCTTATATTCTCTTTTTATGTGTGCTGATTATTTTCTGTAATTCAGTCATAAGATAACAACATTATTACTATTACTATTTTAAAAGGGAGAAGAGCAGTAAATAGAGAAAATGGGGTTTTTTTAAGCATTACTGTCATATTCAAGCATAAGGCCATTCACTACCTAGAATATGCTTAAAGATAATAACGTGTGTGTGAGATCAAGGCCCAATTTCAGTATTATTCCATTGCTCAGAACATAGGACAACAACATGCAGCTGTGAGGTGTCCTCTCAAATCTTGTGGCCCCCATGACATAAATCAATCCTTTTAATATATTTCCAGCCCTGCATAGATGCAATGATTTGACATTAGCTTTTATATTCTTTGGGTTTTTAGCAGTTCTTAAGACTCTTTTTAAGTAAAACTTTGTTTATTTAAGAATAACTTGGCTTCTTTTTATAGGTTTTCCTCCTAATATTCAGAATTTGCTTTCTCCATTACATTCTACTAGACTATTATTAAAACAAAGAGTCTTGTTCTAATATATAATAATACCATGCCAGTCATTGCTATTTTCAAGGTGAACTTCTCACTAAATTAAAGAGTTGGAATTTTACTAACATTTTCATCAACACATGCCAGTGATATCTTCCATTAAAAAATGGACCTTTCTCCCTATTTTTAATTCTTCTTGCTTATCAGCTATTTCCTTCAAATTATCTGCAAAACCCTCAAAAACTAATTCCATAAGTTCAGACTCTGGATACTTAATACTCTTTTCCCCTTTGCATTTTGAACATGTAAACCATTTCTAACACTGCAGAACTCTTTTAGAAAAGAAAAAAAAAATTCGTGAGATTTAAATTAACAGTATTTTCAGGATGCAAACTAGAGGTTTTATGAAGTGGATCCAATCTGTATATCAATATCAGTAATGTGGTATTCTATGCATGATGTTTACGAGAGAAATAACTATTTGTGTACCAGTTGCGAACATGCCTTTGTTTTGAGTAAATGAAAGGTAAAAAGCAGGTCATTTATACAGCACATTAAAGCCTTTTCCTTTAATTCTCCTGATCAGCTTCTTGGTGTATCAGATAGTCATAAAAATACTTGGTATCTTTTTCTAAATACCAAACAAACACTGCATTTAAGAAGTGAAAATAAAGACTCATACTTTTTTCTTAGGGCTTCACAGCTCCTTCAATACCATCAAAACTAAATTGAATTACTAAATGTGTATCTATCAACTGTGTATGTCTGGTAGTGATGATATAGACCTGTCAGCTAGAGGAAAGCTCCATGAAGTAACCTGTCATCACTTTTTTCCTGAAATAAACTATAGCTTTCTGGGACTTCTAGAAAGCATCGAGCCACAGAAGTTGCCGTGGTGCTCGCCAAAGGGCCAGCTCAGCTGGACCGAGCACCGGGCAACCCTGACCCACTGCTGCGGAGAAGGACGGAGGCTGATCGTTCACGGGAGGATGGGTGAGGGCTCTGGCAAGGCTCGCCTCGACCACTGGTGGACAGAGCGTGGAGGAGATTGGAAGAAGGCGAGAGACTCTTCTTGGGGAAGCAGGAACAGGATTATTGGCACCAAGGAGAGGGGCCAAGAAGAGCCCCCAACGGCTCTGGACAACGGGTTTTATAGCCCCAGTAGTGGAGGTAGAGCAAGCTCTTAGTAACCAATAACAACACAGTTGAGGGGAGGTACAGAGGCAGGGAACATTACACGGTGGCGAATAGGGAAGAGGGTAGGCGGGGAGGGCGAACGCGGGCCAGTCAAAAGGGAGGAGGGGAGTGCGGTGGCCATTCCCTTTGTGCCAGGTCCTTCCTGCCGAGACCCACGACTTTTCCTGCCAAGCTCTCTCAGGGCAGCCATGTTAGGGTGGGCAGCCATCTTATGGCTCTTGAGCCCTTGAAGGGTCAAACAATTGGACTTTTTGACTGACTGGGTCCAAGACACCATGGCAGGAACCATGGCTCACCGCAACAAGAAGTTATTGCAATAATAGGCTATCCTGCACTAGCACAGTTTCTACTTCTTTGTGTTTCTACTTCTTCTGGACATCCCATCATGCCTATATGAAATTCCATCCTCCAGCATGGAATTCACCTACGGGTTCATCTATTAATGGCTTGTACTAGAAATAAAATACCTTGGTGACTCTCAAATCATGCTTTGGACTTAAGATTAAAAAACCAGAAACTGTTTTAAAGATGTCTTTTCATGTAACAAATTGCTTTTGTTCACAGTGTCTCAGTCCCACCCAGACCAACATTAAATTTTGGGTTATGTAATTTCTAGATTCGTATGTCAAGTCTTTCCACAGGTCTTCATCCAGAAACAATTACATTCTATATAGCTCTGCAGCCAAAAGTAAAATTGATACATATATCACACATATACAAATGATCTGTAGAAACTATTCTTTTGTTATCTATCAAAATACTGAAAAGCAGGAACTCAAGACTATATTCTTGCCTTTGTGAGCAGGACATGTTTTAAATCCATTTTAAAACAAGACAGCTTGAAAGAGTTTACCTACTTTGAGAAGTGGTTTAGTCTATATAAGACTTTTTCCATGTTAATAAGTGATGACTCTGCCTGCCGTGATCTGACATGATTCTAGCTTTTTATTTTCGAAAAATGGAGGCAGCAGTCTACTGCAATTCTCTTATCACCACAAATCAAGAATTCCCACTCAGATCTCATAGTGCTCTTATATGTGCCCATTAATATTAAAATGTCTTGGTGTCATGCCCATCAAAATCCACTAAAGATGATTAAAGATTTTCCTTTCTTCCAGTCAGCTTTTTGTTGCTGTCCACATGTCTATTTGATTCACTTGCATATAAAATCATATATACACAATGAAATCTAAAAGGCAAAAACTGCAGTTAGACTAAAGCAAAATTTGAAGTGTTACTTTTCACCACGATAAGGTGACCCTTAGAGCTATGTTTCAACAGTTATTCAAATTATTTTTACCAAAGGAAGCCAGAATTCACCCTGAAAAAAAAATGGTGTTTCGTAGCACCAGAAAGAAAACTGAGCAGTTGTATGCCCTTCAGTGTTTTACAAACAAATGACAAACTAATGTCATATAACAGCAATATTCATATTGTGTTGGCATTTAAAGTTTATAAAAGCATAAACTGATAGGTGTTGATACTCCCAGCCCTTAATAAAGCAATAGAATTTGATGGGAAAAATCAAGTGCTTGGTACACCAGAAAAAGATATAAAACTAAAGCCATGTTTAATCAATTATATATAAACCCAAACACATAATTCAACTTAAAAAAACCCAGTTAAGATTACATTTATTTTTCTTTATTAAAATTTCCATTGAATATCTAACCTACTTCTTCCTTCACTGTTGACTGAGTTAAGAAGCTGCAAAACTATATCTGCACTGGAGGCAAGGCAGCCCACTCTTCTGGTTGACAGAACATGTTTCCCAGGCAAAATGGTTTGTTTTTAAATAGCTTTTGTGAGTACAAAGGATGTTGGAGTGCTAACTCTTTTTGCCTCCAGCTGAGGCAATTTGCTGCTATTACAGACACTGTTTCAACACCTATATGTCATGTCCTTCCTGTCACCTGAGCACCAAAGTCTGTTTTGATTGGGGACGTAAAATACTGCAGAACCACTGACTGAATGTACTTTCACTATTTTTCTCTTATTTTAATGCTGAAAAGAGCAAGTTCCCAAGCAGAAAAGCAAAAAGAGTCCTGATGTTTTCATGCATTTCTAAAAAATGTTTACCATTTACTCCTCTCTAATCAAAAAGCTTACATTTTTGTCTATAACTACAGGCTTGTCTCAATTTTGAGCAAGAACAGGCAAGAATCTTCCCAAAAAAATCCTTTTCATGTCATATTTATTTCCCTTTGATTTTTTTTTAAATGAAGATTCTACCATTAATCATATAAATTGCAAAAGAAGATAATTTGCACAAAGAAAGATAATTACATACCTTATACTGGATAAGGAGACCATAAACCAAAATGTTTTTCTTTCTAGTTTCTCTAGCAAATTTCTTGATCGTAGTTAGGTCTTCCATCCCAATGCTGAAAGAATTATTTTCTGAAACATCCAAGTGCACCTGCAAAAGAACAAATGAGGAAAAAACAAAATCCACTTTTTCCATAGTGTGCCATTTTAGACTGATGGTTTTTAGAATCTCATTTTTATGTGTTAAGCACACACAAAAATACAGACTATCAAAGGCCTTTCTTTAGATAGCTTCTATTACTATTGAATTCCACTACTTATACATTTAGTGATATGAAAACTGTTTCTTTTCAAAGCACAAAGAAACCAATATGCCAGAACATGTCATGCATCTTAAAAATATTCAATTAAATTAGAAAACAAACAACATTCTTTTATAAGCTCTAGACTAATTTTCACAGGGGTTTTTTGTTTTGTTTTGTTTGGGTTTTTTTACTATCAGAGGACTATAGAATACATGTGTTTTTTCTTAAGCATCTTGGAGGTTTTCAAGACAGAACTGAATTCTTTAAAGTTCAATTGGAAATTTACTAGCCTTTCAGTATAGCATATTAGTTACCTAAATTGGATTAATTTCAAGATAACACTTCAAGTTTAAAAAGCAGAAACTACCTCAAAAGAAGGTAGGGATATGACTGTCCTGAGCTCTTGGGCAGGGAAAGGCAGGTCTCATTTCCATCAGGGATGCTGCACAAACATGGACCTGAACTGAGTTCAAGAAGCATTTGGACAATGCTCTCAGGCACATGGTGTGACTCTTGAGGTGTCCTGTGCAGGGCTAGGAGTGGGACTTGATTCTGATGGGTCCTTTCCAACCTGGGACATTCTATGATTCTATGAGTTCTCTCCTGGGTATCTTGTGCAGGGCCAAGAGTTGGACTCAATGATCCTTGTGGGCCCCTTCCATCTCAGAATATTCTGTGATTCTGTACCTGGTATTTCCAGGGAGGCATCAACTAGAGCTCAACCCTTTCCCAAGGCTTACTTGTTCCACATTTTAACCAACTCATCTTACAAAGCTTCTATTAGCTGTAGAAATCAAAGTTAAGGATGATTATTTGTACATATAAAGTTTCGGTATCTATTAATAGTAGAAATACCTTTATGTCTAAAAGAGAGAAAAAACATTTTTCTGGCTGAATGATTCCATCATATAAAACTTATCTGTGACCACTACACGGAGGTAGGAGTATAGAGATCTCCCCAGAGACCAGTGCTTAGGAAAATTATTTCAAGTTCTCTTTGTACTTTATGTTCCATTTATACTGACAGAAAATACATAATCATGCATTTTCCCTTGCAACACTTTTTTTAAAAAGCTGTTTATTGTCTACATGCATACTCACCAGAAGCAAAGCTATTGTCTTCTGCTACACAAGCAGAGATTAATTTTCACACACACTCATTATTTCGTTATTTTCTACCCAAAACAAGGCTAAGTACCACTCATTTACAGCTATTTACAAGAAATTATAAAACCTATTAATTTGAAAGAACTTAACCTAGCTCCTCCTTACCATTAACCTCTTTGACAGCTTCAAAAAGAGATTTTTCTCAAAATTACTTTGGTACTGAAATGCAAATAATTGCAGCTACAGAGCTGAAGTACTAGCATTCCTTTCTTTCTAACCTAAGCAAAGCAACAACATAAAACTCAAATCCATTCATACTATCTACAAACAAGAAAACACTTTACTCAAAAAAGTAGTGTTAATATAAGAATACAATTTGCCTGGTTACAGCATAATTGGAAAGGATACTGGCTTGATGCAAGCAAATAATTGTCTGAAGTTTACCTCTGTGCTTCCTATTTCTCCTGTAACATTAATCTTCCCTTTTGTCCAGATACAGTAGTCCAATTACTGCTTCAGCTTACAGATGCCATGAAACAATCCAGTCAGGCACCAGGATAATGGAGAGACTTTGAATCTGTGGCAACTGATAGGTGGGATTATGGACAGAAGTCATTGTGTCCAGTGCAAGCTCATCCTTTTATTGGAGCAATGCTCCCTGGGCTGGTTAAACAGAGCATCTGGCACAATAATAACACCTGTCATTTTTACAACTAAAGAAGATGACTATTGGAAGGAAAAAAAGCCCTTTTTTTCTTAATTATAAGATAATTATGAAAAAGTTATTTTTCTGATGAAATCAAAGAATAGACAAGAACTTTCCAATACCCAAATCCAATTATATTAGACTGCTCCAAGTTATGAGTTTAGACTGGAAGCAGTTAGGTGCTCTGCCCATTTATCCTTTCAATTCTTCACTACCACAAAGAGTTTTACTTTTGAGAGTAGAAAAACACATTTCCCTTACAGCTGGTACCTCAGACCTATGCATTTAAATGTCATCATACTGCTTAAAATTCTGATTCACATTTGTCCGAGAAATATTAACATGTCCTTTTACATTGAAAGAAAGTGTATTATAGCACTTTTCATGAACAATTCATTCAGGTAATATGTTAAAAAAGTATATAGGAAAGAATAAAGTTGAGGAAAATCCCACTCATGAGCCTTAGTGAAGAGGACATCCAACACTGAATTTAAAGACTGCTGAAGGAAATTTCTGTCCCCCATACCATGTGTAATGAGTTTTAGAGATGAGAAGTTTAAAGGACTTCAATACTTCTCAGTGATTAATATGAGCAATGATTTGTTAAGCTAATTCTTTAGTCACTTAAAACATACCTTCCAGATCTCCTTCTTTTCCCTTCTGGTATTTCTAACAGATAGTGTGGTACTTCCATCAAATGAAAGTGTAGCACCAGATGCCCAAGTGCAATTAGGCAACACACTTTAAAAAATTATATTTCTTTCAGTGTTTTAAATATTAGCAACTGTTTCCACCTAGTTATGAGATTATTTTTCCACTGTCTAGTTCTGGGAAATGTCAAATAGTTGTCAGAAACAACTGATGGATCTGGAGTATAGTAAAGGGATTAAATGTATCATTTTCTCCTAAAGCTATTTTAAATGGTGTCCACCTAAATAATTTGTGCATGCTGCAAGCTGCTCAAGCAAGTACACTTTCATTAAAAATGGTTGTGTGTTCTACAATGACTTCAAGATCTAGTATCTCAGGGGCAAAACTCGGGTTTCATGGGGAGACTGTGTAAGAATTATTTGCATTCATACCTATTTCTTAGGAAATATTAAGACCAGAGCATTTATAGCTACAGCTATTAAACCAAAGTATTCACATGCCTAGTGTCACACTAAGAAAAGTATTTAATTTGAAGTCCAGACTAGAAAGTACTATCAATTGGGCACAAAAAAAAGCATGCTTTTGACACGTTAGCATTAGCTAGTTGATTAACAATTCCAACTTTATCTTCACACCCTCAAAATTCAACAGAGACAGAAATGGCTTTTTATATTCTTGATAAAGGACTAGTCGAAATATTTTCAGTCCAGAAAAGAGCATTTTGCACATCCACTGGCCTTGGAAATGACCAACAGAATTGGAGACATATAACTGTTCTGATTATGAAAGGCAGAAATAATTTATCTTTGAAAATTCAGTAAAATTAAAGTTTTACCCTGAAGTTCCTCAGAAACAGGGTCAAGAAGAAAAGATGGTCTGGAAACAAAGTGCTAAATATTGATGTTCATAGAATCACAGTAACTCACTCCAAGAGAACAGCATACAATAGGTAAGGATATAGTAGGTTGATGGGTTAGGCTCTACAGAAGGATGAGGACAGGCTGGATACATGGGCTGAGGCCAAGGGTATAAGGTTTGAGAAGGCAAAGTGCCAGGTCCTGCATTTGGGTCACAACAACCACACCCAGCACCACAGGCTGGGGCAGAGTGGCTGCAAAGGTGCCTCATGGAAAAGGACCTCGGGGTGCTGGATGACAGTGGCTGAGCATGAGCCAGCTGTGCCCAGGTGGCCAAGAAGGCCAATGGCATCCTGGCCTGTATCAAAACCAGTGTAGCCATCAGGATCACACATGCATAGAAAAAAACAAAGCCACCTAATTCTGTTTCTACTGAGCATTCAAGCACAGCACATGCTTCACAGCATCCCCATCAGAGACAGAGCACAACAGCAAGGCAGGAGTCAAGAGTTCAGTACAACCAGCCAGCCACAATGAGCCTTTCACAGAAATATATAACTAATAAACTGCCATTTGCTAGTGGCAGTTTGTTTCCTGACAGGATGCAGTACATTTGTTGAAGTGCAAATGAGTTTCTTTGGAGACCAATTTACAGTCTGAATTTACAATTTTATTCTGAGTTAGCAGCAGTTTAAACCTAGCCTAACTTAAAAAATATTTATATTAAATATTACTTATATTTATGTTAAATATTATTTAAAAATATTTAATGAGATACTCTCTACAGTAACTTACAGGAGTTACCTACCAAAATAAGGACAACTGGATATAAGAGAGGAATATTTGATTTTTCCAACATATCCACTAGTTCCTGGATTTCTTGAATGTCACACCTTTTATCCTAAATTAAAATAAATGTTTAGAATTACTGAAGACAACAATTATTTCACAAAAATAGAATTCAAAGATCTGATTTTTATCAAAATAAGAATATACATCACTTTTTTGGTTTTGGGGGTTTTGGTTGGTTAGTTGTTCATTTTTAATATACTTGTAATGGTATTCTCTGGTAAAGTTATAAATGTTCGAAAAAGAATGAGATTACCCTTTATATACATATATATATAAACAAACAAACAAGATTAAGGGTCTTGATTGGTCTCAGATATGGTTCATGTAAAACCAACCTGTTAGCATACAAGGACCCAGATACAGATCACATGGCATGCACATGTCCAGAATGGGAAACACTGATTTAGACCATGGTAGCAATCAATGCACAGTTAGATGACCACACGTAGGACAGGCCTCTCCTTAAAATAATTCACTTCAACACAACATCTATGAAAGGAAATTTTGAACTACTTCCAGTTTTATCTCTCTTGTTTAAGAATTCATGGCTGGTTAACAACACAGTGACAGAAGCGTGGAACCAGAGGAGAATGAACAGACCAGTATCTCAAAGGTCTGGTTTAGTGCACATCAGAAACACCAAACATCACAATGGACACAGCACATGAGGACAAAAAAAACAAACAACTTATGACTCAAATATGTAATTATTATTTACCACTACTAATAAGTTTAAGTGCAAAATAAAAAGCATGCATCCTTACTACTTACATTTACACAAACAAAATTGTAGCACTGTCCTGAAATGATGTTTTGTAGATGGCTATCATTTTTGCTTAGAGATACTGAAATAGCTTCAACCTGATTAGACAAAAAAAAAAAAGTCAAAAATTTTATTTCAGCCTTAACTATCTGCTAAAGCTTCCCCCACTGTGGCAGAGTTTGCTCATTCAAATTATTTAAAACTGGCAATTATTATTTCCAATACAAAAAATGAAAATTGCTCAAAAGTCTGGGGCACTCAACAGTGAAACATGGAGCCCAACAGATGCTGAAATATACTGCTTAGGGAAGCCATTCCAGAAACAGCCCTGGAAGCATCAGACACGAGTGCTGCTTCCAGGGTTCAGGACGTTCAACTGTTTGCAGAGACAAAAACCCTGTCCATAAAACGATCTAATGATTTTAGACGTCTAATTCTGAGAAAACCTCTACAATACTCAAATATATACATTTTGTCTTCATGAAGTTAAACATTAAATAAACTAAGTGTGCGTGCAAGACCAGGTGCACTGGTATTCCAGGATTCTGCCCAGAACTAGAGTACAAGACTTGTCTAGAGTTTCTACTTGAACTAATTTTCTCAACAAATATTTTAAAACTCTTTCTTAAGAACAGACATACTTATTTTGCAGCCTTTTACACAAGCTAAGTAACTATCTTATCCCAGTTAAAATACAAAGTAGATTCTATTACATTATCAGCTTCAGGACTGCCTTAAGTAAAACAGTAAACCAGGTAGCAGAGGGTGAATCTGTTCCCTAAGAGAAGATAACACTTTGAAGCAAATAAAAAATTTTCACATTCAGGAGAAAAAAAATCTTCATGTTGCTTCCATTAAATCAGCAAATCCCACTGTTTCACTGTACAACTGAGCTTTATTTCTGCCCAAAACACATATTAAGTATCATAGCAAGGAACAGAGGCAATACACTGCTATGTTCCCTTAAAATGCCACTTAATCCACAATCCAAAGGAAGTTCCAAATACAACATTTAAAAAGGCTTTGCAGTGTTATGTAAAGCTGTTTTTATTAATTTTTGTAATAATCGGGAGCTAACTTGTTTGTAAAGGAAGGTGGTTTGAAACCAAAAAGCTGATAGTTATGCTCGAAAGATTTTAGAAATATTTTGGGCTCAAAATTTGATAGCATAGCCACAAATAGCTGACATTTAATATTTTAAGATTAAAAAGATAAAGTCACAGAAGGTATGAATTACTTAAAAATACTTGGCAAATGCAATATTCTAGGGCTCACCTGGCTTGAACCTCTGAAGATGTAAAATCAGAAATCCCTGGTACCTTCTCAACCTTGCACATACTTCGATGAACACAAGCACACTGCAAGGCAGCATCTTTTCAGAAGGTATTTGGAACATGACCCAAGGCAGAAGGCCTACTTTTATTTTTTCCTTTGAGATATTACAATATGTGATGCTTAAGTGTTTCTGAACATTTAAAAATTCCTTCAGTGTATCAGAATTTTGATTTAACTTCAACAATTTTATTAAGTATCACACTAGCATTTTTAACCACATTATCCAGCAAAAATGAAATTGAAATTCTCTGTTAGAAAAGTAAGCGCAGCTGCTTAGTACAAGCTTCAATAAATCATCAATTAACTAAAATTAATTCTTATTCTATTTGCCATTTAATATCCTATGCAATATTACTTTTTTTAATATTAACATTAATATTAATCAATGTTATCAGCTATGCAAGAGAGCAAAACACACCATGCAGAAGATCAACAGGCATGAATAAAACCATTGCAGAAGTAACAATGTGCAAATCAGAAAACCTGTATTTTTGAACAGCTATTCTCTGTCTGTTTCTCTGGGTAACAGGAACATGTGATATCATCTCATAAGATATAATTAAGAATCACCCCAACACCAGTCTAAGTTTAAGCAATTACTAAATGTTAATCATGGAAATATGATAGCTCTATTAGAAAGAAAAATAAAAAAGAAAATGATAGTTAAATGCCAGTAGAACATTCCAGCAATATCCTAAAGCAAAGGCTTCAATGAGCACTCACTGTGAGGGAAATGTACCCCTATCGCTCTACAAAAAGGCCGATTAATTTGATTTTGCATTCACAGCTCTGCAGGAAAACAATGTATGCTTTAATTGGTTCAAACTCCAAGTCAGACTTCAAAGCAAAAAAAAGCATTTCTTCTGTAACATATTTGTAACAATTTGGGCTTACTGAATTCATAAAATGTAAAGAAAATTGCCTCTCTGTTGTCTGGATTCAATTTTTCCTCTAATCTAATATGGACATTTTTAGTGGATGTGTAAGACCCCCCTCTACAGCACAACTGGGCAGAAGATGCTTCCTTCTTGGTAACTTCCATACCTGCTGGTAATCCCTTGTAATAAATACTACAGTGACACAGGAAGTGTCAGTTTGTTTTCACACTATTTAGACCATTTCTTAGGAGTAGTGGCAACCAGAAACATTAAATTAATCATACAGTTGAGAGCCATAGAGTTGTACTTACTTTTATTTGGCTTTTCAGAGATTCAGGAAGGAGAAAACCTACTTGTGCAAGAGTTTCCTTCACATTGGTGATAACACAAACTTGTTGTGATAGGTTGTCTGTGATCAAGAAAAAAACCTTAATATTTAATGCAAAAATAAATTTATCCAAATTACCAATCTGATAATCATTACTTACAATCCACATATTGTTGTCTCTTGACAGACCCCTTTCAACAGCTGTAAATTTAAAGGCTACAAAGTACAGTTAATGTAACTATGTTATTTATATAACATACATCTCAAAATTCAAATTATATTTTATATGATTTTGTACAACATGAAATCATTAAATAAGGCCTGTCCCCAAAGCCCATTTAAACCTACTAAAAGATATTTGTTCAGGTCCACATTGACACTAGATGACAATCAAGAAAACTTTTTGAAAATTCCATCTCTCTTATCACTCAACAGATCACTAAATGCAGTGTCTGTAATATTGAGTAAATAAAGGGGAAAACAAGCAAAGGCACCCAGGAGATAACATAAATCCTATTCCCAACAACATACACTAAAAAATTGCCAAAAAATTTATTGATCATACTGTTTAAGAAGACAGCAGATATAACAGTTCACCTCAATAGCAAACAAGCTGCAAAGTTAGTCACAAAGATCTTGGCATGAGCAACCTCCTAGATCTTTTACTGGTGGGGCAAAATACAATATTTTGTTGCCATCAAGAACAATAGTTTCAAGTTATTGCCTGATCTGTTCCACAAAGCCAGTATTTCAGAAAATTAGTAATTTCTCTTGTTATTGACTACAGGTTTTAGATTCAGTGAACATTTTCCTTTCTTTTAGCCAACAAATCAAAGTTCAAGTCTGAAATTCTCAAGCCTAATTCAAGACTTTAACCTTTAGATGCTGTTAATAGAATTAACATGCAGAACAAAGCACAAGACTTCCAATGTTTTTAGGGTAGCCATTCTACAACTAGAAATTTCATAAATGTAAAGCCTAATTATGTTTAAAGCAGACTTCAGTGAAACTCCAGGGACAGAAATATACCAAACACCACCACAAAATAAATTAGGAGTGAAAGACAAGAAAAATTATAAAAATATGGGCTAACTGGTCTTCAAACAAGCCTGGATATAAACATATGTATTAGTTGCATGTGGAAAGTTATTTCTATAATTACATACCACACAATAAGTTTAATCAGATGCATTACTTCAGCAGTGCAGAAACATCTCACTTTCTATTGTAAATTCACAGACTTCTTTACAAAAATAGACATGAAGACCTGAAAATTAATTTTGAAGCTGCTGTAGACTTAACATTATTGGAAAGTGACTTGTGATTTTTAAGCAACTTTCTGTAAGCAGGAAAAGTGAATTAACCACTGAGAATCCCAAAAGATAATTAGAATGATTTTTTGAATCATGGATATTTATTATGTCCAATATTTATAATGTGACAACAAAAATACTGGTGGCAATTGACTTTGTATTAAGTTAGCAAGAATGGGGAGGCAGGAAGAAAGAGAGAGAACAATAAACATCTGCTTATAAGCCATCACAACCAGATGGAAGTGAGAATGAAAAAAATACATGGCCAGTTCTCACAGGACTGGAAATCACGGGATACCACAACTGTGGGAGAAATTATCTTCCCATAGATTCACTGGGCAAAAAAGTATACTGAACATGCATCACAGTTGGCTTCTACTTAATACAGAATAACTTTACAGTCTGAAAAATGGGAAACCATATTGAATTAATTTCTTATCAGCAGAAAGAAACCAGTGGGTAGATTGAAATCAGAGCAAGAGCCACTTGAATTTAGTACTGTACACAAAGTGCAGATACAAGATAGATATACACAATAAACCAGACTAGCATATCAGATTTCAAGAATTCAGACTCCATTGAACTAAGTAATTTAATGAAGAAGGTCAGATTGGAGCTATTACAAAAATCCACATGTGGAAGAAGGCTGTGGAATCCAAAAACGCACCATAACTTAGGCTCAAACAGTTCTTTTTAAAAAGAAGTCTGTAATCAACAGCAAGTGTCAGAAGTATTCTCACAAAAGGCTGCTCAAAGGCTGCAGCTATAAAAACCCATCTCACTCCTCCCTCCAGCTCTCTTAGATCTCTAATTTCCTGTAATATAAATGAGAAAGGAGAGGCAATTACAAAAAAGCAAATAAGATTTTCAGGTTGCATTTAATAAAGAAGAGAGAAAATCCAATGAAGTGTGGAAAACTGTATTTTTTATCTGGAGGAGGAACGTAATGTTATAAAATAAAGTAGGAGAACATTAAAGTAGTGGTAATACCCACATTGAAAAGATGCTGCATGCTTTTAAATGATCAAGGAAATGAGTAAAAGAAGTGTAGGAAATCATCATTTATAAAAATCATCCTAGTTAAGCAACAGTTCTGTTCTAGGTGAGGTTTGAAACTCAACTTCCATTTAAATCCAAACTATTTCAAGTGGTCAAAAAAGATCCATGCCTTAATTTAGATTGCACCTCTGCTGCATTGTGGGAAGGAAGACTGAGTGGAGCCTTCCCCCCCAAGACTGCCCCTGTCCCTGTCCCATCTGCCAGAGATGATGGAGCTCTGTCACTCAGCATAGTCATGCTGAACCCAGTGAGCACAGCTGGAGTGCTGGCTAGTAACTCCAGGGATTCCATGAGCTTTGCTGCCTGCCAGTAAAGCTGACTGTGTGCAGCATTTCATTCCTGGTTTTCAGAATTCTGTTTGGGTGAATGAAACAATCATTCTGGAAAGCCACGACATGGCCATGTCACAGAGAATTTTAATACTTGGCTAAACATTTTGTTTTCCATTGGACTGCTGGATAACCGAGGCTAGAAGGGGCCTCAGGAGGTCGCTCGTTCAAACTCTTTCTCAAAGCAGGATCACCCATGAAGTCAGGCCTGGTCACTCAGCCCCTTACTGCTCTGGCATACAGTCTCTCCAGGCAACTTGTTCACTGCTGCTTGTCTGTCAAGAGTGAAAGAGGTTATTCTTTTTATTGAGTTGGAACTTCCCTTGGTTGGGTTTTTGTGTTTCCTCCTGTCATCCCACAATGAACCACAGTTCTACTTAACTTAACTACTCTCTGCCATCACTTCCTTTTCATCTGCTCAATGCTTTTTTTAGTTGTTTTCTCACTATTAGATTACATATCAAACCCTCTACCTTGCTTTAGCTTCCTTTTCCTCTACTTACTTAAACTTATTTCCCTGGAAATTTCGTCTCCCCAACACACATCACCCATTTACTGCCAGCTTCGTTCCAGCTGTACCTGATAATGGAGTAGTGTTCCCCATTCACATGCATCACATTTGATCCCGTCCATCACTTTTAACATACACTCAGAGCATATTTTTTGCATGAAATAAAAATAGTTAAAACTTTACACTGTCAAATCTAAAGATTAAATTTCTCTATCAGGAGTTTTCTTCATTAAAGCTACATTTGATACAAGATTTCACAATTTATTCCATTAAACCTCTTTTTTCTTCCATCAGAAAACTTGATTTTCAATTTTTCTATGTCCTCCTTTGATATCCTGAAAGCTTTAGGTGACGTTATTATTCACCAACACCTGCCACAGTCTTTATCATAGGATCGTACTCAATTATAAATTAAAATGTGTGCATGTTTATGGAACTACAATAGTTAGGTGATGTAGTAAGTGTACTCTAATGGAAGACTTAGAAGTTTACCTTGAAGAGCATGCCATAAACAAGCAGCAATTAAAATAATACTTTGTTTGAATAAAGATAATAAATATCACATCCTAGAGAATTAATACCATAAGGAAAAAAAAAGGCATCCGAACGGCAAATAGGTTTTAGCCTACAGAAATAAATTTTCTCTCTTAATTGCACATATATGTGTGTACATACACTTGTTTTTGAGAACATGCTCGTGCCACACCACTCTTAGTCTGCTATTACAATTCCTATTATTTTGGAAGCACATCCTATTCATCAAAATACTTTTGAAGTTTGCAGTGAAGTCCAAGTAGTAAATTAATTTATCAGTATTCCATTTGCACTTTCTACATAGCAATGGTGTGAGTGGTCTGGAAATTCAGTATGGTTTCCCCTGGCATCTTTAGAAACATCTTTGTTATGAGATGCTACCACTGTAAACATAATAAAAATTAAATAAATACTGCCAAGCATTTAATTCATTCATGCTCAACAGAATGAGTTGAAATTATTATTTGAATAATATAGGCAACTAAAAATATCTAAATTTTTTTTTGTTTGCCCATTCTACATGCCTCTGTAGCCACAAAAACTAAAAACCAAACTTGACACTGCCCCTACCAATATTAGTACACAGGAAAGAAAGGAACATTTTGTGGTAGAAGGCAAGAAAAGAGGGTTGTTTTCACCTGACAGTAGATATTCCAAGGAGTATTGCCCACCTACCAGTCTACTTCTTTGGCTCAGAGCACAGAACAGCCACTGGTTTATGAGTGTGCCCATGAAAATGCAGCCTACCTCACATAAGTTCTCTTTGCTAAACAAGGCTTATCTCAATTTCTATTTTTATAAAAAGTCACATGGTTTCTTCACAGAACACAAGTCATATTATGTAGCTCCGAACATTTAAACAGTTTGAAGGCATTACAATATTTTTCTCAGTACTTGCAAAAATGATCATTTTATCTAAATCAACAGATACTTCTTTAGCCGAATGTGAGGGCAAGTTATCCAATCTGCAAATGCATGCTCTTGTGAAAAAGTTATTTACAAAGTAAGGCCCTTGAGAAAAGAAAAACAAGGAGGAGGAGGAGGAGGAGAGAGAGTCAAACTGCAAGTTACAAACTTCTTCTGAGAAGCACCGTTTAAAGTTTACATGTTGGAACTAGAGTTCAAAATTATCTACCTTGAGGGCAGTAATCCTAATGGAATTTTTTTAGGATGTTTTGTATTAGCCTGATCTTAACTACATTTCTAGATGAGTCACCCTTATTGTAAGACAATGTTTTCTTACTTCAAGACTATTAAAAATAGGCGTGTGCCACCTTGTCTGCATACTCTACAAGTTTATACCTGCGTAACTAAAGAAAAGCATTAAATTTGCTTTTTATAAAACAGTTATAAAAGAGACTTGAGGAAGTGAGGAAACTAAAAAGAAATGTTTTAAGAAAACAGTCTCAAAAGAAAAAGAACTCATTAGTCTTTTTACATCAGTGAAATGTTTCTTTGTGTTGCCTTGAATAAGAATGACATGCATGTGTACAAATATCTAGGGATGCATGTTTTTCTTACTTCCACCTGAGTCAAGCTTAGCAAGCTGAAATTTGTTGAATTCCTGAAGAAAACAAAAAGTTTTGATCACTAATAAATGCAGATGACATGAAATTTGGAATGGTAGTCACAAAATCAAATGTGTACACTCAAAAGTTCTTCATCACTACTGAATTCATCCAGTGAGAAAATGTGCATCCAACACAGTAAATTGGGTAACTTAACAACAAAGAAATCAGCTGTGAAGACTGAAACAGCAATGGGGAGCCAGTGTGAAGCCATAGCCCTTAGTACCCTGCGCCCTCCTAGCCCATACATTCAGCTTCTGATACATCTTCAGAGGGCCTTGACAGCATGCAAGGTGGCATTCAGAGAGCTGGTATCTTGCAACTCAACTTCTCAGTCATATAGGACTTCCCCCTCAGGCACTCTACATGGCACAAAAAGTGATAAGCAAGAGCACATCACTTACAAGAGCATGTAGTGATAGGGCAAGGGGGAATGGCTTCAAATGGAGAGTACGTTCCAATTAGATATCAGGAAGAAATTCTTTACTGTGAGGTTGGTGAGGCACTGGAACAGGTTGCCCAGAGAAGTTGTGGATGCCCCATCCCTGGAAATGTTCAAGGCCAGGTTAGATGGGGCTCTGAGCCACCTGATCTAGTGAAAGGTGCCCTGCTGATGGCCAGGGGGCTTGAACTAGATGGTCTTTAAGGTCCATTCCAACCCAGGCCATTCTATGATTCCGTGATTCTACGATATAGCACCACGCAGTGGGTTTTGAACTCTCAAGAAAAGCAGACACCGTCATATAGTCAAGTACCCAGCATGTAGGAAAGGCCTAACTGAACATGCCTTGGCTTGTAGGATGGTTGCCATTCTCTAAGGTGAACCATCCTTGAAGGTTTCCCATAGGTACAGCACAACACAGCAGAACACAGCTAACAAGATTTCTTCTGTAAAACTAACAACCATAGGACTAAATGATGCCATACAGGGGTACATCAGGATGATGCTCCAAAGGGCAAAAACATATTCTCCCCTTAAATATGCCTTAAATGTGGAATGAACTGTGAATAGAGTGCCTGTCTAATATTAATTTACATGGTTCAACTGTCCACTATCAAAATAATGATGCTATAGTGACCTGAAGATCTGAGAGTTGAAGCCTTTTGAAGGGCACAAAATAGATAAGGCACAACTCTCAAACTGCTGTCTTGGAGAACTAACAGTGCCAATTCAAAACCCCGCTAAAGATAATTAATTACAAAAGATAACTCTGTTATGCAGTGTCCTAATTTGCTATGGAGGACTCATTATACTGCTTGCATAAGGAGCAAAGAACACGTACAGCTTCTGCTTCCTGAACTCACGCAATGCAGCAAGAAGCAAATCTAAACTTCAATAATCTTATAGTACAGATTTGTATAGAAACCACCATAGTAAGACTGCTGTGGTTACTGAAGCAGATATATTGCATGCTGCCACAGAAAAGGGACATTAGATAAATAAAGAGATTAGCTTGATTGACCACCATGAAGGTCTTCATTCTTACTTTAAACTACACAAGCTTTTTATTATAAGCAACAGCTGAAAACGATTGTATTGGCTTTAAGGAAAACAAAAAAATGTGATAACATTACATATGCTAAGAAGGCTATTGTGCTGGTGAGGCATAATTTCTGCTTTGTAAATTCATGTCAACTACTCCCTGCCACCCTCTTTTCTTCAATATGTTTGGAATTCCTAAGCTTGAAAGTCAGGAGTGTCAAACCTCTAAGAATCCTACAAAAAGTAAGATTTTTAAAAATCCCAGGCTTCTAGTTATGTATATTAGAGCCCATTGCCTGTGAGAACCAGAAATTTCCAGGCTTCCCAACCCTATCTTTTTGATTTGTGCCTGAAAATTTCAGTTAAGTAGTTCTAATAATGCATCTAATATGCAATATTTGCCCACTGTAATAACCGGAGTGGACAACTAGCCAGTCACTCACTGTGCCCCGATAGAACACAGGTTTTGCTCTGGTTTTCTTAAATAGGAACTGCATTCTTTTCTCTGGAAAGGTATTTATAAACCAAAGGGAAGTCACTTTCTCTTCATCAGTTTCTGGGGTTTTATCCCTCAGTTCTCAACAAGGAGTCAGGCAAGAGTCCCCTGAATCACTGCCTATCAGTTTACAATAACCATCAGTGTGCTCATTGTACAGTGTTTGAGAATTCTTACTTACTACATAGTTTTTAGAATGAGCCAACCTAGATAAAGGCTAAATCCAGTCTTTATGTTAAACTGCTATGAAACCACTGCCACCGAAAAAAAAAAGGATTAACAAACTGTTCAAAAAGATATTTATAAATTAATGAAATACCTCAATATCACATAATTGCTACATCAATTTAGGCAACAACGGACTGTATTTAAAACAGTGATGAGCCCTAAGGAGTTAATATTTAATTTTCACTCTACTACATAGAATAGAAAGATGGAACATATTCAGAATTGACCTGCAAATGAAAGAAAAAAATTAACTGTTTATTCCTTATAAAGCCCTTCAAAATTAATCTCTGTTTGACTGTAATATATACAGCTTTTTATAAGGTTCTGTATTCTAAGAGAAGTAAATAAAGATAAATATGCATAGTACAAAGATTCCACTAAACAAGCTAAAACAACTTGCCTAAGCACATTTTATCCATCATAAAACTTTTCTTAAAGACATTTCAAACTATCGCGCACAAAATGCTTAATTAGGATCAGGAATATGCAAACTGACAGTCACAAGGACAAACACATACCCTTAATGATCGATTCAGCTGCATACAGATCCCGTTTGTAGGTCACCTAAAGGACAGACAAGCCTCATTAGATTTAACACAGCAGGAAGGAATGTAAAACCAATAACACAATTGCCCTGAAGGCAATTCTTTACACTTTAAATACCATAAACAAGTGATATTGTCAATTTCTTAATTTTAGTAAAACATCACCGGCAATTTATGAGAACAGAGGTTGCAGAAAGTACTGGGGACTTGAGAAAACCCCTTTTCCAAATACTTACATCTACTTAGAACTCATTTGAAACCGAAAACTATTTTCAATGCTTTGAAAAATCATGAAAACATAATAATGCATCTATTTTTTTACATATCAATTCTACTCTAATTTTATTGCAAAATAGATTAATTTTTAACACGACTTGGGATCATAAAAATGACAGCCAGGGAGAAATGTTGTTATTGCTTTTGCTAATATAGGTGCAATTTTTCAGTAGTGCAAGACTGTTACTGTTAACAAGAGTCCAATTAACCAGTGGGAGTCAGTCAGACTACAAGTAGACTGTGCATGAGCTTTCAGAGAACTAATAAACATCAAGTTCTCCTTGAAGACATTAACCAGATCAAGTTAGATGAACAATAAAATGCTGAATATTTCCTTGGTACTGGCAGAAACACCCTTTATATCTGTCTTTGTACCCTCATGGTGGCTGACAGGCGAATCATAGACTTTTCAAATAAAATAACAGAAAATTAAAATCAGTACCCAAGACGTTAACAGTCTTTGCTAGCACTGTCTTCACAATAAGGAATGACGTGAACTGATATGACTCTTAAATATTTGTATTTCTTTTTACTGTAATTTCCTTTAATGCTAAATAAAATTTTACTGGATTTTCTGATTTTTTTTTCCTCTAGAGTCTGAATATTTCTTTCTTTTTGAAATGAACTGAATAGGATTCCAAAAGCTTTAGTACTGCAAAGTAAATCTTACAGCAGGACACCATTAATGGTATCAGCATCTTAGTCTCCAAGTAAGTGACTATTTGATTTTAACATAAGGATTCTTGTAACCACTTTCCTTCCAATCTCATAAATTAAGCTCTGTATTATAGACAGAAACAGATGAATAACATCTCATGACTTCCACAATGGACTATATTCTTTTAAAATTCAAAACTAACATAATTCCCTACAGTTTGTCCTGCAGGAGGAGCATCCAGAGAATTAATCTATCCTGATAAATCTTAGGAGTATCAGTTTACAAACAGACATTTACATTTCTTCTTACTGTTGGGAAGAATCAATGTCTTGAAGTTATATTTAAGGATAGAATGACCAATTGAGTGACTGATTTTGTTGTGAAGTTTCTTTCTATTCACCAGATTCTAGAGGACATTTATATTGAATTTTCAGTAAAGTGTAACAGATTATAACCCCAAAACCTTTCAAGAAACAAGACTGAGGTCTGCCAGAAATGGTGTCACATACTCTAACATTTATGGTCTCTTTGAGGCGCAAGAGTATTTTTTAACAGCCTGATCTGAAAAAATGGTAGGTACAGTCTTCAAGAAAACAGCACAGGAGAATAAAAAGTTAAGAATGAACATTTAAAAAATCTCTTCTGAAATTCTGAGACAGACATCAGCAAATGCTTTGTTTCCTAGAGAAATAAATCATCGAAGACCATATCACATTCTTCATATGTATTTCTTTCATAATCTTTGATCCTATAAGCTAATTTGAGATACAAGCTCCTTTAAGTGTTGTGAAAATTGCAGAGTTCACAGAGAATCCTTTCCAGATACCATATGTGACCACCCCTTACCAGTCAAGGAGGAAGGGTTTCTCTACACCTCTTTTAATTTGAGTAAGATGCTAAATTCCATTCTCTGAATGTTCCCTGCACATAGCTTGAGCCCAGATTTGTCCATAAGCATTCTAGATGCACTTGTAATACTAGAACATCTCTTTTATAATTTCATATTCTTGTTTCTCTGTTCATGGCTGACATATGGTATTTTGCCCACATATAGTGGAAACTTGCTATCCTCTGTGATTCCTACACCACACTGAAAGTCACTGCCTTCCAAAAACAATCCACTAAATATAGGCTATACTTCATTTGTTTCTAAAATCAGTTCTTGATATTTGGCTGCAATGAAAAGCATACTTTTTGTTTAAACTGTTTGCTAAGCTATCCTTATAAATAGGTTACTTCTGATCAATTATATTTTTATTTACAAGTCCTTAAATCTTTGTCTGCAAACTTTATCAGACAACCGTTAAATACCTTAGAGACAATCACAGCTTCTGCAGAAACTGGCGAGACATGGTGAGAATTATCTTTTGAAATATATCAATTATCTAATTTTTCATCTATTTAATGAGAACTAGTACAATTACAGTCATCCTATTTTCAATTAAGATGTCACGTAATAACAAGTCAAACTTCTGCCAGTTGTATGTTGTATCAGCACTACCATCTTTATCAGCCAAGATTATAGTCTTGTAATAAAGTCTTGAAGTCAATTTCACAAAATAACTAAATTCCATGTTGGTTGACATTAATTACATTAATCCCTTGACTCTTTATTAATCAAGTTTTGCCTGTAGCAGTGCACCCTTTTGTTTTGTTGATCAGTATCAAACTCACAGGCTCCTAATTACTCAGATTCTCATTCTTCATGTGACAATATCAATTTTCATTTTGTCCTCGAAAATCCAGTGGTCCAAGGCTTTAAGAATGTTATTGCTGCAATCCAGAATATCACTAGGCCAAATATTAAAACTCAGCACAAGTACCTCACAGTCACAGAACATGAAAACATGACCTGCTTATAGGAAAGGCAGAGCAGTGTTACTTACTAAATGTCTCTTCTGTATAATAAGCACTCTATTGTACTTCTTTAATGAAGCCTCAGAGATCGGCAGACAAGTTTGTTTTCCTATGTGTCTTTTTTTGTTAACTGTCAGACTGTAAGTTTTCGCTACCTAGGAAGATGTTCTTTTAAAAGTTATTCCCCAAAATTACTTCCATGTAATGTTTAAAAGTCTTCTTCAAACTGATTTAGCCTGATGAACAGTTCAGACTTACAAAAATGGACACTAAATGCAAAAATACAACTCTTTTCTGAAAAAATACAAAAAAAGTTATGATCGCACACATACACAAATGTACTGCATTTCAGTTTAATGAAGTTTTTCCCCTTTCTTACACTAAGACATCATACAGATCTCCTTTGTATGGGATAGTTTTGTAGGATTAGAAAATAATCTGTTGCTTTTTAGAAATGGTGAGGATTCTTCACTCGGTCAACATTAAGTTTATAAATCTGTCTCAATTTTTAAAAAATGTTCTTATACTGAATTTTTTATCTACATTATACACACACACATATATTAGAGTACAACAAATACATTTTGTTAGTTGATTTTACACTTTAAGAGCATATTGCCCCAGAATATTTAAGGTAATTTTACTTTCAAGGTATCAAACACAGAGAAACTGAAAATGTGGTGTTGATAGTCTTTCTGTTTCCTTTTTTTGCTGTCTTTATCCCAAATATCTTATAAACAGCTATATAATAACTATCTTTAAAATGGAACTTATAAATATTTATAACAATGAAGTAATTTTAATTACTTGGTTGTTCTCACTACAAAGAATGATTTTAATTTTGTAATTTGTTCCCAGAAAAGAAACAAACTATCTCCTGCTTTAGCTCAACAGTGACTTTGAAATGTTACTTTTTCTAATGTACAAGTGCTCAGGTACAATAATTACTGTTAATTCAAGAAGATAATATATAAACACACACGACATTTTCCTACAGCTTTGAGTCATTTAATGTTATGTAGGTTGTGCACCTCATGCATAAACTGAATTCTTACAAATATCTGATCTGCTCTTTAGAGATTCAAGGTCCACACAGGATGAAACTGGTTTTTAATACTTGTTAATTGACTGCAGTCCTTCTATTACACATCTTCTGAAACCTCAACTGAACAATGATTATTTATTTAAGATTATTTATCTGGATGGAATATCTTTTTTCCTTGTGCTGAAAAAATAAGACTGGAGCCGTTGGGAGAACATCAGTTCTCGGCATATGAAATTTCAGTTAGCTCAGCATTAAAAACCTAGCAGAAAAAAATAACAACATATTAAAATTACTATGACAGCTGAGGGAAGACAATTGTGTTTCTGAGAGCTGATTAGTAACAGCAATAGTTCCTAATCATTTTGTAAGCAAGCACCACTTGAGAAACTGGCAGTCTTCTGCACTTCATGCAGATTGAGCGTGACTGTTCTTTAATGGTACTGCTCCAAGTCACCTGCCAAACATCTTGGTACAGAGCGACCGATGCCGGGTGCTCTTCAAGAAGGACCTATATTGATGGGTGGGCTCTAAACTGAAATGAGTATTTCCTGCAAAAACAATGCAATATTTTACAGACCTTGTCATTTTTATGCCTTTCACTTTTAATGTCTTTACAAGCCACAGAAGACATCAATGACTTTTAGCTACCAAATTAGACAGGGCATAGGATGTGAGAATGTACTTTAATGACCTGGCACCAGCATCTGTGTGTTTCTGTATGTAACATATTCACTGCTCTGCATTGCCTGCAGCACAGTGTCTGCACATAAATGGGTGCTCTTGCTACTGTCACACTCTGCACAACACTGTCAACGCTGAGACTGTGCTGGGTTGACCTTGGATGGATACCAGGTGCCCACCAAAGCTGCTCTGTCATTCTCCTCTTCAAGGGATATGGGAGAGAAAATACAACAAAAGGCTCATGGGTCAAGATAAGGGCAGGGAGAGATCACACAAACCAGACCCAGCTCAGGGAAGTAGTTTAATTTACTGTCATTTATAACCAATCAAATCAGAATAGGATAACAAGAAATCAAATATTAAAACATCTTTACCCCACCCCTCCCTTTTTCCCAAGCTCAAATTTACTCCAAATTTTCTCTACCTCCTCCCCTCCAGTGGTACATGGGGATGGGAAATGGGAGTTGCAGTCAGTTTATCACATAATGTCTCTTCTGCTCTTTCCTCCTAAGGAGGAGGACTTCCCTTCCCTTCCCTTCCC
>VXBT01011967.1:2042-16876 GCA_013400235.1 Oriolus oriolus
CGGCTGTTCCACACCCAATTCCAGCGGCTGTTCCACACCCAATTCCAGCGCTGTTCCATACCCAATTCCAGCGGCTGTTCCACACCCAATTCCAGCGGCTGTTCCATACCCAATTCCAGCAGCTGTTCCACACCCAATTCCAGCGGCTGTTCCATACCCAGTTCCAGCCCACCCGGATGCTGTGGTGGGCGGGATGGATCCTGCCCAGGTGTGGGTGGCAGGGAAGGACTTCCCTGATTTCCCTCAGCTCCCGCTCTGCCGGTTCTGTCAGGGAATTGGGGCTTGTCTGATCATGCAAATGAGGGATTCCTCACCCAGTGCAAACAAGGTGGAGATTGTTAATAAAGTTAATTAAGAACTTAACAGCAGAACCTTGCTAATAGGGACCGTGCCAATACCTGTCCAGGAAAACCTGGAGGTGAGTTTGGCTTGGAAAAGTGTTGGCACCATCCCTGTTTGTCCCCTGGGACTGTCTAGGCATGAAAAAAGCAGCAGAGTTGTGGAGTGATGGGAAGATTTATCCAAAAAAAAAGAGGAATGAAGGTAAATATGAACCGGAATTTGATGGTTTGTAAGGTCCCTTCCAGCTCAAACCATTCCATGGTTCTACCATTCAGTGTCTGGAGGGTTCTGCGGCATCTGCATGGTGTAAAAATGAACTGGGAATTAATTTTTACACCAGTTTTTCCTAGTTTTTGCATCCAGTTTGAGCCTGAGTTTAGGTCAGAACTGATCTCCAGTGAGTGTGTAATCCATGGGACAGCAGGCTGGGAAAGCTCCATTGTGGGAAGTTCCCAGGGAGGGCTCGGTAGGTGGTGCTCCCGTCACAGGTGAGTGATGGATTCCAGTGCAACGTGGGAGGCAGCAGAGAAAATCATGGAATCATTTAGGTTAGAAAAGGCCTCCAAAACCATCAATTCCAGCTGCTTCCACAGCCCTGAAAGGAGAAGGTGATCCTGGGAGATGCTGGTCTGGAATAGCACCCAGGGACCCGGGAGACTCCTGTTTTTATGGGGGGAAAACCTCCATGTCCTCCTCAGCTTCCCAGACCTGCACGTGGGTGCCTGCCTGGAGGTGGGAAGGTTGCACAGAAGGATCCTTGGAGGCTGCAGCAGGATGGGAAGGACGAGAAGGATGGGAAGGATGGGAAGGACAGGAGAGAATGGGAAGCACAGGAGGGAATGGGAAGGATGCCAGCTGCTGTCACACGGGGGGAGCCACTTGAGAAGTTCTGGCTCTCGTGTGCCAGCAGCTGCTCCCGCAGCCCCTCGGAAGGTGCCAGATGCTGCCTGGGCAACAACAGCTCCTCTGGTTTGTGTGTCCCGCTCGGAATTTACAGCCTGGAACGCTGGGAAGGGATGATCCCATGGTGCTGAGCAGATTCAGCTCAGCCAGGTCACCTGAAAGCACCTCGGCTGATCCAGGGTGAGCTCCCCCCCACTCACAGAGGATTCCTGGCATCGCTTCCCTGTCCTCAGGATTGTCACAACCTCGGGGCATCCTTTGTTCCGGATTTAATTTTGGAGGGAATAATCTTTTGTTTCAGGGATCATCCACTGGAAGGAGCCAACAGAAAGGATGGAGAGAGACTGTTTACAAGGGGTGGAGAGATAGGAAAAAGGGAATGGCTTCCCACTGCCAGAGGGCAGGGAGAGGTGGGATATTGGGAAGGAATTCCCCCCTGTGAGGGTGGGGAGGGGCTGGGATGGAATTCCCAGAGCAGCTGTGGCTGCCCCTGGATCCCTGGCAGTGCCCAAGGCCAGGCTGGAGCCCCCTGGGATAGCGGGAGATGTCGCTGCCCATGGCACAGGATTGGAATGGGGATGATCTTAAAGGTTCCTCCCAACCCAAACCATTCCAGGATTCTGTGACCCTGAACGTGGGGAAGAGGATGATTTCCGGGAGCGCTGTGGATCCAGCCTTCATCATCTTCATTTCTCTCCATCCTTTAAAGTTCAAGTGGCAAATTTGAAGAGGTTCTACCACTAATTAATGAGGACAGGCCCTGCAAGGCCTGCTGGTGGTACCTGGCCTGGGTGTTGGGTTGCCTTGAAGGGGAAATTCCTGATTTTCCCACTCTTTTCTCTCCCAGAGTCCAAGAGCAAATACACCTGAAAAACACAAACATGGATAAGATGAAAAAGAGCAGATTTGTGTCAAAATGTTTTGTTAATCAAGGTCAGAGTTTGCCTTATCAGGAGGACAAAGGATATTTTATCCATTAGGATAAAAGAGTGGGTCATCATGGATTTCTTTTCTGGTTCCCCTTATGGAAAAGGGGCATAAAACGTGGGAATATTTGATATAAAATCCATGGGTGTTGTCTGCACTGAAAGACTGAAGGGCAAAACCCTTTGGTTTTCTACACTGGCATCCCAAAGGTCACCAAATCCAAGAGCGAGCCCAGTACCCAAATACCAAATATTCCCAAATATGAGTATCCCGGGCAGATATCTGTGACTCGTGGGGTAACAGCCATGTTTTCCCTTTGGGATCGGATGCAGGAAGCTGATAGGGGCTAATGAAGGACTTCAAGGGTTAATAAGCCCTAAATCAGGTTTCCCAGGCTTTTAATTATGCTCCATAATTATTGGAGATTTGCCATCATCTTTTTTAATCTGATTAATGAATATGGGGGGTCAGACAATCCATGGAGCACCTTGACTGCCAGTGGAACCATTCCAGAGGCTTTGGCTAAGCGGGAAGAGCACCAGTGGCTGGTTGGTGTGAGGCACATTTATCAGGAGGGCCAGGGATAACTTTGGATTCCAGGTTTTCCCAGCTCAGAGGTGGCCTGGTCATCCCAGACTCCCCAGGAGAACCCAAGAGCACCCAGGTATCCCAGGAGGGAAAAGATGGGAGAGAAAGGGGCAATAATTGTGCTGCGAAAAGGAAATTGAGAGACTGGGGCTGTTTGAGGAACAGATGGATCCTCGGAGGTGTCCGAGGAGAGCATGGACACGGCTTGGAGCAACCTGTGGGAGGTGTCCCTGCCCAGGCAGGGGTGGAATTTGATGGTTTGTAAGGTCCCTTCCAGCCAAAACCATTCCATGGTTCTACCATTCCGTGTCTGGAGGGTTCTGCGGCATCTGCATGGTGTAAAAATGAACTGGGAATTAATTTTTACACCAGTTTTTCCTAGTTTTTGCATCCATGCATGTGCAGTTTGGAGCATTTCGGTTATCTAACAAAGCTGCTTTTTTGTGATTCTCACTGGAATAAGGAGGGAATGTTTCTGGGTTTATATGGGAATTCAAATGTGGTTTCAGATATAAAACCCATTTACAACCATCATCTTCCATCAGAACTCACAATGTCTTGTGCCTGATCCTTGATCTGTGCTTTGATTCCTCAGCTGAATTCCTTGGATTTGGGCTGCTCTGGCCTGGACTCCTTATTTGTACAAATGTTGAGTTCCACTCTGAAATCCAAGGAGTTTTAAGCAGCTCCATGTGCTGGTTTGGGGCTGTGAGAGCCGAGCGTGTTGTGATCACAAAAGTTGGGATTTTAATGCCTTCCCTCCCCGTATTCCTCCTTGGACAACCCCTCATGCCAAGGGTATTCCCTCTAGGAAGTATTTTTGTGCTGAATAATTAATAATTCCATGGAGGTGGACCACACTGTCCGGGCAGTTTGCTGAGCTCTCTGCACTGCTTGGATCTGGGGGTGCTGGAGTGACCATTCCCACCTGGATTTGGGATTTGGGATGCAATCCAGCCTCACTGCTCCAAGGATTATCCACATTTATGAGCACATTTTGGGTTTCTCCAGTGGATCAGTGAATTCCACCTTTGTTACTCACTGGGGGAGCTGGAATGACACAAACTCTGTCATTCATTCCGTGACAAGCCTGGAAAACCACTCCGCATTATTTTTGACTGCGGATCCTGTTCTGGAGCCCGGGATGCAGCAAGGGAGTGTTTTAAAACATTCCTGCTCTGCACATTCACAGATGCAGCTTTAAAATTCCCCTCCCCGAGACGGATTTTGGGCAGGGAAAAGCCAAGCACCGAAATGTTTGGGGGAAGCAAACATGGGATGAGGGGATGCAGGGAGAGCTGGAATGTCTCGAGTTAACCCTGGCAATGGAATGTGGGGAAAATTCCCTTTGCTTTTCCCTAAAGAGCCACCTGTCCCTTGGATTTCCTGCTCCTGAACTTTTATCCCATATTTTCACCTCTGGCTGGACATGGGGAATGTTTAATGCCCCAAAACCAGGCTTGTGACGTGGCAAATGTTATGGAATCCTGGAATGGTTTGGATGGGAAGGGATCTTAAAGCCCATCCAGTTCCATGGGCAAGGTCACCTTCCACTATCCCAGGGTGCTCCAGCCTGGCCTGGGACACTTCCAGCGATCCAGGGGCAGCCACAGCTCCTCTGGGAATTCCATCCCAGCCCCTCCCCACCCTCATTCCTTCCCAGTATCCCATCCATCCCTGCCCTGGCTGTGGGAAGCCATTCCCCCTGTCCTGTCCCTCCATCCCTTGTCCCAAGTCCCTCTCCAGCTCTCCTGTATTTCCCTGTGTGTTTCTACAAGTAAATATTTAAACCCCACAGCCTTTTTCCCTTTCTCTCTCCCTCTCTCCCACCTCCTCCCACTGTGATTTACGAGGAGAAATTAAAACTCCGCACATCCCCGCGCTTGGGCTTTTACATCCTGGGCCACTGATTTATAAAAGCTGCCAGTGAATTTAAAACCCTTGGTTTTGATTTAGAAATCATGGCCTGAAAGTTGCGTTTATCTCCGGCGTTCAGCTGCACCGCACGTCACCGAAAATCTGATTTATGGGGTGCAAAATGTGTGCAGAGAGACTCCGAAAATATTTGTGGCTCCCTCCCCCTCGGAGGAGCCTGTGCAGCCCACCCACCCCAAAATAGGCACATCTTCCTATGCATGTGGAATATATCACAGATATCAAATCCTTCTTTTCTTCTGCTGCTGGGATCAGGTCCCACACCAGGATCTAAGGAGAGGCTCTGTGGTGCCTTCCTTCCGCTGCCTCTCCTTCCCATTCCTCCAAAATCTACAAAATCCAGCTTTAAAATCCATTTCCAGCTCCCCAGGAGCCTCCTTCTCCTGCTGCTGCTGTTGGAGGTGGAGAGGCTGGAGCCCAGCACCAGAGGCTGGAGTCACATGACTGCAAAAAACAGGCAGAAAAATTGGATTCTCCAATTCCAATCCAAAATTGGATCCTCCATCCCATCCCATTGGGGAAGGTGTGGGATCACTCCTGTTTTCCTCTCTCCCCACCAGATTCATCTCTCGCTGCCGGGGTAGGAAGAAAAGAGATTAAACAGCACCAGGGAGGTGTTTCTTTCCCTAAAACTGAACAGGAAAGAGCTGCTTTTCCTTCTGGACTCACGAACACCGGAGGAAAAGGAGGAAGGGCAGCAACAGGATGAACAGGAGAGCAGTTTCTCAGCAGCCTCGTTGTCTTTTCCCAGTTTGAACTCTCCCAAAGCCACCAGTCCCTGGTGTTTCCCACCCAAAGCACATCCCCCGCTAACAGCATCGCACGAGGGCTCCTCACGCCCTGATTTGAGCTGGGTGAGCGCAGCAGAGGTGGAAGCTGGGTCCTGGTGTGAGCGAGGTGCTCTAAAAAGTTCTGTCGGCCTTTTCCCCCCGAATGTTCTCCCTCCAAACCCATTCCTTCTGCAGGGAGTGGGGTGTGGGTTAAAAATTGCCTCAAGTTGATGCCCAGAGGGTTTTAGTGGGCCTTTAGCGCCATCACAGCTCTCCTCACGCACTCAGGCGTTTTCAGCTCGAAGCAAATTGGGCTCGTCATGCGATCGGTCAGGGGAGGCTGGGTCAGGGCTCCAAAACTGCACAAATTCAGCACAAATCCACAGAATCTACCTCCACAAATTCAGCACAAACCCACGGAATCCACCTCCACAAATTCAGCACAAACCCACGGAATCCACCTCCACAAATTCAGCACAAACCCACGGAATCCACCTCCACAAATTCAGCACAAACCCACGGAATCCACCTCCACAAATTCAGCACAAACCCACGGAATCCACCTCCATCCCCACCTGTCTGACTGCCCCACCCAAGACCAGCCCCACAGAGCAGTGAATGACCCAAACCACTCCTGGGGCATCGTCCCGAGCCAGCACCTCCTCCCACTCCCCCTACACTGTTTTTAGGGACAGTTGTGCTTGTCCCACTCAGCTGCTGCCCCCTGTCCACCTCTCGGGATGGTCTGAGCCAGGAGTGGTTGGAGATCAGCAGGAAAAGGGCAGTGGGAGGTGTGAAAAGGGGTTTTGGGCACCTTAAACTATGCCAAGGGATGCCACGATGATTTTTGCTTTTTCTTTCATACCCCTTTTATACACTCTCTTACACAGCTTTTATGCATTCTCAGTGCTTTTAGCCCACACAGTTATAACTCTTTAAGTTTGATCCCTTCCCTCACACCCAATATCCCGTTAAGCCAAGAGCCCGAACACCCTGGGAACCCCAGACCCCGAGGGCCTCTCCAGAACACATTCTGTAAACAAAGCCAGGCCCAGCCAGGGGAAGGTTCCTCGCTGAGGGGTCTCGCTGGAGTCCCTCCCTGGGCAATCTTTGGTAGATGTGCTAATTAGCAAGGCCTGTAATTGCACCCACATCACATCGTGGGGGGCCATTCCTTCGGGGGGCATTTCGGGGTGCATTTCGATGTGCATTTCGGCGCCCCTGAGGATCCTTCAATAAACACCGAGGTAAAACCCTTTTCCCCCTCTTAACCATGTTCAGCTCTCTTCATTTTAAGACCAGGAAAAGGCGTCACAAGGACCAGAGCAAACCCCCAAGGGAAGCCCACCCTGCAAACCCTCCTTGTGCTGCCTCCTCCACACAGGATTGAAATCCCCGCTCCTCCTTCTCCTGATTAAAAAACCCCGTCCCAGTCACCTGGAATTATCTGTGGGCTGAGGAGGTGCCGTGTCTCGTGCCAGCAGCTCTTCCCGGGCTGATGAGGTTGGTGTTACCGCTCCGTGAGGGGCTGTGCTGGCAGCGGGGTGTTCGTGCAGGTTAAACACAGAATTCCCTGCAGGAGACTCCCCTCCCTCTTCCCCAAAGGCCATCGGGAACACTGCGATGGGAAAGAGGGAAGAGCCTCTTTAATCTGTCTCATGAATGGGAACAGATCAGGACATCCACTGTGAATCTGCTTTATTGATAACATCATTCATTATTATCCAGTTATTCAATATTCTTCAGTATTATTCAATCGTATTCAGTTAATAGATATTCTTCAAAATTCTTCAATATTATTCAATTATTCAATGTTATTCAATATTATTCAATCTTATTAAATGAATCAATATTCTTCAAAATTCTTCAATATCATTCAATTATTCGATGTTATTCAATATATTCAATCCTATTCAATTAATCAATATTCTTCAATATTCTTCAATCCTATTAAATTAATCAATATTCTTTAAAATTATTCAATATTATTCAATTATTCAGTATTCTTAATTATTATTCAATCCTATTCAATTATTCAATATTCTTCAATATTATTCAATTCTATTCAAATAATCAATATTCTTTAAAATTCTTCAGTATTTTTCAATTATTCAATATTATTCAATCCTATTCAATCCTATTCAATTAATCAATATTCTTAAAAATTCTTCAGTATTATTCAATCCTATTCAATTAATCAGTATTATTCAATATTATTCAATCCTATCCAATGCTATTCAATTATTCAATATTATTCAATCCTATTCAATAATCAGTATTATTCAATATTATTCAATCCTATCCAATGCTATTCAGTTATTCAGTATTACTCAATCCTACTCAATTCCCCAATATAATCAATAATCTGTTATCCCAGCTCCTCCCAGCTGGCAAATGCTTCGCCTTTGGAGGGGATTTCTCCGTCTTCACTCCAGAGGCATCACAGGGAAGCTCAGCTCCCCACCCGTGGGTCAGTCCCACACCACCACAGGAGCTGGGATGCTGAGGATGAGCCTGTCCCTGAAAAAGGAGGAATTTGTGGGGCTGGAATTCAATTCACCCTTTCCATGGACTCAGGGAAGGGGTTTATCTGTGGATAAGACGTGGTAGCTCTCAAAGTTTATCATTTACAGCCTCAGAGTCCGGCAGGTTTTATAGTTGCCTCCGAATCTGAGAGCTGAAGGAGTCAGAAACTCTGGGAAAGCCTCTGAGAAATCAATCCCAAACCTCTCTGAATCCAAACCCAGGAGTTTCCAAAGGCCACGCGGAAATCCTGCCCTGCTGAGCCGCATCTTTGGCGTTATTTTCCACCTTAATTGCACAAATCAGCTGGAGAACACCACAGATTCCCTCCTTCATTTTGGTGTCAGGCAGTGAAGCAGTTCCAGAACTGGAAGCAGCATCTCTCCCTGCCCTTGGAGCCCCCTCTGAACCAGAGGAGGAAAAAATCCTGTGGAGGGAAAAAAGGGGAGAAAAAGGCATTTGGGACTCTCATTGGGACATTCCTGGACAAATGCCCCGTGTGTGGAGAGCATTAATTGGTGTTTACTCAGCCCCAGGACAGGCTGAGGAAGATCCTCTGTAGGAGATAAGAGATAAAACTCTCTCCTACAGTTTATAGGAGATGAACTGCTGAGAGGAGAGGAAAAGCGAGAATAAAAATATAAAATGCAGGGATCGTTCTCTGCTTTAAACCAGGGTAATTAAAAGCTGCACATTTCAGGTACCAAAAGTGGTGAGTCCCAGCTTTAGGGACATATTTCCACCAAGGCCATCGGTTATGAGTAATTTCCTGTTCACTGGGAATTGCTTCCTAAATTCCCCTTTTCCTCGATAATCCACATTCCTTGATTCCCCAAACAGCTGTGCCACTGAACTGGGCATGGTAAAAATCCAGGGATGAGGCTGCCTGAAATTCCGGACATGGAAAACAAGATCCAGAGCAGGATTCTTCTAAAAAGGTCTCAAATTTGGGACAGCAACAGGATTTGGAGCGATGGTTTAAAAGGTGCAATTACAGTGATGAACCAGGGAAGCAAAAGATGAAGATTTTTATTGTTCTGTAGCATTTTTTAGATTTTATTGCCAGTAATTACACAGGTTTCCCTTCTGCTTTCGCTGCCCCAGCATCTCCCAGGTTAATTACGTTGTCGAGATCGTGTCAAAAAGGCACTGCCGGAATTATGGTTCTCATTAGAGGACGATCGGATCAATTCCGTGCGGAAAGTTTGGGCCAACCCCTTCCACCAACACATCCTGCACGTGGGAAAATGAATTCCTGTGTCACCCTGTGGCTGAGAGCCTGGCACAGCCCTGCTGCCACCCCTCGTATCCAACATTTTTGGTATTGATATTACAGGGAAAAAAGGGCAATTCTGGCTGACGTCTGATGGGCAGATTCGTTATGGATTCCAATCATAATTACCTGAATTTTGGTTCCGTTTGGATTGTGGGTCTCAAGCCTTGCTATCCGGAGAGCTGTTAAAATTCGGGATTGAGGCGAGAGACAGAATCCCAAACTTAAACCAGGCTTGAAAGAGAAATAAAAATGAGCTGCTCCTCTCCCTGGAGAGATTGATTTCTCCCTGGAGATCAGAGCACTCCGTGCGTGGAGTCTGGGCTGAGAACGTGACATCCACAAAAACCTAATTATTGGAGGATCTGCATCCTAACAAATGCCAGAGGTTGGGATACAAAAAGATCCCTGAAAACATCCCGAAGGAGTAGTTCCAGTGAAGTTCTGTGTAAAACCCTTGGGTTTGTCGTAGATAAAGAACAGGAGCTGTTTGAATCCCGGTGTACAGGGGGTAGATAAATAGGCAATATCTGGGGGAGTCCAGCCTGGAGAAAAGAAGGTTCTAGAGATACCTTAAAGCCCTTGCAGGGCCTGAAGGGGCTCCAGGAGAGCTGGAGAGGGACTGGGGACAAGGGGTGGAGGGACAGGACACAGGGAATGGCTTCCCACTGCCAGAGGGCAGGGATGGATGGGATATTGGGAAGGAATTCCTGGCTGGGAGGATGGGGAGGGGCTGGGATGTGCTTTAAGGTCCTTCCCGCTCAAACCAGGATTCCAGGATTCTCCAAGAGGCTGCATCATCCCTCCATTCCCTGGGTTTCCCTCTGCAGCAGAGCTGGGATCCCTAAGCCTGCCCAACTTGTCCCATTTTTCCTTTTCCTGTTCTGTTTCCAGCTGGCAGACACAGAACCTTCCCCCTGGATGGGCCTGTCTTTGTTTACAGACACGGTTTTGTCTTGGCTCAACAAGCCGGGGGTTTGAGCCTGGGAAGGGAAATGTCCCGGAGATTCCAGGAGTGCTTCAGTTTCCCCTCCAGGGGAAGCCCCAGCTGTGTAGGATCCGATTAAGGTGGCAAAGCTGCAGCTTTCCCTGGATTGTGGGAGCTCAGGGGGCACGGGGATCTGTTTTCTGGGAAAAACCATCATTCCTAGCAGAGTTTGGGATTAGCACAGTGGTTTGGATGAACACCCACAGTGCCTGTGTGGTCTACAGCCCAAAAAACCGGTCAGGACTGTGGAGTTTATCCCTCATCCCAAAGAATGGCCTGGCTGGCACCATCCATTGTGTTTTCCATGGCAAAACTTCCTTGATTCCACTGGTGTGAGTGAAAACAGGGCGAGCTGGGCTTCAAACACCCTCCGGCTCCCGCAACAAGTATAAAAAACTAACATTATCACTTCAAAGAGCTCACAGAACCACAGATTATCCTGAGGGATCATCGAGTCCAACCCGATGCTGGACTTCAAAACACACAAATTAAAGACAAATCAGCCTCACGTTGTTTAATTGAGCACATCACAATCAGCACTGGAGGAACTGGGCCCAAATTCCTCTTGTGTAACCAACATTTAGTCACAGAATGTGGAAACTCGAGCTCAAATTGACTCATAGGAGGCTCTGTTAGAAAATAGTTCCTCTCTATTTTTCCAGAGCTGCCTCATCAGACGTACACTGAGATTGGCAGCTGCTTCCCTGCATATGCTGGGGAAATTCGGGAGGTTTGGAGGTTCATTCCAGATATTCCAGCTTGTCCCTGGCTTACTGGAAGTGTGAGAATGTTTGAGGTGCATAAAACTGAGCTGTAAATCGAACAGATTTTTGTCAGGAGACACTGCAGTTTCTGCCTCTCCCCTCGTTCAGAACCAAACCTGCTCCGGGAGTGTTGGGACAGAGCTCCCAGGGAAAAGGTGGGAATTTGGGGGATCCAGGGGTTGGATCCGTGATCCCTGTGGGTCCCTTCCCACCCAGGATAGTCCGTGGGTTATGATTTTATTTGGCACAAAGAAATGGCCAAGGATGGAAGGAAGACACTTGACGCCAACACAAAGAGAGCAGGAAAAGCCCGTTCCAGTTTTGGTTGGATTTCCGAGAATTTTGAGATTGGATTTGTTTAGCTTGGCTTCAGCACTGAGCAGCTCCACAGTGTCACGCCAGGGGAGCTAATTAATCCTTTTTGTCCTAAATTTCATTAATTCAGCACCAGCCAGAGCCCAGCTGACTTCAGGCAGGGGCTTTGCTGATGAAATATGTTGGGTTCCATCATCCTTGCCTAAGGATAACAGGGATGGGACATTCCCAGCCTCTTATCCCACACTGGCTTGAAATTTCGTGTGGAGACTTTATTTTAGCAGGTCTGTCTCCATGGAGAAGTAGCTGGTGGACTTTTTTGGGGATGTTGCCTCCTGGAAGTATGCAGATTTCCCAAAAATTAAATTGGAATGGTGAAAGCAAATGCGTTTTTCTGCACTGGGGACTTTATAAGGTATTCAAAGTGAGCACTTACTCGGTGGGATATTCGAGAGCACTGGCTGGGATTGGCAAGGGATGGAGGGACAGGACAGAGGGAGTGGCTTCCCATTGGAAAAGGGGAGATTTAGGTGGGAGATTGGGAAGGAATTTTTCCCTAGGAGGGTGGGGAGGGGCTGGGATGGAATTCCCAGAGCAGCTGTGGCTGCCCCTGGATCCCTGGCAGTGCCCAAGGCCAGGTTGGACGGGGCTTGGAGCAACCTGGGACAGTGGGAGGTGTCCCTGCCAATGACAGGGGTGGCACTGGATGAGTTCTAAGGTCCCTTCCCAGTATCCTGCCATTCCCTGCTTGGGCATCCCAAGGCACAGGCTGCTTTTGTTCCTTCTCCCAGGGCCTGAAGGGGCTCCAGGAGAGCTGGGGAGGGACTGGGAACAAGGGATGGAGGGACAGGACACAGGGAATGGCTTCCCACCGCCACAGGGCAGGGATGGATGGGATATTGGGGAGGAATTCTCCTCCATGAGGGTGGGGAGGGGCTGGGATGGAATTCCCAGAGCAGCTGTGGCTGCCCCTGGATCCCTGGCAGTGCCCCAGGCCAGGCTGGAGCCCCCTGGGACAGCGGGAGGTGTCCCTGCCCGTATCAAAGATGAACTTGAAGGTCCCTTCCCACCCAAACCATTCCAGGGCTCCACGCAGCCTTTTCCCCAGCTCACTGAAACGCTGAAGTTGCCGTGGCCGTGGCTCCTTGCGGGAAAATCAGCGCTCAAACGGTGCCTCTCCGAATCCTAAGCAGCTCCAGGCGGGATGTGGGATATCCAGATGGTGCCTTTGACACCTCCTCCTCACAGCCTGGGCCCAGCTTTGCACATTCCCCCTCCTCTAACGAGGCTCGGAGCCTGTTCTGAGTGTGCTCCGGTCCTGCCGGTGCAGGTGGGCGAGATGTGCTTGGAAAGGCCAAACGACGGCAATTAGCGCTATTTAAAATTAATGATGGTGGCGATTACGAGGAGCCCGGGAGGCAACAGGACAGGGGGAAGTACCTGCTCCAGAAATAACCAGGTGTGGTTTAACCGTCACTGATCATATTTTTGTAATGAGAAGGGGCAGGTCGAGGTGAGAAGCAAGCAGGTTTATTTACCATGTTTCTGGTAATTAATAATCCATATTAATTAGTGGCTGCTGCTGGGAAACTGGGAAGTGAAATTCCTTGCTGGTTCCAGGTCCTGGGCTGGCTGTGAAGAGCTGTGACCTGTGGGTGATGCCATCCTAAGGACCTTGTGACGCCTTTTCCTGGTCTTCAGAGAGCTGAACACGGTTAAGAGGGAAAAAGGGTTTTACCTCGGTGTTTATTGAAGGACCCTCAGGGGCGCCGAAATGCACATCGAAATGCANCCACGGGCTCAGTGTTCCCTGGGCTGTTCCCACCAACCATGAGCTGTGTCCTATTCCCAGGGACATCCAGACCCTGTGGTGGAGGGGACAGGGGTGGAATGGGGATGGATTATCCATGAGGCCAAGCTGGACAGGGCTTGGAGCAACTTGGGCTAGGGAAAGGTGTCCCTGTCCATGGTCCTTCCCCACCCAAACCATCCTGTGCTTTAGGAGAATTCCTTCTCCCTCTGGTCCCGCTGAGAACGGAGCATCCAAAGCTGTTTATTCCAAGCCACAAGAGTTCACCTCCGGAAGAAAAGGGGATTCCACTTTTCCTGAGCTTCTCTCTGTTTATTTCTTTTTACCCAGGGTTTTGTCATCTCAAACCTTCCTGCCAAGAGCCTTCCAGCCCCTCTGGTTTCAGGGTGGATCCAAACGAGGTGGAATTAGAGGAGGAAGAGCTGGAAGCTCCGTCAGCTCCAGCTCCTGCAGAGGAATAAATCAACAAATGTCGATCTCTGCCCGGGATTATGTAACACAGGGAGCTGCTGGCTGGCTCTGAGAGCAGGAAATTGTGTGGTTTGTGTGACAGATCCCAGAAAAAGAGAGGAATTAAGGGATCTGTGTGGGTGATTGGTGCTTGTGAGGCCACGGGAATGTCCTGCAGATGCACACACGGACGGGGGGTGGAATAGGCAGAGCCAGAGGTCTCAAATTCCCTTTTACTGCACTCACATCAGCACCAGCTGACAGAGACTGGAGGAAAAACAATGAAAAGTGGTTCCTGAAGGCAGGGATCCTGTGTTTTCTGGCTCCCCACACATCCCGCAGCTCCAAGGTGCTCCGTGGTGGGAATGGGCTGGTCCATGTACCTGCGGATGCTCAGGTAAATCCAAAAGGAAAGAAATGGCCTGGGTGGTCATTCCTCATGGACTTTGGAGAGTCCTGGGGGTGCAGGTGCTGCCAGGGGTTGTTAAATTCCTGCAGGAATATGTCACCCCTGTTACCCGAACTGAAATGAGCGGGAGGAGTCCGGAACACTCATGAACCCTGACTCAGGTGTGCTGGCAGAAGGGAGCAGCAGGAGAGAAACGTGGGGTTTGTCCTGGTTTTTGAGGCTCTAAATTAACTTAAATTACAATTTCAGCCTTTCCTCTGAAGACTTTGCGTTGTCATTTATATGCAAAGGAAAAGGAGGGGTGGGAGCCTCCGCAACGCTTCCTCAGGCTCTGGAGTGTGGCCGTGTGGAATTGGAAGCTGCTGAAGTTTCGGAGGTCTCGGGAGGAAATCCAGAATAGCTCAGTGGCCTTTGCCCCCAGCTAGCTCAGCACATTGTCAGAACAGGGCTGGGACTGGAGCAGCGCTCCCAAAGTTCCTCTCAGGGGTCCCTCTCTGATCCGTTGGCTCTTCCTTTGTCCCTTTTTAAAGCCGTCCCATTGAAGTTTCCTCTCTCCAGCACAGCAATGTCACTTTGGGAGGGAGGATTTGCAAGAGCAGTTAATCAGAGCGAGGGTCGGCTCGGAAGGTCACCAACCCTGCAGCAGGTGGGGACAGTCTGAGGACAAGTGCTGGCCTAGAGCAAGGCTCTCGTTTAGGATCAAATTGGATTTTCAGGAAAATTTCTTCCCTGAAATTGCTGTCCAGCCCTGGGCAGTGGTGGAGTCCCCACCCCTGGGGGGACGGGATGTGGCATTTGGGGACGTGGGCAGAGCTGGCCTTGGCAGTGCTGGGGGTG
>VXBT01011969.1:0-73117 GCA_013400235.1 Oriolus oriolus
AATTCCCCTAAGCCTGCTACAGGCTGTATCCAGTATAGATACTTGTTAAAGCATGGAGCTCTTTAAGTTATATAGATCATGATTTTTCACTTTGTGTCTGTGGTTTAAAAGGATGAAACCATCCTGTTCTTTTCTTTGATTTTAATAATCTAATTTGTTGGATTGTTAAAAGAAAGCAGGAAAACATTCTGAATGTTTCCTAGTTGCAACATGAGGTTACATTATAGAGAAAGCTGTAGGGAAAACTACCAAGAACAACATAATTCCCCCACAGGAGCATCAGTCATGTTTTCAGCTCCTCCCACGGAGGTTGTCAAAAAATCATAGCAAGGTGAAATCTGATGTTTTACCCTGAAATTCCTGAGTGATTCCTTTTAGCTTGTTCATTGCTTTATTTTTGAACAGTAAAAGAAGGGTGCACAATTGTTATTTACTTAATGTACTTCTTTTTTCTTCTTTCCTTTTATCAGAATAGCCCCTGCTAACCTAAAACTGAATGCAATGATTATCAGTGGGCTGCTAAATAGTAACTAAAATATATTGCTGTTGTTTACCTCACTCTCCAACATTTCTTCTACCTGTACAGTAGTTTTAGATTAAAACCTTCTTAATGTTTCTATAGAACATACAACAAGGGCCAATCTTAGAAATTTTGTTCCTAGCATTTAGAAAGAGTTTGCATAAAAGGTACCCAGAAAAAGGAAGATATTTTCACTTCTATCCGTGTTCTAAAGTAAGGACATTGTAACACCAACCACTATACAAATTTTTTTAATTAAAGTATTAAAAGAAACTAATTTTTATTTGCAAAGAGAATCCTTATCCTGATGGTACTTCAGGTTTTGAATTTCATTTCAGGTGAAAGAGACAGAGACAGAAAGCAGAATAATGAAACAACACTAATTCTCAACGCTACATGGGTAGATCACTAGCTATCTGCACACACAATCTGTTTTTAATTCAGCCCTGCAACATCCACTCATATTATTCTTTGTAAGAAAGCCAGTCAAGCCAGCCATTGAAGAGGAAAAATGTATACTTATTTGTAAGACTAAAACCTGCAACTGTTTACTAAAAACAAAAATATGCAATCATACCTCAGGTGTTAGTCAGTAGCTCTGTCATCTATGCAAGAATTCTTCACATTTATTGTATTCCCTTTTCTGCACATTTAAATGCTATTGCATTGGATTACTATAAATTAGGGGGATGGTTAATAACACACTTTGCTTTTTCCTATTCCTCTACCTGACTGACCACAAACAATAAGAATATTACTTTTTCTGTGTGTCTAAAATTATTGCCAAAAGTCACACTTTTGGCGGCACTTATTGTGCTGGTGCTTTCAATACTGTTTGATGCAGAAACTTTGATGGAATTGGCTTTTCCAAATAGTTACATTTGTTATGAGTACATATTGCATTTATGTATTTGAATATATGCTCTTTTTTTTTGTTTATAGTTCTTTAGTCAAACTTGCCATAGAAAGAAGCCATTTGCAAAGGGTACAAAGTAGACTACCCTCTTTCCAAGCAATCATTTATGTAGTCCTTTTCGTAAGGCAGATTCCTGAGGTAATAAAGGCAATCATGATTTACTTTCAACACAGATGCTGTATATTTGACATATACAATATTCTAGGTACTACCAAGCCATTTATCAATGACGTAATACTTCAGTATTACTTGCGCTGGATTGCTTTTGTTCAATAAAATTCTGTTTAATCATTATAAATAGCTAATCTAAAAGTAAACAAATAACTGGATTGGGTGCACTGACATATGCATTCTTCATACAGCATTGGCTGTAAATCTACAACAACTGTGTTGTCATTTAATTGCTTTTATGCTTAGAAAATACTATTGTGTGAAAATTTCCTATTTGAAATATGCACTCCTAAGAATCAGCTCTATGTCAGAAGTTCCTTCATTTATAATTTTCAGCTAATAGCTAGTTAGAAAAAAGTTCCCATTTATTTCTACATGGTTACAGTTAATGACTTCTGAAAACAAATCACTAAATTCAAGGCTTAAAATAGATGTGTTTCCCCCTAGAGGACACCAAGAATTTTTAATATTTCTGGGTTTGATATTTTCTGTTGAAAATGTGTACAAAATACTGACTCAGAACTCAGCTCTGAGAGAAAAATGACAGCAGCAGATCTACAAAAATGCAAGAATGTGCAGTGCATTTGTCACTATATATATTTGCATATAGAATTGGCTTTATCTATTTATCTTTATGTCATTTGCATTAACCTGATCTCGTGATAATTAAGCCTGAGAACTGCACTTTTACTCTTTGCCAATGTGAGCAAAAAGACTAAGGGCTGGTGCGTTACGGTACGCTGAATTTAGCCCCTTTAATTTACATCTCTCCCCTCCTTCACATTAAGAAAAATGTCAGGTAAGTTTCTTGGGTAATGTTTTGCCACTGATTCTATTTGCTGGTTGTGTGGCTTTAAGGACATTTTTTGTTTTATGAATGCTCCAACACACACAAATACACCAGATTTTAAGAATCCCTGTGGGGAAAAAAACCCCTGGAGCTCCCGATCATGCCACAAAGGCCAATAGAATTATGGCATTTGAAAAACTCTTTGTTAGGTGCCTTCCATTTAATCTGTTGGGTCTGGGCTCCTTCACGCCTTTAAAACTGAATCAACAGCAACTTCTCTGGCGTGGATGGCTTTCCTGCTGTTTTGTTCTCCTAGCACAACTCCAGGAGACAACTGCCCTGGTGCCCTTCTACTGGAAAGATCAAAGTTTGTACGCTTTCTTTGAGACGATCTTGTCCCTCTTGCCCTCACAGAATGTATTTTTAATGGTTTAATGACACTGTACTGTAAAATACCTTCTACTCCTAATATTAAATCTCCAAATCCTACTGTAACTTTTATGGAGATTTTCAGTTGAAATGAAATATTGAAATCTATGTCTGCAGGCTTTTAACTGTGCAAGTACTGATGTGTCCTACGGTACACAGATTTTTGTTTTCATTTTACAAGCCAACCACGTATGAGCCACTGACTAAATGCTGGGGTTTTTTATTTACATTCCATATGTAATAGAGCATTTGTTGAGCATATAGTTGCCTTATTTCTAAACACATTATTTCTTACAACACATAGTTCAAGTATATTTAGAGGAAAAGGGGGAAGTACATACATTGAAGGATGGCATGGCAAAAGTTTGATTTTTTAGACTGTACCTTTTGAGTCCAAATATGATGAAGTTAACAAGGAAAAGATTAATGCAAAAATTGTGCCAGCAGTCTGGGGGAGGGATTGATGAGAATCTGGACTGTTCTCTCCTGGAAAATTTACATGAATAAAGCCTTTTTAATTCTACAACTATTTGAGAATTAAATGCCTAAGAACAGTCAAGAAAAATGCGAACACTTAGATTGAGTTCACTGCTATGTCTTCAGTTAAGAAGAGAGATAAGCAATACCTAAGAAAATTCATTGCATGCCACTATTCAGGACTAGAAAAACTGAGGAATTGTTATTTGGAATTCTTTCCTAACACATCTTTTACAATGTTTTGAACCATGCTGTCCTATGTGCTTCATTCATTTGTGGTCTAGAAAGGCTCATACAAATTAGAATCTGAATACTGAATCTAGATGCAACTACAGCCTATGGTCCCTAATTATTGGACAGAAGCAAAAGTTCTTACTCATGGGGAAAATATTGCATTTATGCCTGTGATTTCACTTCAAAAAGAGATGGACACAGCTGTGCAGCTGGAGCAGAAGTGAAACTAGAGAGCTGTTCTGGAGGGTATTCTTGGATACACATTCTGCACGTTACTTTTCATTTGCTCAAATGGAGAACGATTATGTGCCAATTTGGCACCTGCTTCTTCCTCTTCTCTTTTAGCATGAGTGTTTTGGCTATTCCGGTGGATAGACACAGCCAAGATGTCATCCACTCTCCACCTCTGCTGGCAACATTGCATCCTTCAAATGGAATATTTATGTCTATTGCTCTTTATTGTCGTGTTGAATAATATAGCAGTACACCTTTTTACCTGCATGAAAAAATATCAGAAAGCACTACTTTCTTTCATTTTTTTAAACTGAAGAAACTAAAATTTCCTAGCAGGAGTGCCTATACTAGCTTTTTTACCTTCTCCTGAGTAAAACAAAAGCAAAATAAAAGGAAAGAAGGATTATCATATAGTGTATCACAGGCAAATACTGTGTGATTATAAGACAGAATGCCACGCCATTAGGATCGACATAGACTGCTAATGACACATTTTCTGATAGCTGTGGTTTCCAAATATATTTTTAACTTTTTAGGTGGTGGTGGAGACATTTAATAAGCTTTTTCAATTACTATAATTTAGCACAATCAGGAAGGAGATTAAAAACACAAATGCCCCATCCCTGGAAGTGTTCAAGACCAGGCTGGATGGAGCTTTGAGCAATCTGGTCTAATGGAAGGCATCCCTGCCCATGGCAGGAGGGGCTGGAATTGGATGATCTTTAAGGTCCCTTCCAACCAGGGCATTCTATGATTCTATAGCCTGTTGGGTACTAAAGAATGACAATTATCTGTTGCCCAAGATTTTGTAATTCTTAAATTGCATCATAATCTGTGCTAATAACAGACATGTAGAAGTGACATACCAGTGACCGAGTCACATATTTGACAAATGTTCTCAGTGAATATTTGAGAGGTTTATTGCCATGGCACTTCAATTATTTTTTAAAACTAATTGAGTCATTTCTCTTGATGTTAAACATTCTGTAGCCCCAAGTTTTACATTTCGCTGTGCATTTTTTTAAACTGTAGGACAAAAGAAGTTCACCATTAACAACAAGCTAGTTAAAAGTACATGAGTTAGACAAGCCCCAGTTTCGACTTACAACCATGGACAGCAGTAAATTACTGCCTCCAGCATCCTAGAGGTCATTGCTCTAGGAGCTGGACAAAACCAGAGCGGAATTAGTATGACTTTTTATGAGTTATTTCCTTGGGATTTGTTTTACATCACTTCCCATTTTTTTCCTGCATGATTTAAATCAGAAATTTAATCATAGTTTATATTTTGATGTTTGACTTCTCCAATGTGTAAAATATATACATTTATTATATTTTTCCTTGTACCTTACATTGATATTGCAAGAAAGATTTGAAATATGTATATTGAATAGCAGAAATTCATGCAGCTTGAGGAAAAAGAGGTCAATGAAATTATCCTACAGACCTGCCTACAAAACCCTACCATAATGAAGTGTTTGTTCATATAGATAAAAATTACCTGATATTTGACTGAAAATCCTGGTCCAGAAAGAATGAAAGAGAGAATATACCTAGAGCTGTATGCAGTGCTTATTCTATATACACTAAATCCTCCAAGGGATAGATTTATGACTTGAAAATAGAGTGACTAGTGGCTTTCCAAATATTTTCCTTCATATACCCAGTCAGATGTGATAACTTGGTTACATTTCTGTGATATAAACCTCCATATTAAAACATATACTGTATATTTTTACTGCACCCTGGAAAAACAAAACAGAGTTACAAGAAAGCAAAAAGTATAAATTTTTCTTGTGAGTAGCAAGGAACAATATTTTCAGAATGAAGATCCTGTCAAATGTCATGCTTGTTCAATGCAGCCTTTGAAGGATCTGGCCCACTAAGTTTTAAAAACTGTGGTTCAGTATGGATTTAGTAACTGAATTACCCAGGTTTAGAAATTGTCTGTCACTTCAAAACATTTTTTGTCTGAAGAAAACAAATACTCTGCAAAATAGCTCTTTGTTGGTAACTTTAGGGAGACAGCTCTTTATCACTTAAATTTGGAACATCTTTGGAAGAATAACCTTGCGTATATAAAAATTAGAAAAGTTTTATAATAAAAGCCTAAAAGCTAAAAGTAACCCATGGCAAAATGGCAATGGCAAGGGGCAGCAGTCAGACATTATGACTTGGGAAGTTCATACCGGCCATCAGGAAAGATTTTTAACAGTGGAACTGATTATGCAGGGCTGAGGAACCTCCATCCATAGCCTAGACAAAGCTAGAGATGACCTGATCTAGGTTTGGATTGATCACCTCCACAGCACTCAGTCAACTTTTCTATAACTCTACTGCTACTACATTTAGGATAATTTCAGGTGTTTCCTTCACAGCTGTGTACTGCTTACCGTATTTACTTTCCTTTTAGAGTCAATGCGAATAAATGGCTCTCCAAAATAAGGTCACAGAATACTCTGAGTTGGATGGAAACCACAAGGCTCATCAAGTCCAACCCAAAAGTGAATGGCTCATTTGTGGATTGAACCCACAACCTTGGCATTATTAACACTGCACTCTAACCAACTGAGCTAATCTCAGATATGCCTAATTACTTTCAGCTGTTTAATTTAAGAAGGGTTGAACCATACACTAGACTATACTGACTGCAAATAGATTGAGAACTTAGGAGCTGATGGCACGTATATGAAACTTATTCAGTGATTGCTTCAGGTAAATTCCATAAGCAGTCTGGAAGGGGATGGAGCTTTAACACTTAACAGCTGCTCCTGATGTGTTTCACTCTAATTCTGCTTTAATGTTAACAGTAACAGCAACACAACATAGAAATAATATGTCTCAAGAAAATGAAAATTTTCTTGCTTTTACTGTTGTCCAGCAGTTGTGTTTCTTACAAACTTTTGAGAAATTCCAGCCCAAGAGATGAAATAAGAAGTACCCCTTTAGCCCATTGGCTTCGTCTTTAGTATCCTAAGCTATATGCGTACCTCAATGTGGGTTTCATCTCTATTTCTGCATGCCCAAATTTCCAAAACTAACCTGCTAGATTTGAAAAGTAAGACATCAAAAAAATTTACTGGGTCCTCAGCAAAGATAGTAGAGCAACATTAATGACTGTTATTTTTTAGCAAGTAGAATATTAAAGGGACTCAACAAAGAACTTTAAAATAATAAATCCCCCCAACCTTTAACTGAAATGTGTTTACCTGTTTTACTACCTTACTGACACTCATTTAATTTAGCTTTGCTCCAAGGTACTTATTCTAGACTAGGTTGAAAATAATTGCCTTGTTTTATTGTTTGGTTTTCAAAAATCTGCTGCTTATGTTGAAGCTTTAAAGGCATGTTAATGACAATATGCTGCAAGTTAGGCATTTGAATGAGCCAATGGCTCGCACTTGAGAGGCAAGTTTTCTAGAATATGCATACACAGCTATGGAACCAAAAGAAGCAATTATGGATACAGCTGGTTGGCAGAAAATATGGTAGGTTACTTATGTCGGCAAATAAAGGGCACTCAAATGAAAAAACATGACTGAAAAATTAAGAAAAGTTAAAGGTATTTGGATACTGAATCTTCTAGAAGAATAAATGGCATCTTACCATATGAACTTAGTTAAAGATAATGAATCTGAAGCTGATGGAACTCTGCTGCTGAAGGGGACAGATTCTGAACTGATACAGCTTAGTTGTGCCTGTCAATATTTAGCTGTTTATTTTTACTACTACTACTAATAGCAAAGGACTGATGAATTCTTCATGCCCATGTCTTCAGACCATGATAATCATCTGCAAATACTGTCACAATTAGTTGAGATACATTATTGTGTTTTTAATTGTATATTGTTTTCCAGTGAGCTTGCTATCCTAAACTTTAATGATCAGGTTGTGCTGGATTACTTAATCAATAGTAAATTTAGGTGCCATGGCATGTTCAGAATACTACTAATCTTTACATTATTTTGCTTGGAATGCCATACTTGTGGAATGTACTGCTTTAGTTTCTGTGTGTTCAGCTTCCCTTGTCCTCCTTTGCATAAATAAGAGCTAAATAATTACAGAAATGAGTTAATTTATTTGTGAAAGATAACATCTCTGTTGTCTTCTGATTGGGAGTTGAGGCAGACTGAGGTAAAGAGACATGCGCTTCAGTCTTATTTTTCTCCACTGTATCTAAATGGTAGCTGTTATAGATCTGTTTTCTTCCTTACGTTTTTAGCAGTCACTCACCTTTGACATATCTTTTAAATTATACCTCTTGTCTTTGGAATCCTCCATGTTGCTGTTCATTTGGAAGCTTCATTAATTTTTAAAGTCCTATTTCAACAAGGTTCTTGTTTTTAAAAGAATTATCTGCTTGAGTAATTGATCCAGCTAACATTCATTCCTGCACTCCCTGACACGCTTCTGTTACTGACAGGCTACATTGCACAGCTGTATTTTTTTACTTGCTTCATGTTTTCTTCATCTACTTAAAACTATACCTCCTCTAGTCTTTGTTGTGCTCACTCTGATGTAAGAGAATTTGATCCAATTTCTTATTTTAAATGATCAGGTGAGAGACTGAAAACTAGTATCTCACACAGAGAAGATGAATTCCTTGGATAATGAATTAGTCTGGATTGAAACATATTTACTGTCTTTCTTCACTAATCTCCATTTCGTGCCAAAAATGTATTAACCAAAGAATGAGAAACAAAATCTCTAGGAACTGCAAGGGAAGATTGGATTGAGTCCTGAAAAAAATCTCTCAGAATATGAGTACATTTTATAGCTGCAGTAGGTGTTCACAGGATGTCTTTCATAACTACCAAAACACACGTTTTTTTAGATGTCTTTGTACTTGCTAATGTTGAGTTTAACCACTCTTTGAAAGCTGTGTTCCTTAGGGCACAAAAATGAACTTTCTAAATAACTATACAGTTCCCAGTTATCCAAGATTTAGGTAAAACTAATTAGGATAATGGGAGTGTTACGAGGTGGGAAAGGAATCCCACAAAACTGTGAAGACTCACTTAACAAACAGTGCTGCTGGCTAAAAATTAACATTAAAAAAATCTGTTTTGCTTATTTTGTTATGTTTCAGCTTTGTGTCTCTTCACAATTCCTGATTCCTGATGGTACCAGCAACAAAAGGACTGAAGGCAGAATTGAAGCTCAGTTTGTTTTTAAAATGCAACAATTCTCACAAGGAAGTCTAATCCCTATTCCATAACAAAGCTGAGCTCAAATGTATATACCTGCATAGATCTTTGAGTCACTTTACTCATGTCAGCAGCATTTAAATGCATAGAGATAACTGTCATGAATGTGGCCCACATACAAATGATTCAAAGGGCTTATCAAGAGAGTTAGATTTTAGGTACATCTTTCAGCATTTTTCCTCTAAGCTCTTAGAGTTTAGTAGTCTCTGTTTTGAAGAAATTTATTAATTCTCCTGTCTCACAAGGCTTTGGTAGAAAACCTGTGCTCTAAACAGAATATATTGCGAGTTAATAACTGTAGAAGAACATTGCAACATGTACACAAGAAGAAAAAAGTCCTTTTTCTTTTCCTCTTATTTTATATGGAGCCTGTATGACTAATGTTACTCAGACTACCCAGGGTTACCCAAAACAGGGATCAAGAAATAAACAATCAGATCTTTTTCCACTGATAAATCAATTTCCCATTTACTTTCTGGAAAACTAATTTTCTTCTGCAAATTGCCTTTCAACGGCTACCTTGGCCCACTAGGATTTCTTCTGTGGCCTGTTATTACATGGTTTTAACTCTGTTCCCTATGTTCTCTGTTTGGGATTTCTGGCAGGCATCACAATTTAACAACCAAATGGATCGGAATTTCATAAATATGGAAAGCAAATACTTTGTGCAAGCACAGATATGTGGCTTTAACACACTGAGGTATTTTTAAATCTCTTTTTGCTAGAGATTACTCCACTGGTCTTCTGGGGAATCCGGCAGCTCATTTGGGAATGCTCACTTGTGTTGTAGTTAAAAGAGCTTTCAGGAGGTTGAAGTACCAAGACCTGTTGCACTGCACAATTAAAACACGTCAAAGGTGAGGGCTATCAGGAGACAATTGTTCTGATACAGAACTAAAGACTGACAAGACAGTTATGGATGTCTACCCTCATCTACTGCAGTCTACAGGATGTTGGGTTTCATCCATGCCTTAAGAAGTTTGTGTTAGGTTGTGCTAAGTTGTAGTAGCATTTTATGTCTTGATCTCAGGATATCAAACATCTATAGACTTTTCCAGTGGTTAATGTCTTCAAGGCTCTGGAATTTTTTTGGTTTTGGTTGGTTGGTTACTTTGGTTTGATTTCCTTCCTGTATTTAAATACTTCTCACTTTAACTTCTGAAAAATGACTCAATGTTTTTCTCTGGAAGACATTTTGGTACTCAGACCAAGTCACTTCTCAATCTTTTTTTTTTTTTAATTCCAAGCAAATTGGAAACGGTCTAGAGATTTTTTTTCAGCTTTCAAATAACTTTTGTAGGCTTTTTTGCATCCATCATGAGTTCTTCTCTCCTCTCAAATTTACAGACACAAACCCTACACATTTTATTCACATCTCAGGCAAACACTCTTGTGAAGTAAGCTCATTGGTCTTGTGTAGTTAATTCCACTTTTCCATTGTATAAACCAGTGTATTTAAAAAAATTTATGGCAACATCACAATAAAAGCTTATAATCATGCATATATTAAAGTCACTGTTTTCAGAAATAATTTCTGGAAATATTGATTTCTATAATGTGCTCTTGTTTCATAAGGATAGTTCTCATATCTTGTTTACAGGTGTATTAATTTTCATTTTATGAAATATCCTACATCATCTGACAATATTTTCACATTGAAAATTGTTTCATGAAAGCTGCCACTCATTAATATTTGATTCAATAAACATGGCTTCTACTGCCACATTTTTCTTTACACATCAGTTCAGGAATATTTATCAGTCAGAGAATGAGATGCTTTAATTCTTTCCAACTAGGCAAATATATACTCATTCCTTATTTCATTACTAATTCCTAAAATGTAAGGAATCACTAGAACAGCTTTCTGCTTCAACAGCCCATTAGAAGTCATCACTATGAAGTATTCTAGGTGCCTGATTTTCAAAAACAGCTCCTAGTGTAGTGAGCCATACTTTTATGAGTTTTTAGGTTCCTAATGGTGAAAATGTGAATTTACTTGTTTTTTCAAAGTTCTTTGACACCTTTGGTTCCTCTTGTTTTAATTTTTTACCAATCTAGATTTAAGTAAGATAAACATGCTTAAATGCTATCTATTCACACAGTTTAAAAAGGATCTATTTATCTCCACTTGGCTTGAGTCCATCATTCTGATTTCTACTTTTCTAATAACTCAGTGGATAGCATGCCATTGGAAAGACCCCCCCAGAAGGAAATGTCATTTTCCTATCATTCTAGTTTTTGATGTGGCTTCATACATATGAAAAATATGAAAAATAACAAAACTCATATGAAAAATAATGAAACTATTTGGAAAATTTAGACACTATAACATCTAAAATTAACTGTATTTTCAGTAAAGTGTTTTTTTCCAGCACTTTTAAATCTGATGGAAAAAATGCAGAAAAAGCTATAGTTCCTCTTGAGACAAGTGAAGTGTTAATATCAAACTGTGAACTATCGTGAATCTTTGTGATGCATCTGTGCATAGACTGCTAAATATGTGAAATTACTATATATTTTTTCAATGTTCTAAGTGGTTCTATTAAACTTTGTGATTACAATTGCTCAAAAAAATCAGAAGTCCTCCTACTTGCATATCATAAAGCATTTATCTTACATCTTGTCTGATGTGCTTTTTGTGTTATAAAGGGAGCATGAAAATACATTTGCTCAGGGCCTATGGGGTCATCCCAGTTACAATAGTCTATATTGCCACCCTAGTATTTTTGCCATAATTTTCAATTTTGTAACAACACTTGGAAATAAAGAAGAGTACATTTTCCATGACAAGTTAGTTGGAGAAATCATCTGCCATAATTTTGAATCTTGTTAAGTCAACAAAGTTTGGAAAACCCTGCAAGTGAAATCTTGCTGGCAAAACTTACACCTTGGTTTCCTAGTGCTGCCAAGGGTAACCAATAATCAGTCATGGGTTGGAGGATGAGGGCGGTGTCCTCCTGGCACGTGGGCTATCCCAGCTTCTACCTCCCACCTTGAAGCACACCCCATCCCTCCTCTTCCCTGTTAGTTTATGCTTAGTGATATACTGCTGCTGTCATCTGTATTAATGAAGTTGAACACAAAATCAAGTGCAAAATGCTTTGTGCTACAATGAAACTTATTTCAGTGTGCAGAATAGGATTTCTTCATCTATTATAATAAAAATACCTAAAAACTACATAGAATATTCTTTTTGCCATCATAAACATTTTGAAACAAACTAAACAAAAACAAACATAATACTCTATATTCTTTGCACTTAATATATTTCTTTACAATTCTCAATGTTTCCTGGTTAAATTAATTGAAAAAATATAATATTTCTTTTGCAGGAAAATTTATACTTCTAAAAGCCTGTGCATTGCACCTAACTCAACTAAACCCAAATTTAATGCACACAGCAGGTGCATCACGTTGTTAAGTAGGCTTTTTGTCATTTAAACTGAGCCCACTGCAGTGGAGAGCAGTGATTTTGTGAGGTAGCAAGGACAGTCAAAAGATCAGTAAAAGCAGTCAGAGCACCTGATACATAATCCAGAGTGATAGCAGCCAAGGACTATGTGGATCCTCTTCATTTCAAAACGGTGTAGTTAGAGGGGACTTGATCCTGAATAGTTTTATTTTTTGTCATTTGCCAGAGAATGAGTAGGTTGAAAGCTTTTTGTCAATCATCTTTAACTATAGCCTTTTGAAAACAATAATGTTAAACATGTCTTGTTTAAATGAGTCTGCTACCTCTGTTTTAATTGAAAATATTATTTATGGAAATGACCCAGTGTTCCCTAAATTCTGTTTTAACAGACTCTGCTTGCTCGCTTGTTGAAGATGATGCTTTTTTATAGGTCTTCTGCAAATAGATTTTGCTTCTCTTTTAATCTGCTATTTCTATGTTCCGTCTTCTTTTCCATATCCACTCATGGATCTACTGATTTTCTCCTGTTCAGAACTTCCATGCATTTCACTACTGATCTCAGGCTCAAAAACATTTTTAAATACCACACCCAGAACTATATTGCCCCTACAGTTTGTCTTCCTCTACAGCTAGCAAATAACAGTTTATATTTGTTTTATCTCTGAATAAATCAGTTTTGCACTCTTCATTCAGCAATTTACATTCAAAACAGGGAAAGTTATTTTTGGAGAGCTGGAAAAAATGGAAGAGCTCTTGAGTGATTCAATTCACATTAGACACTGAACTATTTCTGAAATACTCCAGATTTAAGCAAGCTCAAAGATGCTGAAATGAATCTTCATCTTCACTGCTCATGCTCTCTTGAGAAAAGCAGAAAAAAAACCTCACTGAAGAGCACACATATTTTCTGAACAGAACAGAAAGTGCTATGAGCAAAAATATTTGTTACAGAGATGGGCTTGAAGCCTAAAGCATGGAAAGAATATTTGATCTATACATTTTATAACACAAAGGCAAGGACTGAAATCCTACCCTACTGCAAGGAATGGCAAATCTCCCATTTTACTTTAATAGCCTGGTTTTTACATGAAAGACTTTTAAGGAGGGAAGAATGATGTGTTTATGTTCTCTTTTGGGGGCACTGCAAAAACACTGCCAGTAATTTCCCAGCAACATTTTTAACTTAAGTCCTGGCTGCAAGGTTAACATTTGAAGGCAGGGGGTTGTTCAGTTTGCATTTTAATTTGTCAGTTTTGCATTTTGTCTTTTAAAGACAGACCTGCATTCTGAGGAGCTTCACATGCCCTTGCCATTTTGAGGTAAAAACCTTGGTTCTGACTCATTTCTGACAAGAGTGGCTCTACTCTCAATTCAGCATCAGGCTCTTCTGGGGTCCATGCCTTCAGCTTCATATTTATCTGCATGGAGGAAGCTGGTGAGTATTTCAGTGAGTCATCTTCTGCTTAAGGAACAGGAAAGATGCAGAAGCAGTTTTTGAAATATTTTTCTTTCCTTAGCTCCTGCAGCTCCATGGTGGGCGTTATCTATTGCTGTCACAGATGCACAAGAACATGAATGTCAAGGTGCTGGGAGCAGGACACCTGTAGGAAAAACATACTTGGTCAAAAAAGTTATCTCAGTTATGCAGCCACATTAGACCATGAAGCCATTTTCTCTAATCTGTTTTTCTTATTCCTAGTACACAAGTTGCAGAATAAAGCCAAGACATTTATCAGCATGCTGTCATTTTATACTCTTTATTCTTAAGGTCCATTAGACTTGAAATATTATAAGAAGAAGAGTAATATAACTGCACTAGGAATTCTGTCCTAGGAAACAGACACCGGGCAGGCACTGTTAAAAAGCAATGCCTTCTCCCAGTGAGGCACACCAGCACACATCGAGGAGGATGCGTGAGAACTGGCATCCTCTATAAATGACATTTCTCCCTTTATGTTTCAGAGAATTTTCTCCAAGTCTGCAACATGCACAGAGGCAGTTTTCACCACTTTGTAATTTGTTTTTATTTGTTTTTATGTTCTCTATATAGACCTTAATGTTCTATACCTGAAGCGTTGTCTTCTTAATACCTTTCTTTGAATAACATGAGTCTGACAGCTTTCTTGTTAAGTGTTTATTTATCTGCTTGGCTGAACTTTGTCATCTACTTACTAGCCAGTAGAAGTTTTCCTTTATTGTTCATTTAATGAACAGAGATGACAAACATAATTTTAAATTGTTGTGCTATTCATTGTATCTTGAGGACTACAAAATTAAGACTTGAGCATAAAAGAAAAGCTTGACAAAAGAATAAACAATCCATACTTTTTCACTATAATTATTGAAATTAATTGACTTGGTCTTTTAATTGAATTAATTCAGGGTTGTTATTTTTCTTTCATGGAGAACAAAGAGTATTTGTTCCATGATTATTTACTAATGCAATACACTATAAACACACACAGGGAAAAATGGCTTTAAAATAGCACTGTGTACTACTTTATAAGTAAAATCCATCTGAATTAGACACATTGGAAATACTTGTGTTTCATAATTTCCTCAGGAAGCAACCGAGAAGTTAACATAAAAATGCTCCAAGTTATTGAAATGCACAACACAAAAACAAACGTAAGTGAAAGAGACATCTGAAACCTATAGTAAACTGTTCTTTTTTGTGAAGTCAATAAGCTGCTCCAATTACACTCTTTCCCAGTGTGCTGATATATGTTCTCTATTGTTCTATAAATTCTTCATATTAACCAAAACTCCAGAAAAACAAGAATAGAACTTTGCTTCAACAGATTGTTGAAGCCAAGGTTAAATAGAATAATGCTCCCATTTAAAATTTTCGGAATAATCTGTTTTCATTGTGGAAAGCTTGTATGAGGAGGGTCAGTCTGTATTGTGTATCTGCACAGAATACTTTTCAGAAAAGAAAGCCAAAAGCTGATATTTATATATTTTATTTTTTGATCCTGAGAACTTAATTGTACAGTCACATAAAGCATGTGGTAAAGGGGTCACTGAGGAGGTAATTCAGGAAAGGGAAGCACTGGGTCAAATCCATTTCACTGCAAATAAACTAGCAAAATAGGCCACTAAACAACTGGGTTTATGTGCAGATGAAAAGTGACACAGAGAAGGACATACCTGCATGGAGATGAGATGTATCCCTTAGTGTATCAGTGGTTCTACCCTCCTGCCCATCCACATTTTGTCTGTCCTTTCCAGTGGAAAGCAAGGGGGTGGAAAGATGGGAAACTACTCCATACTTAGCTGGCTCGTCTCCCCTGGTCAGTAGAATATGCTTGGGAACTTGGAGGCTTTGAACTGCTCTAAGATGCCCTTTTCCCCCCTGGTTAGGAGCAACCTCGGCCAGGGTAATGAGTTCTGCATCAATCCTGAATTAATTGTGATTTTGGATACCACAGTCAAGACCTCTATGCCTCAACCAACTTAAATACAAAAGTAAATATCCATATGTATTTCATATTTATATGAAATATATGAAATGCATTTATAGTGAAACTATATCAATTTATAAAAAATTCATATGAAATATATTCACATAATGTCTTCCATATTTATAGGCAAATATGTGATTCTCACGAGATGCATGTATTGGAGTGCAAACATTCACCTCTGTGAAATTTTGCCACTTAGGGCAATTTCAGTTTATCTCTGCACAGGTAAAACATTGGTAATAATATTCATGATAATTAGCTTATCTTCCTTGAATATTGCTGTTGGTCTGTAGGGAAAAACATTTTTAAAAGCTGAAATTCAAAGACTTCCTTTCTGGTTTTCATTGCCTTTTTAATTAACCATTATTTAAGTCTCTAAATATTTTATTAGGAAGAAATGAAAATTAAAAAACCCCATACTTTATTTTTAAAACTACTTCCAGATCAAAAGAGATGATCAGAGATGGCTCTTTAGCTCTGAGGTTACCTCTAGGCCACCAACTGAAAGAACATCTTTCAGTGATTTGAGTCCAAATTCATCTCCCCTGAATTAGTCAGCCAAAAGACAAATAGATGGTTCCCCAAATTAGCCACCTGCCTTTGAGAAGCAAAAAACACCCCGAGGCCAGGTACGTAATTTCCCCATTATGTCCATACAGCAGTACTTGGGATATTAGGCAATCATCCTGAATAATCCAGATCGCTTTTATCTTGACCTGGGCACTTGGAGAACCTGAAGATTACAGGCTGCTCTCATGCCAGGCCCACAAGGTGCTCTTTTCCTGACCATCTGTGCTTTTTTACAGCACTTCAAACCTTTGTCCCAACTATCACAGCTCTCTTTGCAAGGAGAATTGTCTGTTTGCTAATCAGAGGAATGGAAAAGGATTGGTCATTTAAGTGCAGACAGCAAGGAATGACATGTACTAAGCTATTTCCCAGACCCACGAAATCATGCTCCTAAACACACTTCCTTCACAGTTACTCTTTTCACTCCTGATTTTCCATCAAGAGGCAACAGTCCCACATATGGATAGTAAGAGTATTATACTATTAAATGGTCATCTTGTGTGTTTGCGACATGAAAACTAATGAAGGGATGGTTCTCCAGAAAGGGTAAAGCTATTGGGTGGTTACAAGATGAGCAGCACCCTGCAGCTTCCTGGGTTTTGAGGCAGCAGCCACATGCTGCTCTCCACACTCCTCAGATCCACCATTTCAACCTGAGACAGGAAAGATCACAAGTCTTGTGAACTCTCTCAGCAACGTGACAGTTGATGTTATGAATGTTCCATTCTTCCATTTATGAGGAAGATATAATTTATGCCTTGGTAACTTTCAACTGCTTTCAAGCACCGAGACAAATTCAGCTAATGGTGACAGACAGCAACTCACCCCTGGAAAGGGTCTCACATCCCATGATAAGGAACATCAAGATGAACATCAGATTAGAAAAACTCTATTCCAGCAAAACAGAGCAAAACATTAAAGTATGTACTGATCCAGAACTTCCTTAGGTAGGATAATGCATACTTTCCTACTTCTGGGAAGGCATCTGTCCCTTATCCCTTTCGCCAACAGAGTCTGACAGAATGGCATGCATGAGATCTCTGGGAATCCCAACCAGAGAAGGCCAAGTGCAGCCATTGATTCACTCTACTTTGGGATGGATAAAGCACAGTTCTGAAATAACAATGAGCATTTTTTCTCCTTATCCTTGCTTGTCTGGGCTCTATACTGTTCCAATGAGGTGAAAACTGAGTCCGCAGCATTTCTGTCCAAACTTGTTCCTCTTTGGCTATCATCAACTGCATGTTCTACCTAAACCGGATATCTACATAAATTTACTAGAAGAAAACTCTTTTAGTTGTTTCTCTTTCCTCCACCCACATAACGTTTGAAAATTTGTCTAAACCACATCAACTCTTCAAACCATTGGTATAAGATCACTGCTTAAAGCAAGTTTTGAGAAGCTCTCCCCATTCTTTCCTTTAGAATTTTGTTGTTTTTTTTCTATCACTCCCCAGTTTACAATGTGAACCCAGGTAATCTGAGAGGCTTGCTAGTCAGTAGGAAAAGTAGAAAACCTGTGGAAATTCAGAACCTTCTATGTCTATGAAGAGATTGATATGTGGGATAGTTCTTCCAATGGTTCCAATAAGTGTGCATCTGACTTCAAGTCCTGTAGCCACCTAATATCACAGGGGTGGTTGGGGTGGAATGCTTTGTATGGAGTTTTAAAAAATTTTATCAAAATTTTTGTGTGAACTGAAAGCAAACAATTACCTTGCAAGAGAATGACAGTGCTGAAGCCCAGAAAGTATAACTAAAATGTGTCTAACCTTTCAAAAGGTCTGTCATGGGTAGAAGAGAAATATTAATGACATTAAAAATGGATGTTGAAAGACTTGTCTGTTGTGGAAATACTTTGTGGAAACTGCCTAGTTAAAAAAACAAAACAAAACAAAACAAAACAGAACCAAAGCAAAAAAAAAAGCCAAAAAACCAAACCAAACCAAACTAAACTTTTTTCTGTGAAACAACTGTACTTCATAGTAAATTTCTCTATGGACGTTCCTTGTAGTGGTAGACATTCTCTGATTGCTGCTAGGTTGTTCACTGCAAGAAGTATGGTTTCTCCATTAACTTTCATGTAAAACAGTGTTGGTAGTTTCAAAAGGATTTTTGGAATGAACAAAAACTCTTTGCATACCCACAAATACTAGGAAAATATCAACAAGAAAATGAGTTCAGGAATAGGTTAAGGATGTGCAACAAGTGTGATGAGTATCTAGTTTCGCTTTCTTTGATTGTTGTTCAATGTTTAACCAGAACTGATTTAAAATAGGTACAAAACCCTGGAAAAAGTAGATAAAGTAATACCACCATCATTTTAAAATGAAGCCTCTTGAGCCTTGAGAATTGGAAAGAGTTGTATTGTGACTGCTAAAAAAGCTGTTAGCAGGGAAACCTTCTAACTTTCCCAGCACTTCTGTGAGATTTCTCTCCTTCTCTCTTTTTTCCCAAGCAAAACTATTAGAAACAATTCTAGGAGTTTTTGTAAACTAATTAGTATCGTGCAGCTGTGTACTTTGTTTTGGATTTCTTAGGAGATATTTTAGGATGAATGTTTTGAGGGATTGACCAATGGGTTTGGTAGGTGGCTAAGCTCGAGGTTGAGTTACCTCCTGCAGTTTTCTGTGAACATCAGAAGCAAGAAGCAAGAAGCAAGCTACATTCATAGAGCTGTTCTGTATGTTAATAAATAATTCATTTGCTTTGCCTTATTCACCCTGGACTCCATGTCGTTGTTAATGAGACACTGCGACATTGTATATCAACAAAGATATCCTGTTTTCCTAAATTTGCACATGAATTATCCTAAAAACCTAATTTCCATCTCTCTTTACGTGCTTCATTAAGACTAAGATAGGCCCTGGGTAGGCCTGTTTGTAGAAGTTTTGGTCCTGCTGCCAAGAAAAACCATTGCTGGATGCTTTTGAGGAAGGAGATAGTCTTGAGAGAAGAGGATGTGAACTAAAGAAAGATGTGCCTGAGCACATCTCAGAAATCCCAAAAGATCAAGGATGCAAACCAAGCACATGCTATTTCTCCACGTATTTTAAAGTCTGGGGTCTGCCAAACTCAATGCGTTTTTCATAACCACATGGCATAAACATGATAGCCAGAAAAAGGACACCTGCTCCCTGAAGAAAGACAGGGATTCATTTCTTTCAAAAGTCATTGCCCCCAGAAATATGAGCTTTTTCTTTGTTTCATGTTTTTTTATTGTCATCAAATGGAACCAGAGAACGTCAGTCTCCTGAAGTATAAAATGGGATTAAGGTATTGCTGTTCTCCACCAGCTGAAGGAGCCCAAAGTCCAGCTTTTATCTGTATCATATACCTGGAAATTATTAAATGAGGAAAAATGGCATTAAAAATCATTAAAAAATAAAAAAACCAATATGGCCTTCTTATTATGAGATTGGTGAAAGTTACAGACAGAAAATAACACCTGTTAGAACTGCAAATGTTTCATCACCAGTCATTACTGTGGCCAACATAGTATTTTTATAGTCCTGAATTCTGAACAGCAAAACATCAACATGACATTGCCCAATCTGGGAGGCTATATAAAGATAAAATAAAATTTCAGGCTAAACTATAAAAATACAAATTAAAATGTATTGTCCTCTTTCATAGTGGAAGGCAATAAAGCATCACTTTAAGTGGCATTTATGAGAAAAAACAGTTAGGTACTCTATTTTCAAATGAATGGGAGAACGAAGAATTACTGCAACTTATTATAATCTCTATTTTATAAAATAAAAGTGTGGTATTCATTCTTATATTTTTGTTTAATGACTATTTTAAAACTTCAGAACCATACTTCTGTCACAGTAAAAAAACATCAGTGTTGTTATAACTTCTCTGAGTGAAATGCTTAGAATGGAGCATAAGTTAATTACCATGTTATTAAGCATATGTTAATCAGCATATGATTGTTGAATGCAACTCCATCTACATCAATCTTGCAGCCATTTTCTCTGTGAGGAAATATCCTTTAGGACATGGCTGGGAAATGAATTTGTAAAACAGAGTCCATAGATTTTTAAAAACCTGTTATTAACCCACTATAAGAGTACTTTTTCTGGTTTGTTTTTTCTCTTTTCTGTATACATATGAAGCAGTATTTGCAGAAAACCAAATGATGCAAGACAAGCTACTTTCCAGTTTTATGGTACATTGCTCCTCTCCAGATTTTCTGCCCACAGTGTTTCCTGTTAAAACCATCCATCTCTAGTGGAAAATGTAGAAGGCAAATGCCCATTAAAATTTTGCTGCCTGCTCTATCAAGTAGAGTAATTTAATTGCATCAAGTGACTATCTAACAGATGCATTAAAATTATAAAGCTCCAGTAGACCCTCTATATACAAATACATTTTACACAAACATCTATGTTGTTAATCACACATCCATAATAAAATGGACTGTATATGTCTTTGCAAGATTTCTACACTAGAACACATATTTCGCCATTTTGCACTAAATGAGATTGCACCAAAGTTCAGACATTGTTCAGATTTCTAGAATTTTAATAATTTTTTGTGGTTGCTTTTTACTTCATGTAGTTTTACCACTAGGGAGTCCACTATTTTCTTTTACTACTTAACAGGAGTTAATATCAAAGAAATATTCAATAAATGCTCTTTTCTGATAGAACTGAAATGAACAGAAAAGATACACTTGTTGTGCCACAGTGAGTATTTTCACATTTCTTATGTGTACAATATTCCACAAGAAAACAAGAACTGCCCACATAATGTAGAACTAATCTACTACTTCTACACTTCTAACTGTTAGTTCACTACGTGCTCCGTATCTTGGCTGACTTTTAATTTTTCACCGATACTCATCACTGCAGCATGCGTGTCTATAACCTGTTTGCTCTAGCAGAACAATCTCCAGTGCTGAAAGTGTAGCTGACTCTGATTCTTTCAAACACCAGGTGCCTGAATCCCACCTCAATGACAGTGCAAGAGCAAAGCCAGGTACCCATAGGACATTTTCTACATAAAAGAGATGTCAGTCCTAAAGTTCTAGTCAGGAAATGACAGTATCACTCTCATGGTTAAAATTCAAGATAGTTCTTGAAATATGCACTTTGTTGGTAGTTATGATCAAATCTAAGTAGTGCTAGAATTAACGTAACAAGCATTGGAAATTTAAAAACACTGAGATGAGGAAAATATACAGAGTAAAATCTGCCAATATTTAATCAAAATCAGTATGTCCACATCAATCTTTACCAGTGCAGATTTGATCCTCTGGTAGCATCAAGATGCTACAGCCTAACCAGTGCTAAGTAGGACCCTGCCCTTCACACTTCTAAGGAGATAATCTCTATCCAGGTTGTACCACCATATGAATGGAGCTGTGTAAACACTGACACATAATTAATTGTAAATGATGATTTTAGCCTTCTAATAGTCTTCTATAAAGCCAAGCAAAATAATGTCAGTCAGCGAAGTGCAATTTTTCTTTCGTTTTCTAACCAAAGCCATTGTTTGTAAAACAAAATTTGCCTGCATCACAGCAGTGGAGAGAAGTGATTGTCAAAGGGTGAATTTTATCTGCTGGGAAAACATTTTTCCATGGCAAGAATTTTCTAGGTTATTTACAGTGTTTTTGTTTCAAAGCAGAACAAAATAAAAATGCGAAGAGCTCATTATATTTCCAAAGCAGACTTCTTGAAGAAGGGGAAAGTAGGGGGAAGAAATAAAATTGGAGTCTAACAAAATTACAGGGAGATGTTAAAAAATTTAGAGCAAGGGCCTCAGTAGCAATAACAAACTACACTCTCATCTCCATCATAAGATTTGAGAGCAGGAGGAAGAAGGGTAGTTATTATGCCCAGATACCGAGGAGGCTGTCATGGTCTAAAATATTCAGATCTCATAGAAGTACTTAGCTCTTAGTCACTCATCACAAAACATCTGTTATTCATGATTTTGCTTCATGATTTAGAAGCCAAATGGTTAGTAGGAGATTTATCTACAGCCACTTGGATCTGGCTGACTAAATTAAAAAATTACTTATGAAATTTCACATGTTTATTCTGAGACCACCCCTGTTATGACTCACTAATATACACAGTTGTCTGTTCTTCAGAAAGTCTGAGTGATGTATAAAGAGCCACTTTTGCAGAAGGTGAACAACTCCTTTTCTTTAAGGTTTTGAATTAAAAGAGTAGTAGAATTTCTGTTCCTTAAAAACCAAATTTTGAATGTTTGGAAATGCACAGTGTTAGGGACTGCCAGCACCATGGATGCTCCAGCAGGCCCTGATTGCTCTCACCAGCCTGTAACCACCCTCCCCTTCAATCCTCCTCTACAACCTCTCCTTCTCCCCAGCTCTTTCTCCCCCCTGGGCTGGCCTGGCCACAGGAGCACACCCTGATCATTAACTTTATGTTTCTCTGCAAGAAGAGGTCAAGAACCTTCTCTGGATTGTGGCAGGGAGGGAGGTGGTGCTGGGAGCATAATCCCAACACAGCCATGCTAAGCACAACATCCCCAAATCATGGCCCTACACTTACCACTGCACTGCCTCCTTGCAAGCTCCCTGCAGCCCCAGGAAATTCCTCTGGACTGCACAGAGCTCCCTTCAGCATGCAGGACTGCCAGCACCTTGGAGAAGAAGAGGAGGGAAACACTGTCACCCACAGGACCATTGCATCAACTAGCTCTCAGAAAAAGAGGGTCCTTCAAGTTAATTGGTGACTTGTTTCACCCTAAATTAGCAGCTTGTGAGAAGCTTCTCAGGGAGCATCCAGCACTGTGCTCATTTACCCTTCCTTCTCCCCCGCATGCCCTTGTACTTTTCATAAAAAATAAGAATTGGGAGAGAGGGTTTACAAAGGAATATTACACAGAAAGGCAGGGTGGTCAGAATGACTAGAGACTGCTGGTACAGAGGCCCTGACAAGAACATTGTACAAAATAACCCTTAATAATTTAAAACTACCACCTTTCAGAAGAGTGAATTGCACGCATGTTTTTCTCCACCAAAAGCTGCACTGCACAAATGACAAAGGTTGCAAGGGATGTTGACAGGCTGGAGAAGTGGGTCTGTGTGGACCTGAGGTAGTTCAGCAAGACCAAGTGCAAGGTTCTACACCTGGGTGGGGGCAATCCTAGACACGCCCAGAGGCTGGCTGGAGAAGTGACTGGGAGCCGCACTGAGGAGAAGGACTCAGGGGTGATGGCTGATGAAAACCTCAACATGGACTGGCAGTGAGCGCTCATAGCCCAGAAAGCCAAACAATTCCTGGGCTGCATCCAAAGGAGTGTGGCCAACAGATCAAAGGAGGAGATTCTACCCCTCTGCTCTGGTAGGCGAACCCACATGCAGTGCTGCATCCAGCACTGTGGTCCCCAAAATTTGAAGGACGTGAAACTGCTGGAGAAAGTCCAAAGGAGGCCATGAAGTTGCTAAGGAGACTGGAGCACCTTCCAGGCTGAAAGTTGGGGCTTTTCAGCCTGGAGAAGAGAAGGTTGTGTAGAGACCTCAAAGAACATTCCAGTATCTGAAGGGGCCTACAGGGAAGCTGGAGATGGACTCAGGAACTGTAGTGACAGAACAGGGAGTAATGGCTTCAGACTAAGAGGGGAAATTTAGGTTAGCTATTAGGAAGAAATTCTTTAGTGTGAGTGTGGTGAGGTACTGGCACAGGCTGCCCAGAGAACCTGTGGCTGCCCCATTCCCAAATGAGTTCAAGACCAGGTTGGATGGATCTCTGAGCAATCTGGGATAGTGGAAGGTGTCCCTGCCCATGGCAGGGGCTTGAAACTAGATGATCCTTAAGGTCCCTTCCAATCCAAACCATTCCATAATTTTATGATTGTATTGTTTGTTGTCTAGCTGTAGATTTTCACTCCATGGTCTCTCACCACAAGAGAGAAAGAAAACAAGATTATTTTATTATGTGCAGAATATACTGTCACTGCTATTTATCTCCACTCTGCAAGAAGAAATACCAGGGAGTCATGGTGGTGAGGAGAGATTTAAATAAATATAAATGGCAGGGAGTATGTCCAGTTATTTGGACAAAAAGGTGGGTTGCATGCTCAGGTGATGTAAATCAACATAGTTATTTAACATAGGTTAAATATTCACTGCTCAGATCCACCAATCTGACCCAGAGAAGGGGTAAGTTTCAGAAACGGTTATTAATTAATTGAAATAAGCTACTGGTTATCAATTCATGCATAGCTAACAGAAGACTGCAGAATTTATTTTAATATCATCTGCATAATAAGTCTTAATCTCTATTTATCTGAATGTCTCTGTTATAATGATTTCCTTTTCTGTTAAAGCTGTAAAGTATTTGGAACAAGGATGTTTTTATAACCTGGATATGCAGAAACCTACACATACTTTGGCATTTGACATATTTTTAAATCAGGAACTTTGATGTGAAAAATAAAAATGTATTAGAATATATTGAAAGAGGCTCTGTCTTCCAGATGCAAGCTCAGGGTAAGAAACCTCTTCTGAATACTGAGTTTATCCCAGCCATGCATATCATCACTGTTTTAGGACTTGGGAATACTGAGAAAATTAAATAGGTCATCAAATGCTGTTATTTTCTGCATTGGTCCTGAAACTCCAAAATACATTTTCCTCAAAAGAATTGAACAAAATAGAAAAGTATGAAATCAGGAGAAAATAGCCTCCTGAGACTACATGTGAATTAATAATGCTCTTATTGTATCAATTGTCTGAGATGGCCTGATTTTATATCAACACTTCTTAAGGCTGCTTTAACTAAGTAAACACCAGGAAAGATTACTATACAGGATAAAATAAAAATATTCATTAAAAACATAAGGTGAAGTGTTACTTATGAACTCTCCTGAAGTCAACAGTGATTATGAGCATCAGACATAAATTATGAATGCAACATCATGCAGCCAATCTGAAACTTTAATATGTAAAAGTGCATTGAGAAATAGCTTGAGAGCATCTCTCTGTGTGAATAAACTTTATATATCAGTATGCCTTCTGGTTAGGAGCCAAAAGTCATAGGCTGGAAGAATAATTCAATTTCATTGTCTAAGAACTGATGCTACTTAGTCAGCTTCCCATGATTAGGTGAAAGAGAAAACCCAGCAGAATATAGCAGCTACAGTGGGTAATAATGAATATAAATTGAAACTCAGTGAAGTGTTTAGCAGTTGAACTGCAGTACAACAGTGGAGTAGAAGAACCTTCTGGAGTAAAGGAACTGGTAGATAGGAAGATAAAAAAACCTTTGGGTTGTTCCTATTTGTTTCATATTTTGGGGATTTTTTTTGTTTTTGCCATTGTTGGTGTTTAATTTGTTGTTTTGGTTTGTTTTGTTTCATTTTCACTCACACATATTATTAACAAAAGAGAATACTATTTTGAATTAAAGCTCAGAAAATCTGTCACAGTGAATACTTCTCCCAGAAGCACAAAATCCTGCAAAACTGATCACCGTGAGCTATTGCAGAAGACCAGAGCTCAGTGTAATAACAAAAGTCTGCAGCAATGACAACAGGATATTCTCTGTTCGCTTTCTGTTACAGTAAGCACCAGATATCTCTCTCAGTCACACAGAATAATTTTTACTTTTATACATAATAGTGTCTTCAGGACGGCTTTTTTACCTTTTGTCATGAAGGTTATTTGTCTTTCTGGACAGGAAAGATACAAAACTCACTCAACACCAAATATCATAGAATGTCAAGAATAGGTATTGGGGAAAAAAAAGTCTTTTCTGAAAGTGTTATCAGGCACTGGCACAGTCCTCCCTGAGATATGGTGGAATCACCATCCCCAAAGTGTTCAAGAAGAGTGTGGATATGGCATTTAGGGACATGGTTTAGCAGTGAACTTGGTGGCACTAAGTTAGTAGTTGGGCTTGATCTTGGAGGCCTTTTCCAACCTAAATGATTCTATGATTAGAAAGAATGAGAAACAGGAAAAGTTTGTAGAGAGCTGCACAAATGTTGCAAGACAGTCATGGCAGGCTCAAGACAAAAATATAGGAGGCAAAGGCTCTAACAGGCCCCAACTCAAAGACGTTGATCTCTGCCTGTTAACCAGTTTTATTAGTCCTCTTGAAAAGAACAACAAAGGCTACCAAACACATTTACAGAAAAACATTTCCTTGGAATGAATATAACCATAATCCTTTCAAAGACACAGAAGCCACATAAAGATTAATAGTTATTAAGTGGATTAAGAGAGACGGGTGTACCGTGGATAAAATTAAGTGTATGGAAAATGAAATAATTAAATAATATTAAACAGAATATCAAAAATGATGATAATAAACTATGTATAATGAATAATTTAGAAAACATTTAGACATCATGAAGTTCTAAAAGGTAAAAGACTTGAGAAAGACAATATTCCTATAACTGCAGTGTGTCTGCACAGTATGATGTGGAGAAAGGATTTATTGTTCTTTTTGTTGACATCGGTCAGGAAACTAGAACAAGGTTAGTATGTTAGGGAGAGATATTGAAAATACTGCAGGTTGAAACTTGTGTAGCCATGAACGTTTCAACGTTTTTTTTAAAGATGCGCTTGGAAGCCAAACCTGTGCCCCAGGAAAGATCAGCCCAGCATGTGCTTCACCCCGTGCATCTCCCATCTGACGGTCGGGCAAGAGTGCTCAAAGCAAACAGACTTCCCAAGACTTCAGGAAGCTGAAGAGCAGAACAAGGCAAGACCTGTATGAACGCAGTTTCTGCATCTCATTGCTGACTATGTGATGTTTCTCTAGGGAGTGTAAGTGAGGCCATACAGAGGAAACCATCATCTTTCTGGCCACATTTTCATAATTATCTTTAATTAAGAAGTTTTTCTTTCTGTGATACCTGCCATTCCATGGGCAGAACAGAAGTTAGATAATGTTTTGTTCCCTCCTAGCTTTTAAACAAGAAGACGGATGAGGTCAAGAACGATATTGAATAATGTCATACATCTTTGGAATCTTGATCGTGTTAAATTACAAAGTGGTATTTCATGCCCATAAGCAGCTGGTTTTTTCAGTGACTACAAGGACTCTACTTAGGACATAACTTTGTTTAAAAGCTTTTTTATCAATGGGAAACTAAAAATCATGAAATGAAAAATGTTATTTTTGAAAAGTTTCTCAAACATAACTGCAATATATGCTTAATCATACGTCATTTTTGTTTTCAGGTGTTTGAGATATTAAGGTTAGCTATTTCAGCAGCTGCAAGAATGATTTTATAATTATTTTTGGGATCATATTTCTCGCCGCGGCTCGCTGGTCAGTCGCCTTTCAGGCGAGACCCGACCCTGCCCGGAGCGGCCCGGCGAGGGTGAGCCCGGACACCAGCAGCCAGCAATGCCCACCGGCAGTTAGCAACCAGTCGCCTGCGTGGCGAGTGCTGCTGGCAGCGGGGTGAAGCTGACTGGTCAGCCTCCCAGGGATCCGCTGTCCGGACTCCCGATGCTGCAGGTGCTAGGCAGTGAGATGGCTAGGCAGCCCCGGAGGCAAAGGAAAAGGCAGGAGGGAGAGATTTCCGTTTCCCAATGACAGGATTTACTCCAGCACCAAGAAAAGGCAGGGGAAATCTCTGACCAAATGGGCTGTGCAGGGGTTTTTAAGGGACAGCAAACTGGGGAGGGGGTTTACAGTATGAGCCAATAGGGAGGAGGTAAAGGGGAGGAATCAGGGTACAACATCAAATGGGGATTAACAGGGGCGTCAACTTGGGGGGAACCAACATGACGAACAGATAACTTCTTTAACATGTAGAACTTTCCAGGGGCAGAAACTGGGCATGCTCTAACAGGGCAGAGACTTAAGATGGACAGAATTAGGGGAGGAGACTGGGCGGAGACAGTGTCTGCGGGGCGGGGACCAGTCAGGCTACAGCATCCTCCGCAGACTGCCATTCTGCCTCTGGCTCACTGATCCATTCCAGGGCCCTTGTTGGTGTAGGTGGAAGAGACCTCTGGAAGGACCAGGTGGATGCCTTGCCACCACCGAGCCCAGTCCCACACGTGTTGTCTTTGCAAAGGTACATTTGTAGTCTCTCATTTCATCTGCACTTTATTTTTATAATGTACTTCATAGATATAAGAATTGAAGCTTCAAAAGAAAATCTTTCCTATACATAACGACACATGAAAAGATAATTTATTTCACTTATTGTTTATTATGGAACAATTAAAATATCGATAATAGCTGAGATATGATGACAAATGAGGGAAAAATAACTCCCAGCTGAAAATTTCCAACTTTGCTAGTTTTCAGCAGAGCTTATTGTAGTGCTAATTAAAGAGCACTCAGAAGTTACTTGTTTTCCAAGGTGATGGCTACAATATTCCCAGTTCCTAGAATGATTAAAAACCTGGGTACAATAGCAGTCCTAAGTACATAAAACAGGAAGAAGCAGAACTAAGGAACCTGAATGCAACTACGAGAAAAGGTTGAAAGAATTTGGGTTGTTCAGCCTGGAGAAGAGAAGGCTTTGGGGTGACCTAATTGTGGCCTTCAAGTACCTGAAGGGAGCCTACAGGAAAGATGGAGAGAGGGCTGTAGTTTATAGAGGCCTGTAGTGACAGGACAAGCAGCAATGTCTTCAAACTGAAAGAGGGTTGTTTCAGATTAGATATTAGGAAAAAAAATTACTGTGAGGGTGGTGAGGCCCTGGCACAGGTTGCCCAAAGAAGCAGTGGATTCTCTGTCTCTGGAAGTGTTCAAGGCTAGGTTGGATGGGGCTCTAAATAACCCTGTGGAAGATGTCCCAGTCCATGGCAGGGGATTGGAACTGGGTGATCTTTAAGGTCCCTCCCAAGCCAGGCCATTCTATGATTCCATGAGAATCTAAATTCTCAAGTCCCCACTCATCTCTCATCTAAGTCCAAAGCAATCAAATTCAACAGGTTACTGTTGAATATACCCCAGGCACTTGAGTTTCTGTCTGTTTACTCTGAGCAAGACCCTTCCAGTCAATGGCCTTCAGAAAATAGTTACATAGTACAAGCTAAAAGCTTATTTTGTGTCACCTGTGTGGGAGTCAAATTCTTGTGACTGGCAAAGAGAAGCCAAGCATTAGTTGGTGGCCTAAGTAAAATCTCAATACCCTACTGAATACACAAGTTACTATAAGTCTGATTACAATTTCATTAGCATTCACATGCCAAATCAGTCCAGGAAAGTCTCATTAATAATACCTTCAAAGCTGTTACACAAAAAGTCTTGGTTACACTTACCTCTTTCCTCTTGTGACTGGTGCCTGAAAACGCTCCTAGTGCAGGTGGCAAAGTATTGCTACACTCAGCAGATTTAGGCCCACTCAGGGCTATAGTAACACCTCCGATTTCAGCTTAGACTTCACTGAAAATGGCACAATTTAAGCTCCTCTATTACTGCAACATTTTATATGGAGCACTCAGACTGCTTCTTAGTACTTTTGAAATTCTTCTGTTCCCCATTCTAGAGTAGAAGCAGTAATATTTTCAGTAGCAAATCTCTCAACAGTGTGTTGTTGTGTTTCACTGTAATCCCCAGCTTTGACCTCATGCTCTCTAAGACTGGGTGCTCATACAGCATTGCTGTTATCTCTGGAATGAACCTTCTCTCACCAACATGATAGATTCCATAGCTCATTTTCTGCCCCTGTGGTAGTGTACACTGGAGAGATAAGAAATATGTTCAAATTCAATTATTTGATTATGATCTGATTACACAGACATCAAAATACAAATGAGATCTAAATATAATTTTCCAAAATAATCATAACAGTTTGATTGTTCCCACATGCATCAACTAGAAAAAATGAAATCAGCTAAATCCACAACATTTTTGCTGTTTATTTTTAAGGTATTTTGTATTTTACAAAGAAAATTAACCCATCTCCTATAGATACAGCACTGATTAGACTGAATTAAATTTCATGACTCTTTAAATTTGCAGAGCAAATGTAACTAAGTTAGTTCAGGAAAAATACACACCTTATGAACCTTTGTGAACCTCAGGAATTCTACCTGAGTGGAAGTTAAAAAAAAAAAAAGAAGTAAAACTGATTTTTCATTTCAGTAAAACAGGGATGAATCTGATGTTGCTGATACAACGTTATAAAGGTCTGACTCAACATGCTAATAGAGAATGTCTGATTTTGTCCCTTACTGGCTGCTCAAGACCCATATTATAAAAGTTTAAGTCTTGCAAAGATCCCCAGGTTAATTTTGGCTATGTACCTGCTCCCCCCCAGTTCTAAACCATATCTGCACAAGGGGAGAAGAAATAGATTATGTGTTCTCTGAAGTGTTACCTTAATTTATTCAGAAATGCCTATGCAAAGTCAAACAGCTTTATAGATACCTTTTGTTAGCCAAAACAGTGGCACTGCCCATCTCACAGATCCCCAAACACAGTAAGAACAATTAAGTGACCTAAAAGTAGTAAAATTTCATCACCATAGAAGCTAAGAGTTGTCTCACAGGTTGTCGTGGCTTGAGCCCAGCTGGGAATTAAGCATCACACAGCTTAATTAATTAATTAAGCATCACACAGCTTCAACCCCCCTCACAATTAACAAAAACCCAAAACATCAGTGTGCTATCAACACCATACTCATTCCTAATCCAAAACACAGAACTGTAACAGCTACTCAGAGGGAATTAACCCTACCCTAGCTGAAACCAGGTATTGTTTTCACATGTCTATAGATGTGTTTCTAGGAAGCAGGTATGTTCTTTCCATATATGTCTCCATTTTTTAGAAAACTCCTAAAAATATATTTTTTAATTAGGCCACTGGTTTTGGTAAATGAGTACAAATTCAGTATTAAAATATGTCTTCAGCCTCTCAGTGCTTTGTTAGCTGCATACTGATCTCGTGCGATGTGATGGAATGATTAACTGACTTAGCATCACGTATTATTTCAGGGAGGTGCTTGATTTATTACTAATACCGTTTGTTATCAACATGATATCAGATACCATGCTCAATAAATTAATTCAAAACTGAAAGGCAAATTCTTAGATCTTGAGCAGTCATTTAATCTGTAAGTGTATATAAGTAGGATCAAGTGAGGGTTTGGGGAATGACTTTTTTCTATTATACATATTTAAAATACACTGTGAAGATATACAAAATGGTTCCTCTTTCCCAAATTTGCCTTTTGTAGATTATGGAAAGAATGCACAAGTAAGAGAACCATTAATATTTTAAAGAGAAGTATTTTACACCTATAATGGCAGCAACAGGAAGAGGTTACTGGTCTGCTTACTTCAGCTAGAAAACAACTTCACAGCCACTTTGTATACAGAGCACCTATGACTTGTAAACAAAAGAGGGGCTGTTCCCAGGCCACTGTCACACCAAATGGAAATATTTCACAGGGGTAGAGGATTGCCCACTCTGAGTGTTAACCCTGTAAATGTTTCTAGTGCCCTCACTCACTGAACTGGTTAAATCTATGAAAGTTGTTTGGAAACAGAGTAAGCAGTGTAACTCCTGTATCAAGGTCAACACCATTCATGAGAAATACCCGCTGTTTGACTCTACCAGTAACATCTGAAATGCCCATCCCTGCTTTCCTTGTCAGAACAGCAGGTAACAACCCTTGTCATTAACCACACCAGTCTTAGCAACTGTCACATAAGAGACTGATTTTGGGACCCAGAACTCTGGTCCAGCTCTTCTATTGATGGATAGCTACAGTCACAGGAATAAGAGATCCCAGAACTGCAAAGCACAAGATGTTTGGAACTCTTACTCTTTTGTTTTTACAGTTGTTATCTATCACATTGTAATTCAGTATTCAGGTTAATTTCCTTTTGAAATGATGTCATAAGGAGTTTGTTATATCCTGAATCCAAAAAGAGTTCCATCCAATTTAAGAAGCACCTCAGACTTTTAAAAACTTATATTGAGTTCCTGCTGGAAGACATGGGACTGAGTCAGAAGACAGCACCATTCTAAAATCACTTTGTCTAATTAGGACTTAAGAGGAAGTGCAAAACAATAATGGGTAGAGTTGGGTAAAAGCAAAGTAAGGTAACTGTTTCTAAAAGACCAAAGTATAATAAAAGTGACATTTTAGTTAAACAAAATCATTTGAGCTCTCTGTACTTGCTCATTTCCATACAGCACCTTCATTTAAAATCTCTCAGTACTCTCCCTTGGTCAGACTGAATTCAGAACAGATGACTCACATCCTGCGCTAGGAACAATGTTTATTATAAATGAGTCTATTTTCACTAGTGAGGGGTAACAATTTTTATCCTTAATCTTTGTGTAACATTGATTCAAAAAATACTTACCAGCTTTAACAACATGAATCCCAGCTGAAACCACATCCTATACCTGCATGAAGTTCTGGTGATTTAATCCTACACACATAGCTCATTAATATTTGGTTCAGTCTTTGCTTTGATTTGACCATCATGTTGTTTTACTGATGATCCAGTAATTTTAAGCTCAACACCACGTTCCTTTTATTTTTTTTCTTTTAACTTATTATTCTTTAAATAAGGCACATAAACCAATACAAATTCCTAAGGTCGGAATACAGCTCTGAGGATTAGGGGGAGTTAGGTGTCTTATCTGATTGCCATTCAGCCCTCTTCCTAAATTAAAGCCACCATTCCTCATAGCCGGGTTTTGGATGATTAGACATTCAGGCTGCTACCAGGCTGAGTTCTAAACATTGCGAGGTGATCAATGCCCTGTGCTTCCACTTCTCATCTCTTATGTTGAAAAATGAAGAAATATCAATTCTGTTTAACAAGAAAGAAAAAAAAAGGCTTGAAGAAAATTTGTTTGCATTTGGGAAGGAATGGGAGGAGAACGAGAAGCAAGTCCTGCCCCAGACTAATTGGTATACAAAGAAGAGCACTCTGACAACGAGCTGAAGGCCCATGTTCAGAAACCTTACCTGTTTCAGGCAGTTCTTCTCCCTCAGACTCTCGCAATGAATAAACCAAAGGAAGGTGGAGGTGTGGAAGACATTTTAAGATTTATACCTGTCATTTCAAATGATGATCTAGCTATAATTGTCAGTAATAACCATGGAAACCCAAAGGAAGTAAGCTAAGCTAGTTTAAGTTAATAAATAAATAAATCTTAACAAGATTTCAATATTCCACACTCTTCACTGTCACCTCTGAAATCCCAAGAAGATTCAAAAATCACTACAGAAGATTAATATAGAATTGTGTAATCAATCAATTTACATCCATAATTGTCACCAAACGTCCTTCAACTTCTCAAATGTAATGCTAGGTCCTGGAATGAACAATTTTTTCTTGAAGAATACATGGCATAACATAGCCCCTTTCTTAGCCTAAAAAGTAATTTTCTCTCATTTCCCATTGTCTATGTATTGTTTTTTCCTCTGGACAGATTGTAAGGGTAGTCCTCACTAACAGCTAAATGACAAAGAAGGAAACTTATTTGTGACTTGCTTATTTACAGTCTGATCCATAGCAAAAAAAAAAAAAAAATAGGGAGAATATATAAAAAGAGGTATGAGGATGCAGCAACAGAGCCAAAGAGTCCGCAGTTTTAAAAAGATTCAGACAACAAGGAAGAGCACTTTTACCAAAGTGTTCTATAAAATAAAGAAATACTTTTTAATTTTCTCTTATTAAAATCATAATGACATGTTGGGTGGAGTGAGTACTTTAGACATATCCTAGGATCTGCAGAAATCAGATAATTAACTTTCCTGACAAACAGGATATATGTCTATGGTGTTTTGGGGATACAATTCTAGCTTCAAAGAATACTTTTCTGTGATCCAATGCAGCCTGCCCAGAGCAATAAAACTATGTGTGAGCAGCAATGGAAAAATATCCAAGGGAAAAGAAGGACCAAGGCATTTATGATATAAGTTTATGTTGTTACCTGATGTCTTAAATAGAAATCAGTTTAAAAAAACCAAATCAAACCCAAAACCTAAAAACAAACCCTAAAGAACAAACAAACAAAAAAACCCCATCAACATGATAAATTTATTGCCTCCAGAAATATATACTACCCAGAATGGAAGACCAAAAAATGGGAGGAAAAATTATAAAAGAGATGGAAAACCTTTGTGAGGGAACTAGGGAAATATCTGGCTGCAGGAAGAGTTGAGGACTAGGGGAGGAGCTGGAAGATGAAATCAGGCTGCCTGGTAAGATGAGGTTAAATCCACTAGCAGCAATGAGCAAATCAAAAGACAAAAGTTAAATTAAATGGCAGCGCAAGTTAATGAAATGGCAGCAGTGAATTAAAAACAGGCCAAAATCCAAAAGGCAGCAAAGGAAAAGTTAATCAAATGGCAACAGCGAGGTGAAAAGTGGCAGAGTTAATTAATGGCAGCACAACTCAGACAGATAGTCAAATGGCAGGGAAAGATTAAAACCTGGCAATGCTTATCAGCAGCAGATGACACTTGATGACACTTAGACTGTGTGGAGAATCCAGAAGGTGGGTTTTGTACAAATGCCAAAATATCCCCTTGGAGGTGGTTAGGAAGGGTCTTCCCTGGAGCCCAGCACAACTTAGAGGAGCTAGATTTAGCCTGCCCAGGAGATAAAGTGCAAACATAGCTCTTCTGTGGGGACTTGGTGCTTATTCCCTCAGGGAGCAGGAGGGATGAGACGATGAACTCACTCTCCTGGGCGCTGTTTTAGCAGGGACTGTACCTGAGAGTGTCTCCTTCTGCATTTTGGCTCCAGCTGACTTGTTCATAAAAAATCCAGACAGCTCTTTAGAGGAATAAAAATAGCACCAAATAGCATTGCCAATTTGGAAAAAAAAAGAAAAAAGTCTCTGAGAAACAAGCACATGTTCCTAAATTTGCCTCTAATTTTATCTGGCTACTAATGTATAACATTCCCAATTACCCTGTAAGACCATAATTTCTATAAGAGTGATTGGTGAAAAATTTTGGAAGCCTTTTTGAAGGCTAAATACCCTAAACCTACTGTATCATTCCTATCAGCATGTTTTTAACTACAGCATAAATCATTAAGCAACTTGTGAGCAATGACTTACTTTAAAAAACCACATTTGTTTTTTCTCAGACTGTTGAATTATACTTCCATTCATTGTTTTTCATGTTTTCTACCAACCTTCTTGAAAGCCTAAGTTGCAAAAGCAAAGCCAACTGAGCTGGTTATTACACTAACACTAGGTTGCAGTCAAGCAGAATATTATTGCTCATCTCATGTTTTTCCAGCTTTGTACTAAAATGTGAGAAAAAACACATGACGATATTTTGAAAAAGAAAACTCAGGTAATGTACCGGCAAAATGCATTAACTGTCATCCTCTGTGACTAATTTTAGGTTTCCTACACAACAAGAATTGCAGAAAACTACAGAGAAAGGAGTGAACATGGGAAAAAGGGATCTGAATTTTCTACGTAGTGACATCCCATGGTGAATGTTTTGCTACACTGTTAATACAAACTGGTAGCTTCTCCCATGGGAAAACAAACCTACCCAAAAAAAGAAACAAAATTAGATGTAGAACAAAAAATAGAGGACAGAAACTGGAGCTGTTCAGCCTTGAGAAGACACGACTAAGAGAGGACCTCATCCATGTCTGTCAGTGCCTGCAGGGAGGGGTCAGAGCACAGACCAGGCTCTACTTGGTGGTGCCCAGCAATGGGACAAGAGACAAAGAGAGAAACTGATGCACAGGAAGTTCCTCCTGAACATGAGGAAGAGCTTCACTGTGCAGTGACTGAGCACTGGAACAGATCACCCAGAGAGGGTGTGGAGTCTCCCTCACTGGAGATATTCCAGAACCATCTGGATGCAATCCTGTGCCGTGTGCTCTGGAGTGATCCTGCTTATGCAGGGAGGTGGGACCAGGTGACCCTCTGTGGTCCCTTCCAACCTGACCCACTCTGTGATTCTGTGACTCTGCGACTCTGATAGTGGAGAGCTTAACATAAAGGTCAGCATCCTCAGTAAAGTGGAGCATCATGACCACCATTTCCATCACAGATTGTGCCCTCCCGTATTTGTTACTTGGGGTGTCAATCTCATCTATAAACCCATCAGTCAATCAATACCTTGATAGGTTTACTGCAGTGGTCTTCTATTTCTTGAAGAAGAACATACTCATCTACCACATGTAGATTAATAAAATCTGGTCTAATTATAATGAATACTGTTGTAAACTATGCTCATTCAAGGTGACATGTTGAGAAAACATGCGATGAGATGAAACAAGAGTGGTTGAGGTCTGGGATCGGCTTCAGAACAGCCAGTAAAGACACACTTGTTGAGTGCACACCAGAAAAGCTTTAGAAAACAATAGCAAACAAAAGCTTATTAAGTCATCAGAATAGTGAAGATAAAACAGTTTAAAAGGTGCATCATAATGACATTCCTAATATGCTTTTTCCAAGATTCAGGATAACACTGAACCGCTGCTGTGTCAGCAGGAATCTTTACATTAAATCCTGCTCAGAGATTAAGAGGTGACAGAAGGAGTTTTAGAGCTACAAGTTCATACCAGACAACTATATTTGTACAACAGCACAGCTCAAGCTCCCCATCTTTAAACTTTAAAGGAAAAGAAGTCTTAAATGGTTACAGTGTAGGCAGGCTGGAAAATTAAAGGCGGCAAAAATTATTAGCTTCACGTCACTATGACTAGTAAATCCTAAAGCTACCATAAAGACAACAAAATATGTCTTAGTTATTCGAAAATGTCTGTAATATTAGAAAGAAAGCCATAAGAGATCAAGATGTGGAAATATTGCTTTCTTTAGCACAAAAAATCAGCTGTGTTTTTTAGTTAAAAAAGAAGTCAGAGATATTCTTCTTAAGCATTTGTTTACACACAAGCAAAATGTGGTATTTTGATTAAGGAAAATATCTGTAACAATATCTGTATAACTGAAGTATCTATTATTTTCTTAAAAACAGCATGTATCTGCTGATATACTAATTACTGTTCATTCAACAAGAGGGAAAATCCTTTAAGCATTCCTGGGAAGAGTGTTCAAAACACCACGCTAATAAAAAGAAGATCTACACGTACAAGAGGTGATTGCAACACTTCTAGTTTTGTGCCAATAAAAATGAACCTGAAGCTAGTGTTTCAACATTCAGAAGCTTCAACGATGGGAGGGAGGAGCACTTACTCACCTGGATGCAGATACTCCAGTGGAACAAACTGTCACAGCTACTCAGTGGCATGAGAACGATGTGAACAGCTGAGGACACATCCTTTGGAGGTAAATACGGGGCGGGGGGAGGGGGGGAAGGCAGTTTTGAAGACACAGATTGTCCATGACATTTCAATATATTTACATTAAGACAACACTTCAAGGCTTAGAGATGCTGTTTTTCAATGTAACTGATGTATGCAATAGTCCCATATAAGGGAAAAAAACCTTTACGGCTTGGCCATGGCCTGAGATCCACCACCTCTAGTGGAAACTGGCAATGAAAATATGTTCTGAGTAAAATTAACCCTTGCATATCATCCAAAGCCCTTCTATTTCCTACAGTATTCACAATGTTTTTTGTCAGCTTAGGGTGACTCATAGACTGCATATCAATTTCTGGGTATTCTTTACCCATTGTGTCTGTCAGAGAAGTAGCTGTGTGGAATATGGGGCCAAACTGGAAGTGACTTCCTGGTGAATTCTGAGGGCTCTCTATAGTAAGCAGAGAGACAGAAAAACAAAGCATTCAGCCAAGATGTACTATTTATATAAACCAAAGTAAAGGTAGTGCGAAAGTTCAGAAATGATCACAGGAACCTCTCCACGTGCAGACATGAGAGCAGCAGGCAGTAAAACTGATAATGGTGACACCATCCAGCAGGAAAGCCACAAGAAAAAACCCACAGCACAAGGCTGAAGAAGGCAAAGAGAATAGGTGTTTGACTTTTTTTGCATTTTCTCAGTCCCAAAGTCACTATTTTTAGTGTACCAGTAAAGTCTCACCTTATCTGCACACACTTACTATGAAATGGGTTGTATATGCTGATGTTTGTGAGCATAATGTAAAGTGTTCAAAAGCTCCACAAAAATGCTATTTTAATTCTGCTTCCTTTATACTGCTCCAAGTAATAAAAATACGATTGCATTGATAATACTACATGTGATACCAGCAGGGGGAATTTAAAAAAAAAGACTTCTGTATTTTTTAGCCACATATGTCCCTAAACAGTTAACTACTAAATGCTTTGGTCAAGCTCAAAGCCTGATTGACTTTAAGAGAAAACAATGAGATATGTCCCAAAAAGTCAAAATTAGATTTTGTGCAGGCATCCTCTTAATTTGAAGTCTAGTACACTAAGGAGAAAATAAAGCCAGCCATGGAATTTTGTGAAAAGATGAAGGGTCTCTAAACTGCTAATTAGTGCCTGTAACTTGTAGTATTCATTCTTATTACAATGAAGTCTTTTTAGACATAGATTATTCTTATTTGTTTCAACTTTCAAACTCATTAAATGAACAGTACAGTGAAAACAGTTCTCAGTAAGATGATGGTGCTTAAATTCCAGTCTCGAACAGTCGAACTTGTTGTATATACTCACAAGCCTGAAATTGTAATACACAGATTTTCATCTTTAGCCACAACTTGGTTCCATTTATACCAACGTGAGCTGGACACAGCCTTGAAGTGATTATTTTGATTTTCTTCTCTGTTAAAATGAGATGATGTCCACTTATTTTACATGCTTACTTGGAGAATGGAATAATGAAAAAGGCACATTTGAAATGTTGAGTTTTCAATACATTTACCCTATAAAGTATTTTTCATAGGCAAGAGGAGCAAGTCTAGGATGCAATAGGAATACATAATAAAACTGTAATTTTCCTCATTTTACTTACCATTTCTGAAATCCTTCAGGAAAGAACAAAATGCAAAAGGAAAAAGGAAAATGTATGTAACAGTATATTGAAAGAAAATGGTGTTTAGTGTCAGTTAACAAAAAATATGGAATCTCTTCATAATTGCCTTATCTACAGAAGCTGGAATCCTTAGTACATTTTCAGTCTTGGAGAATGATATACAGTATTAATGCTATTTTTCCATCAATGTATGTGACTACTTATCTCTTTCCTCCTTCAGAACTAATCGACAACCATTCAAGTGCAAACTCAAAAAACAAACACAAAGAAAGAATATGTCTATGAGAACTTGGCAACTGAAAGTTCCTATCACGACTTGCCACAAAGGAACTTGGAATTTCTAGAATGTGAGAATTCCATCTGGATACAGGAAAATCATGTGGGAGCAGAAGATAAAGGGTATTTTGGTCAGAGTGTTTAATTCTCAGCTGGCAGCCTGTGGCTGATGTAGCTGTATCCCTCTCCACTGTCCTACTGCAGAAAAATTATCATTGCAGCAGTCATGTACCCTTAAAACTAGTTACAGTCTGTGTTTTTTGGTTCAGTGACTATTCAGTTATACATAATACATGAGTAGAGTTCTAGGAGAGAAAAACACAGGCACATGCATAATGAGGAAATACTCAAGCATGCAGAATTGGCCGAAGGACTGCTGTGTGTGCCCACATCCTCTCTGCACCATGCTAGAGAAAAGTGCAGCTACCACTGTAGTCAGCAGGCAGACTACAGCCACTGCTACTTGTGCTGCAGTCTCTGAGCCCCATTTCTAGACCTCCTGGGAACAAATTCTGGGCTTTTCAGAGGACTCTCGTAGTTCTTAAAGACCTCCAAGGTATCTCTGCCTCTGTTGGGAGAGCTGTGACAGAAGGCCATGACTGCTGGTGAGCTCCAGAGCAGCCAGGACTGTTGAGGACTGTCTATGCACAGTAATCTTGGTGCACTCCTTGGAGGAGTAAGCAATAAGCAATTTCTCCCACTGCTCCAGTGACCCAGCCCACCCCAGACCTTGGCTCAGCTGAGCTCCCAAAGGAGGATGCAGCTCTGCAGGTGTAGGATTGCAGGAAGTGCATGGGAATATGACTGGAGAGAAGATGATTAAGGGTGTTGGCTGTGTGATTTATGAGGGGAGGATGTGACATTTGGGACTGATTATTCTGGAGCAGAACAGTCCTCAAGGGGAATTTTACCAATGCAAGGGCAGTCAAACATGAGAATAGCTTGCCCAGCCACATTGTGGCGTCTCCAAGGATGGACATAGTCCTGGGCAAGGTGCTCTGTCTACCTCTGCTCTGAGCGGGACACTGGACCAGGCGATCTTCAGATGCGCCTTCCTCCTTCAGCTACTGCATGATTGCAAGGGACTTACAGAGTTTCCATTGCTTTAAACTTTGGTCTTCTGTGGATCCTGAAATGCTATTAGCAGAAGGATTTTCCATCTTTTTGCATTAATTCTGTGAGAATTTTCCTTTACTATGCAAGCTATGTAAACAACAAGATAGGTTTTGTAAATAGCATTCACATCTGGTGTTTTGTCCAGTTATGTTTATGGTACAGTAACAAAATATTTCAAAATGGGTATCTAGGACTTTGGCCAATCACCCTAGGAGAAGTGTGAACACTGTCCAATCGCTTTGTGGAACTAGGATATACAAATAGTATTGTAAATTAATAAATAATTCATTCTCTTGCTGGATTTCTGTGCTGCTGCATTCCTTGGTCCCTGCTAATACTGCCACAGTCTGCTCTAACAGCCATGTGGAACTCCCGTCACCATCAGTCAGAGTGATTGTTTGCAGGTTTCTTTTCAGCCAAAAAAGTAGAAAATTCTAAATGTTTTAATGAAAAAAAAGAAAAAGCTATGTGACAGCCAGCTAGAGTGGTGCTTCCATGGAATTACAGTGATCTTTATTGCTTGAGGTGTGGGATAAGTGTTTTTGAAAGCGCATGGCCTGCTGAGCTAGTGTTGGGCCACAGTTTAATTCAGTGAGCATCCATCCTGTCAGTCTGAGGTAGGTCCTGGAGCCAACGACCTGTTAACACTGCCAAGGCATCCTCTGGGAGGGAGACAGTTTGTTCCAGAAGGAATCCCTGTAGGTAACAAGTGTGAATGAAGCACTGGTGAAGCAAGGAGAAAGAGCTTTGACAGAAATAGAGAGCAAAGCAAATTAACAGTATGGGCATACACTGTCATAGAAAAGAGATTGCTGAAATGGATGTACAGAGACATCTAAGCCACTTGCAGGTCTCATGGCCCATAAGGGCTTACACACACCAGTGTGATTTCAGACAGATCAAGCTGAAACCATGGGGAAGATTTGAGGAATGAGGCTCTATCCATCACTTGTAGTTAACCATATTGCTGAAAATCCCAGTGGCTACTCCCTGCAGCCACCTAAATGCATATCAGGAAGAAAGCACCCTTGGTACATGAGATACTTTGCCAGAGGTAACACCAAAGTACAGCTCATACTGTGAGCTCTAGCACACAGATTTTGTGGCAAGAAGTAAAGAGTGTGACCAGTTGGAGGCCCAGAAACAGAAGAGATCATAGATCAGCTTGTGCCTTTGGGGGAAGCTGGTTACCTAAGCCACCAAGAAAGCAAAGTGTTCAGGACAGTGAAGGCAAGAAGAAATGTGCAAAACCATAAAAGTGGTTGTTACTACTATTTTAACAGTCATGAATCTAAATCTTACACCATTTTAATGTAGGCTAATGTATCACTTTCTGTAATACATAGATAATGCCATTACCATGTTTTGAAAACTCTATCCACTGTTTTTTATGTCAATCAGGTAACACAGATCACGACATAATTTTTCTAGGGGTTAGTCTAGTCTTGGCATAGTATATTAAGGAACTCATTTACATGGATACAGCATTGTTTGGCCTGTAAATTCCTACACTGTGCTCTTTTACATCTCTTCACAAGTGTTCCCTCACTCACACTGTCACATTGAAAATGCATCAATTCATTAGCCCTCCTCTCAATTGCCTTCCTTGAGAGTTCATGGGTTTGCTACAGAAAATACTGCTCATCTCCCCTCATTTCTGTGTTCTTCATTCTCTCCTGAAATTAATAATTTTATGACATTTAATCCATTTAATTTTCTTTTCACCTTTACTGTCTATCATTAACCCAGCTCCACAGATTGCCTTTTGACTTTCTAAATCATCTCCCTTGTTATTATACATTCTTTTTGCTTTTTTTTGCAACCTTTGTTCTTCCTTTATTTCTCCAGCTCTTTCTTTTACACCCAGATTATGTTTTTTAGTTAAAAGGAAAAAGAAAAAAAAAAGAAAAAAGAAGTTTTAATTCTGAGTTGCCTGTTTCTATTGACACTTTCTTTTTAGCCTATTGTAATGTATTTCATTCTTTACTACTTGAAGGCTGCTTTTTGTCCCTGGTAGTATCTATTTACTCAAGAACAATGATCAGTTAAATATCCCAATATTTAATGTGGGTGTTGCAGAGAAATAAACTATCAAGTATGGTGATCACGTAGGTACTGAAATGGCAAGTCTTTCGTAAGTACTTCCAGTGAAAACTGGCACAATCTGGACTTTAAAATCCATGTTAACAATACACAAGGGATTTATATTAGAAGCTTGGCTTGGGCTCAAGTGGAAATCTAAAATATTTTCTTCCTTTTCATGTTACTTTTGATATAGAATTTAGAACATCAGAGATGTGCATTATAAAAATGATGACTTAACGATAAATTGGTTTTGAGAGTCTGTAAAAGAAATAGTTATAAATGAGTTACATAAATTTTTACTATTTGTCAATTGAAATGAAAATAGATTTTCACAGGTAGAAGTAACAAGAGATACAAGATGTGCACTAACATTTGTCATTACTGGTGGATATCACCAAGACGGTTTGATAAATGATGGGATAATTTGAACTAGAGTTCAAACAAAACTGGTAAACTTTGCCCTTAAAGGGAAAAAAAAAAATACCTCCTTTACTTGTGCCATGAATGCAGTGAGGTTTGTATGTATGGAGGAGAGCTTACTCTTGATTCTGGAGCTTTACCAAAACACTCACTAGAAGAGTGAGGTTAGCAGGAGATTATTTCCTATAGAGAAACCTTCAGTGATCATTTACTCTTCCTCTTTTAAGAACAGTGGTGGTGCCTATTCTATCTTCATCTTTCTTCATATTTAATTTATAATACAGATGTGTGTGATCTGACTTCTCATGGCAGGTATTAAATGCAGTTCCTAAAGTTTAGGTGGCAAAATAAAATCTATCCTCATTGGATATATACTGGAAACTTTATGAAGAACTTCAGGTTTAAAACAGGATGTGTCTGCCTCATATACTATTAATGTCACTTCAAAAATCAGTCTTAATTAATGCCAAGCTATATTCCTGAATATTTATTTATTCCTATGTATGCCAATTTACCCAGGTCCTTCATAACAGATTGTGAGTGATTAAGAGGACAGCACTGAGATAACCATACCATGGTCTCAGTGCTTTTTTATTAACATTTTGTCAAATACATCATCATGCTTATCTTTACCATTTTCCTTTATCTTTTCAACACTGTGTGCCATTCTTTGCTTTTACTATTTGTATCACACTCAGATTGTTATTCAGTCTTTGGCATTTTTGCAATATGGAATTAGATAACCATCATATTGTTTCAGATGTGTCTGTATTTCCCTTCTGAAATTTCTGTATCATGGTTGCATTAACGATGTAATTAAGTAACACGTCAACACATTGGACCTTATGCATTATTCATCATTTGTCGAGCTATGATCCATCACAATGGCCTAGTGGGAACTTTCAAACCACCTCGTTCGATCAGCTTAATCAATTTACTGCTGCAGATTAATGTTGCTGTGCTGGTGAAAAGCAGACAATTGCAAAGTATATAGTTTTACCCCAAATCCTCTCTTATAAATTCGCATATGGACTCACATATGTATGCATGCATATATGTATAAATATCTGCATATACACAGCAGCAATCAAGTAAGACTTTTGAACATTTAGCAGTACATATATATATGTCCTGATTTCACACCAATCTCCTTTTTCTAAACATGCCAGGATTGCTTTCTGCAGTGTTACTGTGACTTTCCACCCTATTCTGGCCTATTTTGACTTTGTAAGTTGTGTGCAATGCTCATGTACCACCATATAGAACACACACATTGTTGGTACAGTTGGTGCAGGCAAGATGAAGATTCAGTGCTGCTGTAAGAACAGCATATTGACATTCCTGTATTGCTAGATTTATAAAAAAAGAGGCAAGTATTTCTGTAACAACCTAATATTAACTGTATGCAATTACCAGTTGTATGAGTTCCCTCTATTTAATCTGGTACCATAAAATTATCTTTAAGAAAAAAATTTGAGATATCTTTCTTGAATTACTTTTTCCCTCCTAGTCTTTTGCACTTTAGTTCTCGTCCTCCTTGTAGGGCTGTTACTTTGTACAGAGTTCCATCTTTTGTTTCCATTATTTCAGTGTGACACTTTGAAAGCTTATAGAATGATGTAACCTGCAGTAAAGATATGCTTGATGAGAGCTTACTGGGGTCTCTAGAATTCAGATTTGCTCAAGGCTGAGGCTTTGCCCTTGCTAAACATTTGTTCTGAATACAGATCATCATGCTCTGCTCAAAATCAGAATAGAACTAATTAATTAAGAAATTATATTTTTAAGGGAAAGGAAAACTACTTCTGTGAGATTATGTAACAATATATACAGCAATAGAAATAAACTTCTTTTTTCCCCTCCTAATGCTGCCTATAGAGTGCTACTTGGGCAAAGGCAGGTTAAACAGGTACTTTTAAGTATTTAGAGTTATAAAAACCAGGGCGCTCCACTAATAAGAAAATGTTGAAAACGGATATCTCTTTGAAATAACACCTAGAGCAGTTTTCTGATGAGATGAGCAGATTGTTTCCAGAAAAAAAGAAACCCAAGACCTTCTCCTATGGCATCCCTACAGCATCCTTGTGTGTGTCTGTGTGAATGAACATGAGAACTCTCTCATGTACAAATTGTTCCAGACACACACCTGAGGTTGTTGGCAAGATGCAGTGAAGAAGGATAACCAACAAATGTCTCCAGAGAACTGGAAATCCTAAACTGTGAACAGTGCAAGGTGCCTAACATTAAGAGAGCACAAATGAAGAGTAAGATTAGCTGCCTAGTGTGAGCCAGATGTCTAAGAGTAAAACTAATTACATCGATTTTTAAAATTTTTTTAACAGATGATAAGAGCCAGAGCAAATTCCTACTTTGTACCTAAGTGGAGAACTCAAAATCCTCTGGATGTTCATCTGCATAATTTGAGGACAGACTGTAACCAGGGTTTATGCTACTTTTGAAAAACAGACAGTACATCTGATGGCAGATTTTTGGTGACTTAAATTACTAGGTGATTCTTGGAATACTTTATTATCAGTTATTGTCCATTCTGATCTAAAATTGCTATCAAGAACTATTAAGACCTTAGCTCTGCAAAGAGACAAGAATAAGAAGGAGGAAAATTAATAGCTCTGTAAAGTCCTCTTGAACCATATTTGAAATGGGACTAAAGATATGCTCTCCAAAAGTACAGTAGATAAGCGCTCAGATCAGCAGGCACCAATTTGTGAAGAAATTCAGCAATTGTGTCTGATCTTTGGCCAAGAGTTCTGCTTGCCCTTGTGCTCCCTTTTATGCTCAAACACCAGTTTTCACTAATTGTTCCATCTCTTGCTACTGCTCATTTACAACTCTTCTAGCTATTGCTAGAGCAATCAAGGCATTGCACCAAGCTGTAAGCTCATTTTTTTGACATAAATGTACATGGGGAGAAAATGGCAAGCACTTTAAAAAAGCTCGTCATAGAAGCCAGCTAAGGTTACCTGCTTCCTGTCTCTTCCTTTAAATTGTGCAGTGGAAGGGTTTGAGTTACAGTTATCTAAATTACCTTAATTCTACAGATTTCCATCTTCAAACTCTGTGATCTCCCTATTTAGTCTATAAAATATATGTACATGTATAAATGCATGCACACTTGTGCATACATACATATGTGTGCGTAAGAATAAGATATTCAAACATACTAACTTGCCCTGCTCTTTACATTTGAAATAATTAGATATTTTGTGTTCTGATCACTGTGAGGTGCTAATGACTTTTTAAAAAGAACAGTTATAACCAGCAGAGTTAATCATATAGTACACTCTGGTTTTACAATATTAGGGTAAGATGTTGAACAGACCTATAAATTTAAAACCATAGTCCCCTCAAAGCTTGAGAAATCATAGAAAATAAAATGTTCAGGTGAAAAAGGAAAAAGCTAGAAAAGCAGAAATGTAACTAGATGCTCACAAAGAGCATTTATGGGTTTATTGTGTGACCTCATAATCTTCCAAACAAAATTTGCTCTATGCATGCTGCATTAGCATGCCATGTTTATTCTCCTTTTTACCTGTAAAAGTTTTATAGTTTTATCTAGTCGTGTCTACTAGTATTTATTATCTTTCATCATGTTGCTGCCAAAATGAGATTTTAAACTCCTTGGGGAGAGATCACAAGCATGATTTCTTCTGTGTAAAGCATCTAGCATTCTTCTGTCCATTATAAACCACTGGTTCTCTAAGCATCTTTTTTCCACAAAATAGATGCCCGTTAATTCTTTGCACATTGTACCAAAATAATTTCAAAATTTGGCATCAACCCCTCAAAAATCTATTTCATAACAATTTCTGGTAGCTGCACGCAATTTACTCTAAATATTCTTTAAAAACCCAGAGTTTCAGAAAGCCTCAGAATATCTGGGTGTCATTGACATTCCTAGATGCATGTCCTAATGCATCTGAACACAAGTAACTGACATCACTATATTTTCAGACTATCTGGAATAATTGCTGGAAAGCCAAGGAATTAAATGGTTTGTTCAAGAGTCCAAGGTTCCCATCAGGTCTAGGTGGAGCTTCATGCAGTATCTGCTTATTTCTTTTTACCCTTCCATAATTTTCCTCTAATTTTTACTTTCTCAGACTCTTGCTAACCCCTTGTGTTTGATAGTTTCTGGAATATCAAAAACCATATTCCCTTTCCAGATTCTATATTTCACATCAAAGCTTTATTCTGCATAATTTCTCATCTTTTGTACTAACAAACTCTCCTGGATGCTTAGTTTACATTATGAACTCTTTGAACTAAAAAAACACTCAGTGCTTTAAGTGTTGTGGTGACTTGCAGTCACAGTAACACAAATCCAGTGACAGTCTAGGGCATGAGACACAGAGGGCATGTAGGGAGAAGGAGCAAGATGCCTGGCAGTCACTGAGTTCATCTCTATCAGCTGAGCTACCACTGCACAGAACCAACCATTTGGCAATGGAAAAGTAAGAAACTACCCTCCCTACAGCAACACACACACAAACACACACACACACAAGTTTCTTAATGGCACACTACAAATATCAGCATTGCAGGAGCATTTTTAGCAAAGTAATAACATTTAATAACTGGAAATTGTGTATTTCTGCAGCTCCTGAGTTTATCAAAAAGCACACCATTCAAGTGGGAGATTTCCAGCGTATTACCCAAACCAACATTTCACATTTAAACAGTATATATTCTAATTTAAACTAAAAAAACTCCAAACAACTATTTCCAACCTGACTGTGCAGTAAAGATACAGGATCAATAATAGTTAACCTTGTCTACTCTTACCACATTATTTATCTGAGACATTTGAAGTATTATAATTAATCACTCAACAGCAAAACAGAACTGCATAACAATTAAAAATAAGTACACAAATTAAACCTTGCACAACTCATTTGGCCTATTTATACTTTCTGCAGATTTTAAATAGCAGTCAATGTGGCAATTAAAGGAGAGGAGAGGATTTTACAAAGAGATAATATTTAGCACCAGCCTAGGCCAAAAAACCCCTGCTTCATTTTTCCAATTAGACCAATAATAAATCTTTCCTGTAAATCCTGCATAATTATTTTGAGTCACATTTTCCGAAAATTAAAGCAATGATCTCTGGCAAGAGTTTTGACAAGGAAAATACATAGTGTATATTTTATGTATGCTAGCAGATTAATAACTGGTATTTTCTTCATAACTGTTCTCTTTATCTGTGGTTTGCATTCCGGAAATTTGATTATATGCATGTAATTACTGTGAACAGACAGTAAAAAAGTGTGTAAAGAAACAGTGGCTCTTGGTGCTCTGGAATTAAAAAACGAACAAACAAACAAAATAGATAAAAAAATAAAACAACCCAATTAAATATCTTTTAATGGGGAAATTCACACTGTATCTTTTTCTGAAAAACATGCATTTAAATAACATGCAAGATGAAATGAGCCGAAACCCACAACTTCCCTATAGGCAGGAAAGCCTACAGAGCAGAGCCTCTCTCCAGCAGCTCCACACCTCCCTGTGGTGCGGAGCCCAGCACTGGAGCCAGCACCCCAGATGTCTTTCATGAGTTCTCAGCAGAGGGGAAGGATCACCTCCCTGGATCTGCTGGCAACACTCCTCCTAATGCAGCCCAGAGTACTCTTTAGATCCGATAATGCTGACCATTATCTTGAAAAAGTTATTCATTAACAACAAGCACTGTTGTTAATGACTAATTAACACTATAAATAGCATTATGCGTTTACAAGTAAAGGTTGTCACGTTAAAAAAATATAGAAAACTAATATCCATCTTATACAAAATGTTTTCATGGGCTTTTTCATTTAGTCATTATATTGAATGACTGTTGATTATTCTGACAGATCAGTGAATGAAGATAGGTTTGAAATAGAGGATAAATATATTTTTTCAAATGTTAGAGGGCCCCTTAGGAAGCTTTGAGATTTTTAATGATTTAAGAAACTGGTCTAAAACTTATATCATTTATTGGTCGGCCTCCTCACAACCACCTTTCACAAGGAAGATATTAACGTATTGCAGAAAGTCTGTGTGTATTACAAACTACTCCTGGTTCCCTGAACCAACAAAAGTAGCCTTCCATTTTCTGCTTCTCTCACCAGTTTTTGTGCTGGTCTTTTAAACTTATTTTCCATAAAATTAAACATATCTAAAGAAACATAGTAGCCCACTGTCAGGACAGACTTTAAATGTGGACTTACATACAAGTCACAGAAGGCCCTAAAGCTCTTACGGTGACTTGCCTTTGCTGCCTCTCAGTGCGAGCCCTCCCACTTGTGTTCCTTGGCCTCCCAGTCACCGTGGCACAGGTTTTGTCCAGAGGCTACGGAAATGAAGAGTAGGTTCCGTGTCACAAACTGGACAGCTGAGAATCCGAGCTTGTGCCAAACAAAGCGCTAATGACAAGCGCAGTGAAGCTGTATCAGTGTGAAATTAATTATCTCTACTGGGACATACATCAGGATCAGGATCAGGGCTGCCTGCCCATGCTGCTACAGTCGCATGGCTTTTCCAAATTAACCCGAAGAGCCTTTCCAGAACTTGCTTGGATCTCTGTGGGAGCACCACAGAGCATCATGCTGGGCTGCTAAGGTGTGCCTCAGAGTTCCTCAATGGAATGCTTTGAGAAAATCAGAAGGAAGGTCCTTTACTGCCACAATAGATTGTAACAATTTATTTTGAATTTAAGAAGGAGCTTTTCACAGCACATTCTAGAACTGCTGCTGTTCTGAGTTTTCTGTTCAACCAGCTTTTATTATATCTTCATTAACAAAGTGTCTGATGCAGCATGCCCTGATTGAGTACTTACGCTTTAGAAATCAGATTTTTTCGTATTTAAAAAAATTCAGCTACAACCATCCATATGTCTGAGCTTCAAAACACTAGGCTGAAATTTCACTGGAACAATTTGCTTGAAATTTGGGAAAAAAATCCTCTTACAGATTTCGCCTTTATAAGTCTGTGCTAAGGCTTAGGTTTTATGAGGCCAAACAATTGGCCAGGCAGTGGATGTTGGAATCAAAGCAACTCCTCTGTGACCTTCAAACCTTAGAGCTTAATGTTTTAACAAAAATTCACTGCCACAAAATACATGCAAAAAATGCCAGATATATATGCACAGGCACAAAATGAAATTCTAAATACCATTAAACTCTTAGTTAGCAGTCCTGTCCTTGAAACAGAAAAAAGAAGAATGAATTTGAGGACTATAATTATTATGTGACAGCTACTCAACATTTCTCTGACTCTGGCTTATTTTTTTTTTTGCATGTATATACCTGGGCCAGTTGTCTTCCCTGGTTGTGCTAATTACTGTCATTCTGCTGCTCTGTTCTAATTTTTAAGTAATCCATATGTTTGAATTCAATCTGTTTTCCCTATGCTGTTTCCTATCAGCTGTAACAGGCAGAACTAGAAAGATAATCATGCAAGGAGTTTAATCTATTTGTAAGTAACACACCTAGTTTGAATTACCAATTCCATTTTTATCTAAACCCTGTGACCTGGAGCACCTATTATGGCAACAACACACACCCATAAGGTTCATTTTTTTTTTTCACAGACAGTTTATTTTAAAATAAAATGTGCACTAGGTATTTTATTTGTAGTGACTGCTGTGATTTGTGAATTAATGAAGGTAACTCCAGATGCAACAGACATATTGTGTGATTGATAGTAATTATGTCAACTTATTACCAACAGCAGAAATATTATCTGGCTTCATGTTACATGAAATAGTTGCTCAGTGGAGTCAGATTTGTAAAATTGTAATTGTGATTTTTATTATAAAATAAAACCATGACATGAGTTCTACCATTTCTCACAATCTACCAAATGCTTCACCATCCTAATCCCAGCAATGTGTTGTTCACATATGGGGACAACTCATCTAAACTGAACCAGCTGCTAGGATCTAGTTCTGTTTGTTTCATTTACTGTAAATGAGTCTCCCTTTTAAAAGATACTACTCTGCCTTCCCTTCTTTAGTATTTATTTCCCAAAGAGCATTGAACTGGAGGCTCAGCATTTTAATATGTGAAGAGAACCTGAGGCTCTTTCTACCTAAATTTAATAAAACAGGTAGGAGCCATAAGATACTGCATGTTATTACTTAATTGCCTGACTGATTCACTGAGCATTATTTGCCTAAATGATTATTTTCCATATCTTCCATTAACTGTGTAATTGCTGAACTGCCCTATGGCTTCTATTTTCCTCTTCTACTGCCTTTTCATTGAAAACTGTACACTTGTACCTTTCTAATAATTTTTTTGTTGCCTTCATAAACAGAAATCCTTTATTTTTCTATTTTACTATTCCTTTTGTTTCTCTCAAAACACTGCTTCTGCTGTTCTCATCCTTTGTCTGTCTTGCTATTTCCATTCAGTAGAAGTTAATTCAATTATGATGCCTTCTTGACAGTTTTTCAATTTCACCTACCTTTTGCTTCTGTGTTGATCAACAGGCTGTCCTAAGTAAAAAAGTTATATCAGGCTGGTGTAAAAAACAGCTGTAAAAGTCCTTAGCCAGCTAATGTAAGTAAGCTAATGTCAACTGCGTAATTAATAAAAAAAATTAGAGTAAGGAGTATTTATGACTCAAATTAAAGCTGTGATTAGTAAGACAAGAAGGTGGGAGATTCTATGCATGAGGTCAGTAAAAGCTCACTGAAGCTGTGCTTTGATGGTGTTCTCTGTTCTTAGTTCCAGGGGTCCATGTACCAACAGGTAGAGCCAAGAACTGGTTTTGATATATGTAGGCAACCTCCTGTATTTTCTATCCCTCACAAATCCTGCCAATTTGAAATAGGCAACAAAGTGAAATAAAATACTTCTATCATATCCTAGAAGGAGAGCAGGCAGTCTCTAAACAGTTTATGCATGAGGAACTGTCTACAGAGTGTCAGAAAACCTGCCATGAAACAGTTAAACTGGCATCCTAGAAGCAGAAAACACTCACTTTCATTCAGCAACCATTGAATCCCATGCAGATTAAGCCTCAGAGTTTAATACACTTTCCACTGCTTCTCTTGTAGGTTCTGTATATGTAATTTCATCATGTTTTTCCTGTGTATAGGCAAGTAGGCAAACATAACTCAGTCTAACATAAAGTCAGCTTCAGTCCTCGTCTGTGATTTTCATTTTTACTGAAGTCTTTTTGCAGAAATCGTTGCACGTCAGAAGTCCTGAGGACTGAAAAAGTAATAGCAAGCTACACAGCTGGAATATAACCACTCCAAATTTTTTGTTTATAAAGTCCCATTAGCCATAATTCCATCCCCTAGATCTCTTATTACATAAACAGGTGTCTGACAGCCAACCTAGATGGTTTGTGAAATCTCTGTACTCCCATCATTCCATGCTAAATCTCATCAGAACAAGATACTTGTTTACCAACTTGAACTGAGCAAAAAATTCTGAATTTTCCTTCAGTGCATGTGTGTGCTAGTTGCAGACATGGTTTTAAAGGAAAAAAAAATGTGCATAACGTTTATTGTCCACACAAACCTGCCCACTAACCACAAGGGAAATTAATTCACCTGCAGAAAATACTCATTTTGTTCCACTCTGCCTACCTGAGATTGTTGAGTGAATTGACAGAGACAGACCTTGCTGAGAATTGCAATATACCACTAGGAAGCTTATTTGCAGAGACCAGGCATTTTATCCATCCAACAATGTTTTTGGATTTAAAACCACAAGCAGTTTTAGCCTGTAGCAAATTCAACATTGTGCAGACCTAAAGGAGATCTGGTTGAAAAGCCAATGCACATTTTGCCACTTATAATAATAAAATGGAGCAGTACTCGTACACTGTGGACACTTACATCACAGAAAGAACAGTTTATCAGCATCTTGAACACCGTGTAGTAGCCAAGAGGAAGGTTTTTGTTCCCATCCTTCATCAATTATTTCAAAATATGATTCACAAATAATTATGTGGATGCCACAACTTGTGGCTGCATTTACACTCCCATTGCATCTGCTGCAACACCATGGAGTCAAAATCCCCACTGTGCTATACCATCCTACATATACTAACTGTACCCAGTGTGGTGGGAGCATCCACAGGTATTAAGACACTCCAGTGAATTTTCTGGCTGTGAGACCCCAAAGGCTCTTGTGGCCTGCTTGTAACACTCCTGTTCCTTCATATCATGACTCACTGCCCCTTCTTCTTCTGCATAGTGAGATTTTGGGGAAAAAAAAGAAAGTCAGGGCATGTAGCCCTTCCTGTCCTGGTTATCACATCCATCAGGCAGTTCCCCCATTCCAGGGTAAACCACTGCAAGACACCCTTTCATGCTCCTCATGACACACTTGGGCTGCCCTCCACTAGTGGCCACCGTGAAGCTGTCATACCCATGTGATCTCTGAGCAGCCTCAGATTAGCTGCAAAGTGGACACTGAGAGAGCTCTTCAGCCCCAGCAGAACATCCATGGAACACTTCTGAGGCAGCCTCTGAGATCAGGCATGGTGCGGCCAGGCTCAGGCAACCTTGCCTGCATGCATAAGAAACCAGGACAAAATGCCAATCCAGCAGAACACGTACATGAGGTCAATAAGGAAATCTCCAAACAGATTGACAAGGCAAAACAGAAGACCTGTCTGATGAGCCCATGAATCAGAAACTATTTTAAGGAAAAACTCACATGAAGGAGCAGGAGAATGGGGCCGAGAGTATGTGTGTGCTATGCAGCTCTCCTTTTCCTCAGACTGATGCTGTTCCAGAGAAATTTTCAACAGTCTTCAGCAAGTGACTGCGGAGGGAGAAGACCACTGTGTGCCCCGTGCTGCCTCCAAGCCCAGGTCCTGACCCATGGCTCCCTGGAGAAGCTGTAGCTCTTGACATTTGCTCATGTGCATGGGGATGGACAAACCCCTAGCCCCGGCCCATGGGGAGATGTGGATGTGCAGAACCAGAGATCCCTCTCATCTGTGCGGGGACAACATCTTTCCTGAGGGCTGGTACAGCTCTCTGTGAGCACCTGCCTTTAGCAGCAGGACTTGCCAATCCTTTGAGTTAGAATCACAGAATCACAGAATATTGAGGTGGAAGGGACCCACAAGAATCATCAAGTCCAACTCTTAAGCTGCCATCACCTTGCAGTCCTTCTTCACCTCCTTTTGGCCCCCTCCTGGCTGGCATTCTTCCAGGACGCAGGGACACAGGAGGTGCACAAGGGTCACACAGAGTTGTCAGGGCACATTTCAGCTGTACTTTACCTTCATGTGAACCACTGTATCTGGAACTAGATGTCTTGTCAGGGCAGCTTTAGAAGACAACATCCCAAGCCAATACAGAGCCCTGAAGAGGCTGGATTTGACTTGTATTTTGAGTCTCCATTCTTAAGGCTTTTAACGATAGATTTTTATCATTATTCTAGTGGTTCTGAAACAACTTTCCAAATAAACTTAATAGTCTAAGCATAAAATATTTGCTATTTTTTTCCTCCAGCTCTTACTAGCGGAATGTGAGATTGGTAACACAAACTTCCTGGGTTTTTTTTAAATTGTGTACCAATGTTCACCATTGCTAGAAAAAAAGCTCTATAATGGTATAATACCACAAATAAGTTTCCTCTTACTAAGATGAACTTACTAAAACTTTCTGCCTAATTCTTACACAACTTTTCTACAACTATCCCCACGCTCTCACAACAGAGGTTTTTGGAAGCAAACTTCACAGCAAGAATGTGGCATTGACAACTTCACTGCTAAACTCAGGAGAGAGCCAGCCGCTGCTCACAGGCAAAAACACTGCACAGCAGAGCCTGGATGAAAATTTGTACCTGATGTGATCTGCCATTCCTCTTATAACCAGCAAAGTTCAGATTAGACAGAGAGGTAGCCCTTCATAAATATTCAGCAGGACAGTCCGTGAAAGCATGATCACAATGCACAGCAAGAACGTGTCTGTCCTAGCAATGACATCTGACTCTCCTGTTTCTTTTCAAATTCTTTTTCCAGTTTGTCTTGGATAAAAATGGATAATGTGAGATGAATAATAGAGAATGAGAAAGTGGGAAGGCACATCACAAAGCTCATCAGAATCCAATAAAACCGACAGCATATGAAGAGTGCATTAGGTTAGAATTTAAAGACAAAAATGATTGCAAGGAAAGAAGGAAATCGTAATCTTCATTTGCAATTCCAGACTTGGAAAGTGGAAAGTTTAAGACAATATATTGCTGAAATACTCCAGAAGCTTGGGAGACTTTTGACAAGAAAACTTATGAATATCATAAAAGGTAGATGTCAGGTTTTACCAGTACATATTGAACTGTCTATGATATATAAGAAAATAAAAGCCCAGGAATCTTCTAGAACTTTGCAAAATTGCAATAAAAATCCTCATATCAATGTGCATGGAGAAGAGCTATAACAATGGCATGTGTTGCTGACGCACACAAATCTACCTGCAAAATCCCAACACAACCATGTCTAAAAGAGAGACAGTGATTAAATCCTCACAACGGAGATGGGACAAGATAAAGAGACTAACCACTGTCATCCCCTGACTGCTACCAACGAGACACATCCAAAACAAGCACATTCCTAAGCAGAATTCAAGGAGTGTTGGGCGGGGCTTGAAAACAGGTGCCACCTCATCCTCACCCTCTCTGAACAGACTGCCCACATAAGGGCAATTTTGTGCCTGATAGCTTGGCAGGCTTGCACACCTCCGGGTATTGGCTGGTATGAGACTGAGCATGAGACTGAAGTCAGTTATAGCATTAAGGGACTACAGAGAATTCAGTAAGTTGTAGCTGTATATTTGTTCCTATACATATATACATGTATGTGGTATGCATAATTTAATAAGGAATTCATCATTTATTCATTCAATTATAACTTGTGGGGCAAAATGATCCATCAAACTGAAGGGCCACTTCTAGTGCTAAAGCACAGAAGAAAGCCACAATTTCTAGGCTGGGTGGATCCTATCCTGACAGGCAGTTCTACAATAGTCCAAATGAATTTCATCTGTTCCAGCCCACAACTGAGTACCTCATGATATCTTTCAGTACCACACTGCAGGCATCTAAATTTAGACCTCTAAATGTAGCAAAACAATTCAAATGCATAAAGACATCTATGTATTGATAACAGAATACCTGAAACATCTGCTTAAAATTGCCATATATGACAGAGGATCAATGGAAGATATTCAAGAGGGCATCTCAGAGTGGAAGGATACCTTAGGATCTCTAAAATGCTGTTAGACACCTAATTTGAAGCATTTGAATTATGATGTATTGTGACTGCTAAAAAAGCTGTTAGCAGGGAAACCTAACTTTCCCAGCACTTCTGTGAGATTTCTCTCCTCTCTTTTTTCCCAAGCAAAACTATTAGAAACAATTCTAGGAGTTTTTGTAAACTAATTAGTATCATGCAGCTGTGTACCTTGTTTTGAATTTCTTAGGAGATATTTTAGGATGAACGTTTTGAGCAATTGACCAATAGGTTTGGTAGGTAGCTAAGCTCGAGGTCGAGTTACCTCCTGCAGTTTTCTGTGAACATCAGAAGCAGAAGCAAGAAGCAAGCTACATTCATAGAGCCGTTCTGTATGTTAATAAATAGTTAATTTGCTTTGCCTTATTCACCCTGAACTCCATGTCGTTGTTAATGAGACACTGCGACAATGTATAGAGAGCATTCAGCTCTGAATAGGTAAATAACTGGTGTCATTTGGGAGTTTGTGGGGGTTTTGAGACATCCAGGCAGAGCAGACTGATGACTAACACATTTGCCTCGAGACTTCTGGTCCTCACAATACCTGAAGAGCCTGACTCAGATACTTGAATCCTGCTTTGTTCATCTAGATATATACCAAGTATATGTAGACAGAGTCAATGCACTTCTGGAAGTCACAACGAGAGTGCCTTTCCTTTTTGTTTTTCTTTCAGTTTACACATCCTGCTACCTGGCTGATACAAGAAGGCCAGCATCTCTGTAGGACCTATGTCTTATCTGACAGTTTCTTTTATATTCATAAAACACTAGGAAGTAAGACAGCTAAAGGGGTCTCAGACAATCACACGAAGCCCCTGCATGCTCGCCCATGCTTGAACACCTCCATTTATTTACCTGCACCCTCAGACCAGCCTGTGCCTGAGCAGAGTAAGGACAGCCTGGTCCAAGAGAAGTGGCAGATGCCATCCTTTGATAACTTCTGAGGTCCTGCTCATAGAAGGCAAGTCAGGAGGTTATGTTGTTAGATGCCAGAAAGCAACCAGCTCCAGAACAGGAATAAAGTGCAGGGGGGCATAGATTTATTGAACCAAGACAGAGAACCCAGGCCTTCTGTCCAAGGAAAAATATCAAGGAAACTCTGTGTAAAATCATGCAAGTTCATTCGCAACATTTGAATTTATGTTTGAGAGATGCTAAGAGTTAACAGGGAGTGTATACAGGTTTAATGTAAAAATTGCTATTCCACGGGTCATTACATTGTATGTGACACACAAAGTTTTTTTTCTGCCCATGCCACAGACCATATAAAATGAAGTATGTTGCTGAACTAGTATTTTCTAACATAAAACTAATATTTTGCACCAACATTTTTCATCAAATACAGTGATATATATTTATCTTTAAAATAAATATTTCTTTGAAAACTGTTAAATTGCCATACCACCCCTAATTAGGAGGCATCGTGGGAAGACCTGACTTCAGACATTTCCAGTGCCTATATGCTCCTATTTAAGTTTGGTCAGTTGACCGCAGAGTAAAATGAAGAGATGAGGCCAACTTACCAATTTGCTCCCAGAGCATGTGGGACTGGAACAGGGTGGTAAAAAAGAAACATAGTAAGTATTATTTTTACACTTCACCTCCATGAACTCCTATTTAGATGCAGAAGAGAGATTTTGAAAAGTAACCTCTGCCAAGTTCAGGACACCAGATGCCACACTGGAAAATTGCCTGGTTGATCTGTGGCATTTGCAGGCAGTGAAGGGAAAGGCCATTGCATGAAGCGAATGAGGACAGAACTATAAAGAAAATAATTTGTGGGTACTTTATTGAATTATGATATGCACACAGACTGTGGAAATTGGATTTCTCTAAACCTGCTGTACTTGAATTTGTAACTTTACCATTCTTTCAGTGTGTTTGTTGGAAAATACTGCACTAAAATATTAATCAAAACAGATTATGATTGAAAATACTTGTTCAGAAAAACAGTTTTTGGTGGATTTGCAGAGCAAATATATTCCACACAATAAGATTTCTGCAAAATGAAAAAGGTATTTCACGAGCAAAAATCCAATCTACATTCTAAGAAAATATTTACATTTGCTTTTTTCATTACTATTTTATGTTGCCTTTTGACATATAATCAATGGCACATAATCTGACAGGCTACAGGGTGAGAGACAATATTATAATAAAATGAAAAAAATCATACAATGTACAAAATATTACAGAAATTAATAATTCTGTTCACCTTTGGAAAGCCAAAGGGAGATTCTGACACTGGCTGCTTGCTAAACATAATGGCGATGTGCCTTTCAGGAAATCTTTATGGACAGAGGACAGAAATGTTCAGTAGCCCATATTTTTATTTTCTTGTCTGCCTTCCAGTGAAGAAATAAGAAGGCTTAGTATTTGGAGATTTTTGCGTTCGGCTGGAGGAGACAAGTCGTATCAAAAGAGCATAATTTGTGTTCACATTTGTTCTGTTTTCTGGACAGATGTTTTTCAAAATTGATTTTTCTGCAAAACCAGTAACATCAGAGGAGACCATTTATTCAGAAGTTGAACATATTTTTCCTAAATTTAGAATATTTTCTTTTTCAAAGCGCAGAAAACAGACCATAGGACTAAATGTATTTTCCTTGTGTGCAGTGCCGTAACTGAAAGTAGGAGCAACGTGTGCCTACTTCCTGTGTATCCCTCACAGTTTGGGAAGCACATTTGCTAAGTGGTCTTGACTTCTATAGTTTCAGATAACAAAGCACTCACATATATCAACTGAGAAAAAAACAGAAGTGTGATGCAAGACTTCAGAATTTGAATCAACTGCCTTTTTAGAATCTTTAAAGTGCAGCTCTCATGTCACTGTAAAAGACTGTTTAGGACATGACTGTCAGTATGTTCCCAAGTAAAGTCCCACAAATACTTGCAAAAAGCTCTTTGATTTAATTGGATGTTAATTAAAAGGAAAGAAAAACTGGTAAATAACAAATCCAGATAAAGAAAATATTATAACCCAAAGGTCTGTAAGGCAACATGGGCATGCAACAGACTTTTTAAATGGTTACAGTCAGTAAAATATGCAACTTGCTAACGTTTACTTGTTAAAAATTGTCATTCACCTTTAAAATCCAATACTGTAGTATAAAAATAATGATCAAAAAATCCATAACCAGGATAACAACTATGAATGTTATAAAATATTGAATTATTTTACGTATCAAACACTTGATCTTGCAAGTTGTGTCTGAAGTTATAAACAGATTAAGAGAACCACTTCATACCTACTGAAAGTTTTCCTGTAGTTCAACACCTTCCCTAGAAAGGGGCCACAGCTAAGTAGTAATAGCAGTTTGTGAAGGTGACCCCATGCAGCTCCAGGAAAACCCAGAACTAAATATCAGCTTTAGTAGCTTTATTCTCATATTAATTCTACATGAGCAAATACAGAAATGGAAGAATATTTCTCTTGTACAGCAGCATAAAGGGCAGAGAATTTTCTGAGGAATAAGGAAATATGCAGGTTGGTTGGGGAATCAAGACCACTTTCCTCAAAGGTATGTAAAAAGAGGAAAAAGGTAAGATTTGTTTAGCCAGATTGCAGCATGAGAAAGAACTCTCTCACGTCCCTGCATTGAGTTAAATATGGTTATTATCTGGAAAAGTGTACAAATTATCACACTGTGTAGCTACAAGATCGATATGGTTTGCTTCTCATCAAGCTCAAAACACATCCACTGCATCACATCTTCGGAACACGTGTTCATTTATGGTCATGGAAAAATTATAGGTATTAGGAATTTCATCTTCAGGAAATTTAATTAATATAGGTTCTACTAAATATTTAAATTGTTACTTGTGAAAGATATTTGTTAAATGTGTTTGGTTAATTTGTTTTACCTACTCATTTTTACAAGTGAGTTGCTATTATAATGTATGAATCAATTTTTTTTTCTATATGTACTTACAATCACTAAGCAGATGCATAAGTCAATGAGAACAGCATGGGTTTGGGGGAATTTTTTTCATAATGTGTTGTAAAAGATAATGTTTTAAATCAGTTTTCTTACAATTATATTTTATCATCCAGTCTTCTGTCCCCTCCACTTTCCACTTACAGATTCCTTTGGTCTGATAATGGAAAGTTTATTTGGTAAGATCAACAGTAGAGCTTGTACAAGATTACACGTTTCACAATAATTCTATTAATCAACATTTTTGATTCTTCGGGGGGAAAAAAGAAAATGTGAATCTGCCTTAGAGATCATGTACATTTTGTTTAATCATGAATTTTGGCAGGACAGAGAAATGCAATTGAATTGATAGGGGCCTAATATTCCCACATAAAGAAACTGTAACTTTGGGCTATATGGAATAATGATATATCTCTCACATAAAATAAACTACTGGAGTAGAGGCAAAAAATTGTATTCTAGGCTGCATCCAAAGCCTTGTGGGCAGCAGGGCAGAGAGGGGATTCTGCCCCTCTGCCCTGCTCAGGTGAGACCCCACCTGCAGTGCTGCTTCCAGTTCTGGGTCCTCCAACATAAGAAGGATGTGAACCTGTTGGAGCCAGTCCAGAGGAGGTCTCTGAAGATGATCAGAGAGATGGAGCGCCTCTGCTATGGAGAAAGGCTGGGAGAGCTGGGGTTGTTCAGCCTCTTCAGAAGAGAAAGCTCAAGGGAGACCTTCTAACACCTTCCTGTACCTAAAGGGGCTACAAAGGACTGAGGGGTAATTTTTACAAGGAATGATAGGACAAGAGGGAATGGCTTCAGACTGAGAGTAGGTTTGGATCTGATATTAGGAAGATATTCTTTACTGTGGGGGTGGTCAGACACTGGGGCAAGTTGCCTGGAAAAGCTGTGGATGCTTAATCCCTGAAAGTGTTCAATGTCAGCTTGGATGGGGCTCTGAGCAACCTGGTCTAGTGGAAGGTATCTCTTCCCATGGCAGGGGATTGAAAAGAGATGATCTTTAAAGTCCGTCCCAATACGTATCATTCCATGATTTTATGAAGGTCAGTGAAATTCCAGAGTGATTTTTTGATTTGTAATTAAACCAGACAGGTCTCTGATTCCTACAGAATTCCAAATAATACGTCAGAACACACAACAGTTAGTGTGCCAAAACCTGAAAGAAGTGAAACCTGAAATGTATTTCAGGCAATATGGTCAAAAATATATGTTTAGAATTAATGCTTATAAGCAGTAAAGTTCACAGGTTTCAGGTACCCAAATAATTCTGTTGCCTGGAAAAAGCAGGTCTAATATAAAAGTGAAAGCACAACAAAGATCCCTGGCAATGTTCACTGTACTACTTACTAGATGATGACATTTAACAACTGCTCAGCTATCATCTGTGTATGAATGGAAATGAATTTTAGTGACTTCCAAACAAGTGGCCTAGGAACATCCATTCTTCAGATCAAACACTGCTCAAGAATTATGTCTTACTGTAAAAAATGCCAAATCAAAAGAAATACACAATTACAGTGCATGTAATATTAGTTGTAGTATTTCATTGCACAATATTTGTACAATAGTTTGAATTATTTGGCTGATTTTTTAATCACTAATCTCAAATCTTTAGAACTAGTCAAGCTGGGAGAATCACAGTGATCAAAAAGAAAGACACAGATTTAGAATACTAATACTTCAGTTTTGACATGAATTTTGATAAAAGGATAATTGAATGCCACAAGTAAAGCATTCCGATAATTGACTTACATTTTAAAAATATCAGATCTACCTTTCTTTCCTTTTCAGCAATCTGCTCTTGGATGTAGCACTAATGAAGATGGCTTATTATATTGAGAGATAATAAAAAGTATGACATTTTCTCAGAACTTAATGATATGTGTATTCTAAAAAAACTCACTGGTATATGAAAACCCTCTGGTGATGATGATTCTTCAGCTCAGAGTTTCTGACTTTTTTCACAACTGGCATTATTTTCAAGATCAGTCTATCAACAAGATTTCTTCTGAAAGTGAAAATGGCAGTTGAATAATACTTCCCTGTGATTTCTCCTCACAAAAGGGATCTTTGTTATCACATACATACTTAAGACAGTTACTTGTGAGCGAATTTTTCTGAATGCTTAAATAAACGTAGTTCTGAATATATTTCTAAAAATATTTCATTGAACTATCACAAAATTTTGATTTATATCCCATCCACACATCAAGAAATTTATGCTTCCATTATTATTATTATTATTGTTGTAAAACAGCTTCTGAGGAATAAGACCACAAGATCTGAATTCTGATGTGACTCTGTGGTTGTTTATTCTGTGCATTAGGCAAATTAAGCTGTCTGGTTGCTGCTGCATACAGTTCCATTTAACTTCAATTAAAGGAGGAGATTAGAGCTTGTTTCTACTATCAGGCTGATTTGTAATTAAGTATAAAGCTGTTATATATACAGAATTTATGATATTCTGTAGGAAAAAAAATTAGCAAAGGTTCTCTATAACAAGAAAACATCTACAGGATCACTTCTGGGTGGGGCTGATAGGAGAGTATAAGGATACATCCAGTGACATATAAATCATCTTCTACCTTTTCTTTTTGAAGTGTCTTACAAGTACCATCTTCATAGGCTATATCCATGTAATATTTTTTTCCTCCCACAGCTAAGCTGCTGCTAACGTGCGGCATCAGTTTCAAATTCATGTTTCTTATTAACACTTCCTCCATTCTAAATATGTAACCAAAACCTCACTTACAATACGATTCAAAACACAAAGTTTTACTACTACTAAATATAAAAATATTTTTAGTCCTAAGCCAACCTTGTGTTATGATATTTAACAAAAATAATGCATGAATTAATGTAGCCATAAGCCTGTCGTAATAGAAATTCTAACCATCAAGACAGATCATAGCTCCATATCAGTCCAAGTTAAATAAAACCCCAGTTCATTACTATAGCAACCTCTGAAATGGTTGAAATGCAAAATTGTAGGAAAAGTGTTACAATTTTACTGCTGGGAACAGAAATTTATTAAGTTTTCTTAATACATTTTTCCATATCATTTTCCTTTTCAACAATTTTCATCAGCTTCTGTGACAGGAAAAAAAACCCTGAAATGTGAGTGAAACAATCTTCTGGTTTTGGGTTTTTGCTTTGTTTTGCTTTGGGGTTTTTGTCATTTTGGAGTGGGATTTTTTTTTGTTTATTTAATATTATTATTTAACATTCTTTTTATCTCTTTTAAGAATGGTTGTTTGTAGGGTTTTTTGCATTGAAAACTGCCAGTTATTTCCCATAATGAAAATAATAGACAATATAACCTAGGTTTAGAAAAATATATGAAAACAAGAGAACAAATGAAAAGAAAAAGTAAAAAGTAAAAAAGTAAAAAAAAGTTAAAAAGTATATGGTGAAGAGCAGGTGTGAACTGCAATTATCAAACCAGGGAATCAGGGATTTCCATCAATCAAAGATCAAATTACTTGCTCGTACTGCAGGCAACTAGGACGAGGTGTTACAGGGACAGAATTTCCATTTTTAAGGTGCAAGAAATGTCACAAAACCTCCCTTCCCCCCTTTTAACTTTTAATGGAGTGGAGAGAAAAAAGCAAGAGCAAGAGATATTTTTTGCATTTCAGACACTTCTGTAATTCCTGTACTGCCACTCTATAATCTCTACAAGGCTTGATAACTCAGCAGTTCTTTTGTAATAGTCTTTGCTTATATCTTCTCTTAGAGAACAATATAATAAACAATATCCTTTACAAAAGGCAATGAAACACTTATGAGAACTGTAGCTCAAATATGCCTTCTTCAGGAAGATATTAATACTGGTGACAGCTATAAACCATATGGGTTTTTTTCCTTATTTGGGTTTTTTTCTCCCTTTTCTCCACTTTCTTTCTTTTTCATGTGCTACAATGTATAAAAAAGGTGGAAACAGGAAAAAAGAATAAAATATTAACAAAGCAAAGGTACTGAGAATAAAATTAAAGCATTTTTTTCCTCAAAGTTTTCTCTTCATTAGCCTGGGGACTCTGCATAAAAGCAGCCAAAAACTCGTGATAAAGTTCTGCACTTTGTGCATAGCCTAATTTAACTACACATAGGCTTATGTTTTGCCGCTTTCTGGCCCTTTGTTATTCAATGCGATACAGGAAGAAAGAGCACTTTTCATTATCTCATTACTACACTACACACCATTTACATCTATCTATGTAACCCCAACATAAGCCTCTAAAATAGCAAAGTATAAATGCCAGCTAAATGTTGGTAAAATTGTAGTGTTTATCTATTAATTTTTGAAGTTATAATATCCATCAGGTAACTAGAGTAACAAAGCTTTTTTACACTCCTGTACAAAAATATAACTCTCGATGAATGATTTACAAAGGAAGGCAACTAAGCAGAAGATCAAAACCATCATTTAAGCCTCAGGCAGATGATAACCCAAACAAAACCATATTGGTTGCAGCCCTGCATGGTTTGCCTTTCAAAGCACCAGAGTTTGTGTGTTTGGCTTTTGAATATTCAAAATAAACTTCTTGTGTTTTTGATCTACTGAAGAGAATTTATATTTAGAAACAAAGGACAGCAGTGCCACCTTGTCAGGGAGCATGGCAGGATGGGACTGAGCAGGGAAGTCATACTATCACAGAATCATTTATGCTGGAGAACACCTCTGAAGTCATTGAGTCAAACCTTTTGTCAACCAGTGGCTGAGTCACTGAGTGCAGTGTCCTGTGGCTTCTTGAATACCTCCAGGTATGGTGACTCCACCACCTCCCTGGGCAGCCCACTCCAATGTTTGATAAGCCTTTCAGTAAAGAAATTCTTCCTGATGTCCAACCTGACCCTCCCATGGTATAGCTTGAGGCTGAGTCCTCTTGTGCTGTCACTGGTTACCTGGGAGAAGAGCCTGACCCCAGCTGGCTGCACCCTCCTGTCAGGGAGCTGTAGAGGGTGAGAAAGTCCCCCTGAGCCTCCTTTTCTCCAGGCTGACCCCCTCAGCTCCCTCAGCTGTTCCTCATTAGACTTGTGCTCCAGACCTTTCCCCGAGTCTGCTGCCCTCCCACAGACACTCTTCAGCACCTCAATGTCTTTCCTGAAGTGAGGGGCCCAGAACTGGACACAGCACTCAAAATCAGGGTGACCCAGGCACAGGCAGGGTCCTGTCCTCACTCTCTGGCCAGAGCAGGATGGCCAGAGCCAGGGGTGACAGCAGGACCTCCCAGCAGCCCTGGGGGCTGTCAGGGGATGGGCTGGAGCCAGAGATTCCACTAGGAGATGGGGCTGGGACTGGAGGCGAAGCATTGGTGTGGTCCACATCCTGCTGGGACCAACACTAGGCATGAGCTGATATGAACATGGGGCGCTTGGGCCCTGAGCAGAGGGCCAAGGGCACTGCGGGGAAGGGCTCCCTCTGCTTTCCTGGCCCTGCCACATGCACTGCTGTTACTGAGAGAAATTATTCTCTAACAAATAAAACACAGGGGTGGCAGGTCCAAAACCAGGGCTGGTTTGGAACAGAGGCTGTGCAGAAGCACATGGGTTGTAAACACACTCATTATTTTTGTCAAAAGAAAAGTTAGAAGAAAGATGAAACATAACAGTTGACACCAAAACAAAAGTTGCTTTTTCTGAACATACAACAATTTCAGAAAATCCTTGAGGCAGCAAATTAGATGGTGTTGAAAGAGACATAAAACTTTAAAAGACTGTAGATAACACTATCCAGTAAATACCTTAAAACCCCCTCACAATTATTTAGATTATAGAAAGAGAAACTGATAAGTAGTTTAAGTAGGTTCAAGGATTTCTACAAGTGAAAATATTTGAGTACTAATGGACATCCTCTCTAGTGAAGAAGGGGAAAAAAACACAGTGGCACCCAATGGACTTCAATATAGCAAAAATCAGGATAGGGAAAAGCGCCAACATTTAAACCCATCGAAACATATCAGGTTCCTATACACATGACATGAGTGAAGAAAATGTCTTGAAAATATGATTAAAAACATCTAAAACTCCAAAAGTTTAAACTTCTCTAAACTTTTAATATCTAAAAATATAGACTATACATAATGAATGACAGAAGAGTACAAAAGGCTTTGCCTGCACCCAGTAGGCATGACCTCCACAGTTTATTTCTGTATGAATAAATAATTAAAATTTCCTAAATTCAGAATAACAAAGACTTTCCACTAGGCCAGCTATCTAAGCCCATGGGTAAGAGCTCTTGGATTTTCTTTTTTTTTTTTCCCATCGGTAGGGAAATATTTTATGTATAAACCAACAGATTATACAAAAATACCCTTTTATCCTTCTTTTCTTCCTTTCCCTTATAGCTGTAGATAGACACAGAGGAACAGTCACTTAACTGGTTTTCCCCTCATGATTTTCACCCACTATAAACTGTACAAGAATGTTATCAGTTAATATACTGCCCCAATGAATGCTCAGATTTATGAAAAAGCATAGACTTTTTCCTTCTCACTAGAAGAAGCACCTCTATTATAAATCTGCTTCTTATTAGTCTTCACACGTATCATGCATAAATAATCCAAAGACATCTTTAAAGGGAACAGCAATAAGTATTGCAAAACACATCACCATCAAAAGTCAGGTCTTTAGCAAGACATGACAGTAGTCCTTGCCCCATCTCCAAAGTCTGTCAGGGATTCCTCAGAAATTCCTGAAGCCACAGTAGAAAATCTCTGGCTCTATATCTGATGCTTTCTGTGCTGATCCAATTCCTGATTTTCTGACCAGTAATGTTGATAAAGATCACAGACATGCTGTTAGTGGCAACAAGATACTCTTGAAATGTGCATAAATATTAATAGACATTACTTGTCTGCAAGACAGCTACTTCCTTTCAGGCTTGATTTCTGTTAGCTCAGTGGCTTTAGGAGTTGCAGCAGACTGTAAACAGACCCTCTGATCCCTAGATTGTTTCTGTGGTTGTTTGTTTGCTGTGCATCTCAAAAATCTTACTTCTCTCTACACTATCCCATCCCCTCTGCCTGTCATCTGCCTTCCTACTGTGCACTCTGGAAGTTATTTTTCCCCTGATGAGTTCAGTTCCATCTTAGTGAGAACAACCAACAACTCTTCCATTCATAGGATTCTCCATGATCAAATCAGCATTATTTTTAATGAGGAATTTAATAAGCAAATACATTCCGTAGTGCATGACATAATGGGTCAACTTATGCTTCTTTCACAACAGCCAAACAGTTAGAAAAAGGTAGCCTGATTAGTAAAGTCCTAACACTGGGGATCCTCAGGAAAAATGCTCATTTCACATAGTGTGACGGGACGGATGGGTCAGGTTGGAAGGGACCACAGAGGGTCATCTGGTCCAACCTCCCTGCTCAGGCAGGGTCATCCTGGAGCACATGGCACAGGATTGTGTCCAGGAGGTTCTGGAATATTTCCAGTAAGGAAGACTCCAGACCCTCTCTGAGTAGTACAGGTTGTAATTTCAATGGAAATAAGTGACAGAAAATTCCAACAAAATTTTCCTTAGAACTTGAATTCCTAAACAGAAAACTGTTACAAGAAAATATCTTTAGTTACCCCCAGAGCCCTTACTCTATGTTCCCATTCTTTGCCTCTTCCTGGATATCAAATCCACTTTTTATAAAAATGTTACATTTACTAGTGGTGCTTTTGTTTGTCACAGAAGAAAATATTTGTCAGGGTTAAGAGGCAGAGGTGGGCGTAAAATAAAACCTGTACAGATTGACATATGTTTAGCGAGGCAGCAAATAAAGTAGAATTTGGAAATTTCCCACTTGCTGTTCTACTGAAATTCTTCAAAGTATTCACTAGCAATACTTGAAATAATAAGTATTAACAACAGCAGTGATGACAAAAAGGAAATCGGAAGCTTTCAGCAGCTGGAACATTTTAAGGAAATTTGGAAAAAAAATATTAAAGTACACTTGATATCCTTCAATTCAATAAAACATTTTTTCAAAAACCTCTCACTGATGTTTCATAGTATTTACTCAGTACTGCCTAGAGACTTAATGACTGAGAAAATGTGCTTTGCTTTAAAACAAACAAGCAAATAAATAAAGAAATTTTTAAAAAATGAAAACAAGTATGAAATGCTACAGAAGTCACTTTCCATGGTTCACAAATAGTACAGTTTGTAAAGAGAAGAATGCTTGTATATTCAGGCCATTTCCAACTTACTAAAGGCAAAGATCTGTGACAATAGAAACAGGCTGTAAGAGTACAGATCTCCAGTTTAAATGTTAAACTCATTAGCAAAGGTTCTTAATATTTGCTTAGATATTTGCTTAGTATTTGCTTTGCTTAATATTTGCTTGGTGGTGGTATCGAGTTTCTTTATCTTGGTAAGAAGAGAAACCCCATTTCCCTAAAACCAAGTGTGAAATTTTCTAAGGATCCTGCTCTAACATTGAAAGAATTCGCAGTAGGTTTATATAAAAAGAATCATTATCTATAATGAAGTGGGAAAGGTCAGATTTCACTGTTAAATGATAGATATGTTGGCTTAGTTAGTCATGAGACTGGCCAGCAAAAAGTGAGTAATGCGTAACAGAACTGCGCTTTTTCATGTTCCTTTCTAGTGCCCTATAAACCCTTAGTTGGATTATTTAGCTGCATAATTGGTGTTAGCCACAGGCTATGTATCACAGAGGATTTTCAGATTTACTCATCCATAAATGTCAGGCTATTAATAATTTTACAGATAACTCTATGTATTGGAAATCACCTGTGTTGAACACAATATATGGAAATGAAAGGTCAGCACACTTTGTGTGCCTGTGCATAGATAGGTAGGCACCTCTGCATAAATGAAGTATTCTCTGAATATCAGACAGAATACTTTTATGGTCTCATATTTTTAAATAAGAAATTATACTGCTCTTGCTGAGAACAAGAGAACACAATTTCAAGACCTCAAGGTCTCCATTAAAGAAAACCATATCTGTATAATCATTTTTGGCACAATGATACATTTTTTAAACTTTTCTGAAAAACTGAGATATATCAGCTTTAAATTACCTATAAATTGCAAGGCTCTAATTTTCTGTGCTCATACCTTTTATTCTTCCCTGGCTCTGACAGACTAATCTCCTGATAATATTTTAATAGATAGGTATCCAAGTCAGATCTTAACAAAAAGTCAAAATCTACATTGTAATTCAGACTCATTATATTTTAAACCCCTGGAGCCTTTAATTAGCTATTTATTTTCCCTGGCTATCTCTATTCTACTTTTGTTTACATTTCCATTATTTCAGAAAAATCACAGTTGGTACAGGTAAGCTTTTCATATTATACCAATTGTACAAGACGGCATTTCAAAGTTCAAATACAACACATGAAGCAACCTAGAAGCAGAGGTGAAGAAACCACAGATGTGAAAATGAAGTTTGAGAGGTCTCCTACATTTGTTTTATCCATTTTCTCACTATTTTACTTACAGTTTTTACTTGCTGAACTCTTAAGTCTAAGAAGAAATATTTTTTCAATTAAAAGAGTAAAATATTAACCCTGTAATTCATGTAAGTGAATGAAAGTCACAGGTAGGACATATGGTGGCTCCACAAGATAGAGTAAAACATCTGTCACCCAGTGCATTTTTCTTGTTTTCCAGGATAAACTTGCTAGTGGGTTAGCAAATATAGGCAGGAATTAGAATGCGGATTTGGCTGCTTGTATTGGCAGTACTGTATTGCCCCCTTCTTTGGCAAATTTGGTCATTTGCTCCATTCTTACACCTGCAGAGCACACAGCCACTGCTTATGTCCTAGGCCTTTCCTACTTAAATATTACAGGGTTTTTAAAATAAGTTTCAGTCTTCTTTATCATGGCTTTAAGTTATTAGAGATTAACATGAATGATTGTTTTATTTAGGAAGTGATTTATTTATAGTGGCTTCATTACATCTTCATACACTTTATTTTCTTGTTTTTGTATTTTAGTTACACATTCCCTACCTACAAGTGCAGGGGATTAATTTTAGCACCACCTCTATTCTCTCCTGTTGGACATGTTTCTGTGGCCACAATCAATCATCAATCTGTGCCTTGGGAGAAAAAGGATAGCAGACGTGCAACATCTGGGACTCACTGTGAGCACACACAGTGCTAAAGCTTTGAAGAAGTTGTTAACAGGCCAAGGAATGTGATCCTGCCCCTCTACTCAGCCCTGGTGAGGCACATCTGGAGTCTTGTGTCCAGTTCTGGCCTCCTCAGGGCAAGAAAGAGAAGGAGCTACTGGACAGGGCCCAGCGGAGGCCATGAAGATGATGAGGGGCTGGAGCATCTCTCTAATGAGGAAAAATTGCTGGAGCTGCACTTGTTTAGTCTGGAGAAGAGAAGGCTGGGAGAGAACCTCTTCAATGCCTACAAATATTTAAGGGTGCTTGTCAGGAGAATGGGGCCAGACTCATTAGTAGTGCCAAACAATGGAACAAAGGACAATGTGTAGAAACTGCTGCACAGGAAGTTCCAGCTAAACATGAGGAAGAACTTCTTTACTGTGAAGTGACAGAACACTGGAACAGGCTGCCAAGAGAAGCTGTGTAGTCTCCTTCGATGGAGATATTCCGAACCTGCCTGGGTGTGATCCTGTGCAGTCTGCTCTAGGTGAGTAGCGGGGCTGGAGTAGACCACCTCTAGAGGTCTCTTCCCCAGGCATTCTGAGATTCTGCGATTCTGAATGAATTATTATATTTCCTAAAGGATGAATTCAACTAATCTGGTCTGTTAAGGGATGCAGAGCTACAGAAGTTCTTATGTTTTAAAACCTAATTCCTTGCATTTATCCTTAGATTTATTATCCTCGTGTTCTCTATTAAGCTTGGAAAATCTTCAGTATTTGTGAGGCATACTCAACTTTCTGAGGAAGAAAACTTTCAAGTAAAACATGTTTGAAATGAGTTTCATGGAGATTAGCTGTTCCCTTGAAGATATTTGGAGAAATTTAGATACTTAAGAGACATTTAGAAGTGTAATCTTTACTCGATTTTACTCCCCATCTAGTACCTTATTTATACACCTATTTAGATTTACTTTGAGTACTTTATAAACCTTGCCATATTCTTGTCATGATGAAAATGATAGTTCTGTACTATAATTTCACAAGTTTATTTTCTCTTGCATGAATTTGAATCCCGTAATAGAATGAATCATTGTTATAGCCTACTTGCTTTCTTGCCCCTTTGCACTTCACTTGCCATTAAATGTCACAATGAACTCATACTGGGAAAATAAACAAGTATTACCTTTTGAAGTAAAAATTTTCAGCAGTAATCAACAAATTACAGTTTCTGTACTATTACAGACTTGACATGAAAGAATATGCTTCTCTGCTTTTCCACCTCACCCCATTCGGAGGGTTCATACAACAGCTAATAGAGGAGCAGTTGAATACAATAAACTTAATTAAATACACTAACTTCTCCACTTCCTAAAGTAAAAGTTCTCCTAGGTATTTAGAGAAGTCAAGGCAACATTTTCATTCTTCTGATCTCGACTGATCCTGTTTTCCTCATTCTTGCTGAGTTATCTGCAAATGTATTTAGTACACTTTTCTCTTCATCTCGTATCCTTGGTCCTGAGATAGGTAGGGCAGGGAGATAGCAATTCCTGTTCTGTTCCCTCTCACCACTTCCCCCCTCCTTGAAGGCTTCCATGCTTTGATGCAGAGGAAGAGGACACTCACTTGTGCTGGGCAAGGTATCCTGTCCTGTCTGGCAGCCCAGAATTTACACACAGTGCTTCTATCGTGAGCTCAGCTTTCTCCATGGAGCTAGTTGGCCACGGATGTGTTCCCCTCAAGGGCCTGTTGTTTTCACCTTTTATTGCTTCCCAATTTAGATAATTTGACAAAGCTGCCAATGGTCACGTAAGATCAGGCAAATGTCTTTTCCACTGTATACAAGAGAATAAGTCCGGGTCTGATCCCATACCTGACTTTACTTAGAGCAGGATCTTTGACTAGAATCTTCCAAAGGTCTCTTCTTGCTTAATTATTCTGGTTTTCTGTCTTTTATTTTCCATTCAAAGGCAGTATTTTTATTTTTTGAAAACTTATTACAGGAAAAAATATACATACTGAAGGGCCTTATCTTGCCATGATATTAATCTAAGAGTACAAATAGCTTATCTGTTTTTTGTTTTTTAATTAGTAGGATGGTGTGTTCATACCAAAAAATTACTAATTTTTCCTGGCTATGTGAAAACCAGAGACTTTGGTATTGATATCAGTTGTAAACTTACATAAAATAACAATGCAAAATTAAACACAATGCTGCCACAGTACAGCTTATTCATTGGTAACTGCAGTAAGAATGTTTGCATAATGCATAAATCACACAAATAGTTCTCATAATTAATTTATCCTCTTCTTTCCACCTCAGTATGATACGGGCAGAACTGATGAAATGCAAACAGACATGCTCTGAGAAAGCACACAAAAAAAATGAAGTTTCATATTCAAGGCGTGGATTTCAGCACTTTTGTCAGCCTATAGCTGCATCTGAAATTGAGTGTTCTAAATAATGTATCTGTTTTGCCACCACAGACAACAGTGTCCTAGTTGCAGTGAAGGACACCACCCAGTTTCAGGGGACAGAAGATGATGAACCGGGGTGGTTTAAGGCTTCAGAAGCCAGTTTCGGTGGAGGTTGATACCACATCTCATTTGTTGCAGTACTCCCCTGTCTTGGACCAGCCTCTCTCAAGACTGCTGTGTGGGAAAATGGTTAAAA
>VXBT01011970.1:0-111626 GCA_013400235.1 Oriolus oriolus
GGGTGGAGAATACATTGAATGACGGGGAAAGGGCCAATGGGAAAGGTTCAAGGAGGGGCAAAGGGACAAGGGACCAATGGGGTGTCGAGGAAGGGAGAACTTTCCAGAACTCATACATACTCAATTAAGGGAAACATGAACTCATACATAAAATGGAGTGGAGAACTCATTAACTGATGAACTTGAAACCTGTAAACTAAGAACCAGGGGAAACATGGGTACTCGCCATAACCAGAAGGAGTGAGCTAGACCTCGGTGTTTTGGAGGCCTGTCCACCAGTCTTCCGACTGGTCTGTGGCAGTGGCCATGGCCACATGCACCGCAACATACACATATATATGTATATATGTACACAGTATTGATTAGAGAAAGAAATGCAACAGTATCTCAGCTGAATCAGACGTTTAAAATTTTGGTAGTAAACGGTTTAATTAAAAATCAAAGAGAATTCAGACTCTCAAATTTTGTTCATTCTCCACCTCAACCCCCAGAACCAGACTGAATGAATGAATGAATGAATGAAGTGTATGCATGTGCAGTGCATATGTCTCTATGTTTACAATTTTCTTTTGATTGGAAATGTAATTATGTCAGACAAAGATTTTGGGGTTCCATTCTTCAGGAACTAAACAGATTCTGCTTGTGGGGTTTTTTCACCCCAAAGGAAGCAGTCCCATTCTGTGAAAGTGCCTTCAGTCAAAGAAAAAACTTTCTATGAAAAATCATTTCTGTGGAAGAAATTTCAACTACTTCTATTTATTACAGTTAACACAATAATAAAACTCCCACACCAGCAGTGCTCATTAGCAGTTATTGCTTAACTATTCTTTTTGTCACTCCAGCTGCTTAGGTGCCTTACAGACTTATGGGAAGTGAGTCACCCTTGCCACGAGGAACTTCTATTTCTAACAGGAAAATCCCAGCAAAGGCAAGGAGATGGAAATAAGAGGAAATACCCCAATGAAAGTAATGCCACCATCTTGGAAAGGATCAATTTTTTTTTTTCCAGTTGGTTCAAAGGCATATTCATTAACTCCAGGATCAGTCATGTAGTGCCTGTCTCTGTGTGGGTGATACAATCTTTAAGCATGTTTTGGAAGAAGTGTATTTAAACAAGGACTTGTTGGATTTGGAGAAGAAGAGAAATTGCATGTCAGACTGAATCAAGAAAGTGATTATCAGTGTAATTGTGCCCTTCCCTAAGGATAACAAACACGGTCAGGAGATGACTGGTCTGATAGCCTGCGAAGGAAAATAGACAAGAGTCATTGGCTCATTTTCACTGTAAATGAAGCTTGACAGAAGATCTAAGACCTCTCAATACATCAGTGTGAATCACTAGGCCATAACCAGGCTGTTATTAGCTGGTAGGAAATCTTTTCACTAAGTATTCGGGTGCTGCTTTATCTGACAGGTTGAATAGGATCTCAGCAGGACTAGAAACAAAACCGTGACTTCATAGCTGGAAACAAACCTTTCATGAAGACTGAAACAGACTTAGGTAAATCCCTAAGTTCTAGTTAATTTCGGAGAGGAATCGGTATTCTTAATTGTTAATTTCAAGTCTTTGTGGGAAAAAAGTCTTTTTTCTGAGTTATGGATATAGCTGAGATAAATGTGCCAGTCTTTTCTTGGCTGAACTTCAGGCAAAGTATGGTGAGATGCTGAAGTGTAGTGCAGGTTCAGTGAAGGGGTTTCATGTAAGTGGAGATATGACTTTATCCAAAGCCGGCTCTTGTATTGCTAGGCTGAATATCTCTCATCAACCTTCAACTCTTGAGAATAAAACACAGGATTAATCCTGTGTTCCACAAATCTCTTGCTACAGTGAGTCACAAAGATATACACACAACATTTCTATAAGCAAAGCGCTTATCTCTGTTCCAAATATTGTGTCACTACTGTTCCTAGGCTTAAATCCTGCTTTCAGAAAGCATATCTTGGTCAATAAATAAGGAGGAAATGAGGAGTAGAAAAGATTAATTATATGGAAATGCTTTATCTATGTTCCTTGTTTTAACAAGCAGTTAATCAGCACTGTAGCATTTCCTGGAAACACAAGCAAGTTTAATTTATTAATTTCTTAATAGCCTCCAACAAACACTGAAAGCAATTAACACCCTTGCTACTTCAGACTGATGATTTTTAGAGCCGAATGAGTTTGATTGTCTTGAGAGTGAACAAATCTGGCTCCAAGAATGGAAGCATTCAGCTAGAACTCCAAGAATTTTTGGGTGGCTGGTTTATTTTCTGACTTGGAGGGAAAACAATTGTAAAGATGAAACAAGACTGGGAAGACTGGAGATTTGGTTAAAGAGTAGATGAGTGAAATACAGGGATAGAAAAGACTTTATGCAGAAAGAGTGGATGAGAAGAGAGGTCTCTTGAATAGAACTTGTAGGTCATACAATTTTGGCAAACAGTTAATGTGTATTTCCAAAACATACCTAAATAACATGAGAGGTTAATACCTATTTTTAAATACTAAATGGATGGGGATGAGTTTATTTCAAAGGATTTTGAGGTCCTTTGTTCCATAAAACCACTGAATGTTTAGAGGTCTCCGTGTGTTTAATTGTGATTTTTATAGATTTTAATAAAATAGAAGTTGTATCACAAGTTTGAATTTTTTCTCCTGTCAACTGCAGAATCAAGTCTTTATTAACTTTACACATACGAATTTATTCTTTAAATCTACTTACAAAAACTGGAAGAAATTATATAAAAAAGAAAATTCAAGTAAAATGAAAAATACAGAGTCAATCTTAAAAAACAAACAAACAAAACCCCCCTCAATCACACACAAAAAAAGGGACCATTATTAAGCAAATCACTCCACCTTAAAAACAATCTTCAAGCCCACTGAAGTCTAAAAAATTGTAAATTTAGAAATATTTGCTGAATCAGGGCCAGATATATTGGAAGATACAATGACACAGCCTATTGATTCCCTAACTGAAATCCAAGCAGTGTTTGTGGTTCATGGAGCCATGGTAAGTGGTTCCCAGGTGGTTCATGGAACCTCTTAATTACAGAAAATTGTAATGTTTTGAGGGCTGACAGATTTCTCTGAGCCTTATGAGCTGGTGGTGACCATATTCAGGAGGTGGATGAATATGAATCCTCGGACTAGAGCAGAAAATTAAAAAAAAAACATAGAAAGGAAGAAAAAAGTGTATTGACAAGAAACAGCGTTAGGGATTTAGACTGGGGTACTCTACATCTGCAGGTCAGCTGTACATGATGCCCACTTTCTGCAAAGATCTCTCTTATCTCAAGAAATCCTAGCTTTCATTTTCTTTCTTTCATTTCATTTCTGTGGGTTTTTTTTCAAGAGATCTGTAAATCTGTTGTCTCAGTGACAAAAAAATATTTCATAAATTATAAGCGATACTTTGCTAATCTGAGTTCTCCTTCTGTCCCTCCCTCTCACTGGAGACACAAAGTCCTTTGTGAATCATCAATTGAAAGTCGAAGTTCTTTGGCTGGAGGAAAAAGAGAAAATATCCTTTTTGTTTCCACATCAACTTCATCTCAGTGAAAGGTTCCTTTCTTGACAGCACTGCAAACTAATGGTCTCTCCTCATGCTTGCAATAGACCAAGCACAAAATATGCCATTATGAGCCTTCAGCTGCTGCCTCAACTTTTTGCTTGAAGAATCAATTTTGACTGGAAATTACAGAGCAGTCTACAAGTATGATATTCATCTTCCTTGCCCTTAACCACTGAATATTTTGCCACCCATACTAAACTAAACCACCAGACTTTACAGTCTCTACTGCTCTCTGCAGCTGGTGGAGAGAGAAGTCTTTAGCAGAGGTATCCAGTACAGGTGATCTGTTATTTGCTGGTTTACATCTTTCCCGAGTGAGCTGCAGAGGCAGCCCAAACTTGAACTCTGTTGAGTTGTAGGCTAAGATCACCTTTTTGACCAATACTGAGCATGGAATCAGCCCGCATTTTAGACTGCATCTATAATGCTGTGTCCACTTTTGCCTTCCCTGAAACAAGAAAGACATCAACAAACTGGAAGAAGTTCAGTGGGGAGCACTGAGGTGGTCAGGGTTAGAGGATTAGCCCATAAGATGAGGCTTATGGACTGAAGATTGTTTATCCTGAAGAAGGGACAGCTGCAGAGGACCTGACAGTCAGGAAATTATGAGGAAGTCATCAGGAGAATGGAGCCAGGCTTCTCTCAGCCTTGCAGTGGAGTTAATTTAAAGGTAAGAATATGTATATGTTTGTATCAGGGCCTCTCTCCTATGACCTTAAAATGACTTTGTTCAGCTTTTAATTTAAAGCAACATTTAATAATTCCCAGATACTCATTCTCTATGACTTTCTGTTCTACCTTAGCAATCTAAGTCAGTTCTATTTAGGAACAAAAATTGCTGTAGGAACCTGATGCTTTCTAAAAGAGAAAAATGATGGTTTTTGTGACAGCAAGGTTGTGACAGGAGTGGCCACATTGTGGCTCAGAGTGAAATTGTGAATGAAAAAAGTGCTATTAATAGCAAACTAAATTTCATTGGAGGGTATAGGGCAATGATGTCACCTAGGATGAGTTTCACTTAGGACATCTGAGTTAAAATGGCAAAGGAGTTTCCTCAAAGCTTGGTTAATTTGGACAAATTTTTGTGCTGAGATCCTGGCTCAGACCGTGACCCAGAGTGTATCATAACCTTAACTATCTAAAAAGATGTATGTTCCAAAGTTTGACATATAGGCACATATGGAGTAGATAGAAGGTCTAATTTTCCAATTTAAATACATCCTGGAAATTAGATTACGAATATCTCATCTCAGCTGTGGCAGTCACAGGGAGAACACAGATGTTCAGCATTTACAGATCAATGTTTCTGTTTTAAGGCATCAGTTATTCCTTACTAAGTACCCCAAATCAACACATTTCCATTGCTCCCAGCATATCCATACCAGTTATCAAATTAGGATCTGCAACCATTCATTTCAAGTGCTGACTTGGCATCAGTGCTTAGTGGGCAGCCTAATAGAAAGGCTATTTGCTAACAGATGCAATTGGTTCTCTAATGTACATCATCCAGTTTTATTCAGCATTTACCTGCCTCAGTTATCTTTATGCAGCTAATTCACAGATGCAGCAAACCATGTATTATTTCATTTAACTGAAGGATCCATTTATCCCAGTCCCTCTGCCAAATATGCACAGCACAGGAGATGCTGCCTTATTATCGTTAAAGGTGTATTTGTTTGTTTCCTTTTTTAGCTGTTATGATTGCAATAATTTAGGTTTTTCTTTGAAGAATCTAACCTTTTACAAAAATTAAAGATAAAATGATTAAAAAAAAGTAAAATAGAGAGTTCAGATTAATGGTTATTTCTGAACAGCACTTTGAGCAGTTATTTGCACCTCAGTTCTGTGGTGGGTTAACCTTGGTTGAACATCAGGTATCCAACAAGCTGCTCTATCATTCTCCTTCCGTCAACAGAACAGTGGGAGAAAACACAATAAAAAGCTCATGGGTTGAGATAAGGACAGAGACATTATTGACCAGTTACCATCATGGAAAAAACAGACTTGAATTGTGGAAAAATAGTTCAATTCACTGTAAATCAAAATCAGAGAAGGATAATGACAAATAAGAAGAAATTTAAGAGCACCCCTCCTCAATCTCTCCCTTCTTCCCAGGCTCACCTTTATTCCCAACTCTCCTACCTCCTTCCTTTGAATGCCACAGTGGAACTAGGAATGAGGTTGTGGTCAGTCATAGTGCTTCACCTCTGCCTCTCCTTCTCCTTCACAGTCTTGCCCAGCTCTAGCATTGAGTCTTTCCCATGGGATGAAGTCTCTCACAAACTGCTCCAGCATGAGTCCTTCCATGGGCTGCAGTTCTTCATGAACTGCTCTATTGTGGGTCCCTTCCATGGGGTACAGTCCTACAGGGACACTCTGCTCTACTGTGGGTGCCCCATGGGGTCAAAAGTCCAGCCAGACAATCTGGTCCTGTGTGGGATCCTCCCATGGGCCACAGGTCCTGCCATGAGCCTGCTCCGGCATGGGCTTCCCACAGGGTCACAGCCTCCTTCAGGCATCCCCCTGCTCTGGTGTGGGGTCCTGCAGGGACTGCAGGTGGATCTCTGCTCCCCCATGGACCCCCATGTGCTGCAGGGTCACAGCTGCCTCACCATGGGCTGCACCAGGGCCTGCAGGGGAACCTCAGCTCTGGCACCTGAAACATCTCCACATAGCCCCATATTGTCTTTGTAAATGGTGGTCATAACCATGAAATTAAGAACATAACAAACATCAGCTTCTCAAATCAAACAACTATCCTTGTGGAATCTTTCTCCCAGAAGTCTTCCAGATTTGTCTAAGCAAGCCTTTGCAAACCAGATAAAAACAGCAGTCCCACACAAAGTAGGAAGTTGGATTAAAGGACTTCCAGAGGTCCCTCCACACCTTCTTTGTTTTGTCTTCACAATCATGATATTTGTTCCAGTGTTTTGTCCTTCCCTTCACTCTTACTCTAGATCCAGGATACTTGAGACAAGGCAATTTTTCTTTATTAGCTTTTGAGTAGTGACTTTTTTCCTCAGTGTTTTAGATGAGATAAAATAAGACATTTATCCTTCAGAAAAAGAAACCAAAACAAATGCTTTCCAGGGCAAATCTAGTACTAGATGATCTGATCTTTGAACTTTAAAAATGGTGGTGGAAGGAATAGGATTCTCCAGTTCTCCCTTCACTTTTTTTTCATGGTTCTCTAAATACTTTTCCCAAATAGTTGCTCTATTCTGCTAGAACATTTCCCAACAGGAGGGTTGTGCAAGTGACAGTTTCCTTGATAACCTCAGGCTGTGTGACAGAGCTGCATGAGCAGACACAGGAACTTTTTATGTGCATGTTCTGATCCATTTTTTCACTTCCATTGCATCAGTCAGTAATTAACTGTCATGAAGACCAGCCCTTAGAGGGCATCCTGTCTCAAAAAGTTATCACCTCACTAGGCAAAGCCACACAAGAACTTGTGATCACCAGCTCCCCTTTTGTTTTAATGAACTGCTGTTATTTGTGGTTTAAGGTATCATTTCTCACTGTGGTCTGGAGGAGGGAGGAAATTAGCTGTTGGCAAGCATGTGGAAAGGAAATTCGTTGTCATCATTGACAAATGGAGGGAGATATGCTCAACCACAAATTATTTTAAGTCCCACACATTTTCTCCAAGTCTCAAAGGTCATCCTGGAGGACTGGGTGATGACGTGAGAGCTGGAGTGTCACTGAGATTGCCCAGCCAGGGCTGGGACTGTGCTGGCAGTGCACAAGCAGCTGTACAAACACACGTGCCCTGAAGTGCATTCGCATCTATGAACCCTCAGGTTTTGTTTTTTACACACAAGAAAGTCTGGATTTGCCCTGTGTGGGAAATAACAAGGACCATGTGGCGACTAAGCAGCACTGAATGTAGTGTATTTTCCCTCCTCAAGTTTCATGGTTGTGTCAACTGCTGCTTACAAAGCTCCAATTTTCCATGTCCCAGATGTCTTTTTTATGACTGACAAATGGGAAATTTCAGTGAGTTATATTTGCAATGCCCACATCCCTCATAAATAATGCTGTCTTGGTATTACGGGGCAAGAAAAACAAAAGCCATGAAGTCAGTCATTCCATGGATGATCAGCATGATGAAAGGTGAATGCACAATCCTACTTACCCTCACACCCAAGGGCTTTGGGAAGTTATGAGATACCATAACATTCCAGAATTCCCACGGAAGTCTTTTTGTAATACTTCTAGCCAACATCCACCTCAATTCTTTTCCTTTTTTGGTCTCTGTCAGGGTATCTATGAAACTCCTGACAGTAGGTAGGCAGCTGGTGGGTCATGACTGCTGCTTATGACATGGAGAATGATTGTCCTCTTGATACCTTGTGTTCCCACCATCTGTCTGTCATATTTGCCTGCTGTGTTTTGTTTTATCTTTGCATTGCAAACTCTTCAGGGTTGGTTTTCTTTTGACATGCATTTCTGAAGTGCAGAAAAAGCTAAGCTTTTACTTTAAAAGTCCTGGACATATAGAGAAAAAAAGTAATAATCATCTGTGAGTTTTTTAAATGGTAAGAAAACCACATCTGGGTCAGTCACATACTCAGAAACATACAAGTCTGTTCCTAAACCTGACAGAATTTTTGGCTTATAGGAAAATGAATAACTTTTTGTAATTTTCAAAAGGAAAAGGCTCTTACAGCAGGAAATAAAACTTAAGTGGAATGGGCACAGAAGCTGAACTAGAGCATTACTTATACCTGGTACCTAATATTTTGTTTTTCTTTCACAACAATATGAAAGTGCCAGACACATTTAGTAGGTGACATCTATTTCCCCCGTTGCTCTTTAATAACTATTGCTATATATCTTTTTCTCTGGACAGAAAGAGTAATACTCCTGTCCATCACACAAGATGTAATTGCATGCAGAGAAAATAAAAGCATTGGTATTACAGATGTATCTTTGGTTCCTTCACTGTCAATGCCACTCTCAACATACCCCTCAGCAACAAGTGCTAATATTAAATAATAAATTAAATGTAAGATTGAAATTCAGTATCTTTGATCTTGAAGTACTATGATATGTATTTTGTGTACCATAATTTGTCATTGCACTGGGGCATTCAAAGGAAATTTATTTGAAGTGGGGCTGCTCCACAAAGTAGTCTCTTGTCTTGTAGAAAATAAAAATGTTATAAAATCCAAAGGACTGCAGTCCAAGTGACAGCTTCAGGGTTGGTGTGCTTATTACACTAAGTTGTAGTGAAGAGCAAATTAGACATGAACATGCACGATAAGAGCACAAAAGATTTGTTACCACTGTGCTGGAGTGCAGGCATGAAAATATCAGCAGTAATTTGATGGTTTCCAGCCAAGAACATCTCTGGAATCTTATCTCTATTTCCAAGTATCAAAAAAAAATCACATAAAAATGAAATGGTTTTCTATTGGGGAAAAAAATTATTCACAACAGAAGATAAACACAATATTTATGACACCGCATTCAGTTAATAACTCTAGAACTGCTCTTTGAAAATAAGTTCTTCAGTATTTGTCATATGTCCCACTGCTGACACCAGTAAGTGGTAAATTATCTCCCTTGATCACAGGACATCCTGCAAATACTCAGGTCTTGGTGGAGGCATCACCGTAGGGAGCATGGGGTAACTTCAGAGATCCAGTAAAGAATAAAAATAGTCTTAGGTTAAAGAGATCTAATAGTAAAGAAAATATTTTTAGATAAAAAATACCTTGTTATTACCTGTATCTATATACAAGCTGTGTAACAGAAGAATGACTTACGTTTTGCTTGTTTGTTTGTTTGTTTTATTAATGGATGACTTGTGGGCAACTTTTGCAAAAATCCATCAGCTCAGTGAAATGATCTAAAGATTTACAACACCCATTAATCTCTGGAAAAAATACAGAGAAGGAAATATTAAATTTCTATTTTACTGACAATGTAGTAGAGAGATAGCCATGACTCATGGTGTTCTGGTTCCAGCATCAAAATACAACTTAAAATCTCAGGGTTGCATTTTTAATCTCTTCCTTCTCTTTGGTGTTTTGGGGTGTGGGTGGTTTTTTGTTTGTTTGTTTGTTGGGTTTTTTTTTTTGGTTGGTTGATCTCCCTAGGAAGTCACCTGACTTGGACATTCTCCTCAGTGTCACAAGGTGAAGCTGGCACAGAGTAGAACTGTGATCAGTTAGAGTAAAGAGAGGCTTCTCTCTAGGTAATACCTCATGAGAGTGGTGTGCATCAGTGATGGAGACTGTCACATTTCGTGCTAAATCCTGGACGGCACAGTAGCACCGTAAAGAAAAATCTGACGTTTATGTTGAGGTGATATTTCAGCTTGAAGGCTGCAGAACTGTTTTTTTCAGTTTCGATTTCTGAGTTTGCCCCTGTGCAGGATTTCTCACCAACTCTCTCTACCGGTAAATGCTGAGACCATTACAAGCACATTTCCTATGCTACTATAAATAACACCATTTAAATATTCATCTGCAAACAGGTTGCAATAAATTATATAAAGAGTACTTATGATTCACTACAAATTATTAGATCCTAGGCCCTATGAAAAGTATCTGATTTTGAAAAATCCATGTGCTTATTTTTTCCTAACATGAGAAAAATAACCAAGTTTGAATGATTTTTTGGGATATGTTTCTGCCAGCCAAGGTTTGGGCTAACGTTGTGGAAATCAATAGGAGATCTCCTGTCAATTGCATTATGTAGTGGATCAGACCTGCAGAATATTATGCATCTATTTGCATTGATTACAGGCACTTTTTATTCCCACTCCTGTAACTGGCTGCAGTATTATCACTGCTTTTTAGAAAGGGCAATGTAGCATGTCAGTTTGAAAGATTGCTGCCTCTGGTCATACTAAGTTAGGAATAAAAAGATGTAATTTCCACATTTCCCAGGTCCAGCCTTATACTGAAACACAACTACAAAGCACATTCCCTCTTCTGTAATGCCATTTTTCCCCATCACACAAGTGTCGTGCTCCATATCATTAACTTCTTTATGTCTCTAAGACTTTCCTTTGTGCAGGCTCTGGTTTCTCACACAAGAAATGACACAGAACATCCTGAACCTACAACTTTTTTTAGCTACTCTGGGATGCATTCATATTTTGATAACAGTAATTGCATTTTAGAACTGTGGAGCATCAGTCTCTTCTCCCAGGCAATAAGTGAGAGGATGAGAAGAAACAGCCACAAGTTGCACGAAGAGTTCAGATTGGATCTTAGGAAAAAAATTCTTCATTGAAAGAGTGGTGGCATTGGAACAGGCTGCACAGGGAAGTGGTGGAATCACCTTCCCTGGAAGTGTTCAAAAAACATGTGGATGTAGCTCTTGGGGACACGGTTTGGTGGTGGTTGGTTGGACTCGATGGTCTTAGAGGTTCTATGATTCTGTGATGGTCTAAAAAGAACAGCTCACTAGGGGGTGTCAAAATACCATGAGAATTAAGAGCTAGGAGGTTGCTGTTGCCTAGGGATCATGGGAAAGTGAGAATAACTGGAATAGGACAATGCAGATTAGTAAAGAGAAATCTGGGCTGGGACATGGAATCCACGCTTGTCACTGGCTGAGTGACGAGATGTCCTAACAAAAACTGAGCTTCATGGCACAGCTCATATAAGCACTGCTCTCACACAGTTACAGGGGCTTTCCAAGACAGTAGAACAAATTTTGGTTATTCAAGGCTGAAATCTAAATCTCTCTTAGTTTTGTCTAAAATGCTTGCTTGTATTTTAATCCGTGAGTGGTGATATTATAAAGCAACGTGCCACAGAGCTGAGGTTGCTCTTCACAACCAAGAGGAATTGGGAAACCTTGTGTGTGACTAGATCATAATAAAAAATAAAAAGCAAACAAACAATAAAAACAATAATAATAGAAGATACATACAAATATTTTTAAATAGTTAAAAATGTTAAATGGTTCGAGTGTGATTTTACTGATAAGTGGTCATTAAAACCAAATTCACTGACTGTTGACATGCCTACAAACTTTGGGATTCCCCACAGGAATTCCACTGGAAAAGAGCAAGGGGGGACTAAAGTTGTAAAATCTCACTGGATTAGCACAAGAGTCAAAAACAATTATAAGACTTAAAGAAGAAGGAAATTAGAACTTACCTTCTTTTTAAAATTTATCAAAGGTCTTGTAACCAGCATCTCTTTGTGTGTTCCCAACCTCCCCTTTATTAACTTTTACTGACATATTTTGAAATATGACAGTTATTCAGTGAAACTATAAATAAGTGTCCTGCCTCCACTGCCCCCAATACAGTCCATTAGATTCAAAGCCTTCATTTCTGTTTTGCATAATTGACATCATTATCTGTCAGGTTGCTGGGCTCAGGTTTGCAGTCATTATGAGATCATTAGAAAAAGGGTTGTAATAAGTTCAGAAGGCCAATCGGCTCTGCTCTAATCACTGGAGAAGAGAGTGCTGATAGGGGCCTTAGGGAGAAAGTATTGAAGCAGCTAGAGGATTTTTAATGACCAAATCAAGTTAGGAAAATCACCACCTGTGCCTCAGTGAACAGGATAATTTCAGCTTGGGTGAGGGTGAGTGTAAAATGGATTTGCAATCACTTTTATTTTTCTCACCATTCCTATTTTATTTTTACTTTCTTCTTTTTATATTTTCTTAGGAGTGGGGTTGGTGACTGGAAATCTACAGAGCAGAGCAGCAGAAAATAAGGAAAAAAATCCAGAAAATAAGGTTATTGAAGGAGAATGAAAACAATGTCCTGTAGCAGCTGAAGGCAGTCGGAACAGAGACTTTGACAATTCAAGGAAATACTTAGCATTTCATAATCAAGGGGAAGCAGCTCTGTAACCTAAAAATGAAAGTGGAGTGTTTTTATCAGTAGTCAGGTGGGGAGAGAAAAGCCACACCCACAGATGACTCAGTCCATTGTAATTTAAGTGTCTGAGGCGCTTGGACAGGTAACTTGTCTGGGAGTGTCTGCTTTCCTCCATTCTCTCCAGAGGGAGGAGAGAATAAATGAGTAGCTGAGTTAATAAAGCTAACTATTAGACAGTTAAATGATCACTCCAAGAGTTAAATGACTCTCAGTCATGACTAACTCTGGCAGACACAGGCACACTGATTCTGCCTTGGACTGGGTTTTGTACTTCAGTGTGCAGTTACTCAGTCCTTCCCCAAGGAACTGCCACTGTCCTTTGTCTTACCCACCCAGACATCGCCAAAAATCATATTTCTGTCTTCCATATTGCCCCTTTGTATTCTTCAGAGTTACCTAGATAATAATTTTCAGAAGACTAGAGCTCACTTTACCTATGCTCAAGAGAAGATGCCATGGGAAACCCTAAACACGAGTTAAGAAATAACATCTTTCATCAGCACTAGGTAGCTTGGGTTAAGCACTATGTTATTTGTATTCACAAGGCTTCCAGTTAATGTGGAGCACAGGCAGACAAAATTTCCATCTGCTTTGGATGCAAATAGAATGAGCTCATGTCTGCTCAGAGGGCAAGAGCCCGTGTAGGTGTATCCTACGTCTGGCTTATCTTTTAGATAATAAATTAATCAGAGCAAGAGCAATCTTCTTTTTGTATGTTTGTACAGCCCTCAGCACAGGAAATTATGGGTCCTGCTGAGGTCTGAAAAGACCACTCCATTATGAAAACTGAAATTTAGAATGAATGCACAGCCATTCATATCTTCATTAAATAAATAAATGGAGCACATTAAAGCCAAGGTGAAAAATATTCAGCAGATATACTTCTAATGGAAAGATAATTTAATTGAAAAATAATCTGTTCACAATATTCTCATATACACTATTTTATTAGATTCTATTACCAAGAACCCATTTACTCTGCATCCTTTGGAAGATATTACAGGGAAGGGAAAATTTAGGCTAGATGAATGGATAGTATGTGGGATGAATGAATTGTCCTGTATTAATATATCTCATGTTAACAGATGTAGGTAATTAAAATAATCTTTTTAAAACCAGATATAGGTAAGGAGACTGACTGAGAAAAAGATTGTGTCAGGTTTTTTTTCTTCTTCTTTGTGTCAGACTGTTCATTCTCTGTCAAGGGCGGTTGCTTCCTTGAGAGCTTTTTTTTTCCTCTTTTTCCACACAAAAACCTTTGACTTTATTATGAAACTCTACCATCCACATGAAGGCCTATTTAAAGCAAAGAAACATATGGTAGTTCCCTTCCTCTATTTATACTATCAGATTCGTGGTTTATTTTGCTCAAAAATAGGGGTTTAGGCCACCAAAGAGCACTTTATGCTGTGTGAAATTGCTATATAAGATTACTCAGTAAATGAATCAATAATGGTCCTACCAGTTCTCAGGGATATCAGATTTTACCTCTTGACAAAATAAAAATATGAAATAAATTTCCCTTTTTTATTTTCTCGAGTTAGAGGAATCAGACCATCTGACCCTTGTTCATTGCCTTTGAAATCACCCCTAGAGATTATTGGGAAAAACTTCAGTTGTGACAGTCATCAAAAGGTGCAGAGATTTTTTGACTGTTATAGTTTTAAGATGTGTTATGCAGACATTTTTTTAAAGGTTTTACTATTTACTATTAATTACTTAATTATTTGGAGGTCCAGGCCCAAGAGTGGTGATGAGTGGTGCTACATCCAGTTGGTGGCTGGTTACCAGTGGGGTTCCCAAGAGTTCAGTACTGGGTAGTTTTGTTTAACATCTTTATTGATGAACTGTGCAAGGGGATTGAGTGCACTTTCAGTAAATTCATGGGTGATGCTAAGTTCAGCGGGAGTGTTGGTCTCCTGGAGGGTAGGAGGGCTCTGCACAGGGGTCTGGACAGGCTGAATCAGTGGTCCAAGGCCAGTTGTATGAGGTTCAACAATGCCAGGTTGTGTCCTTGGGTCACAACAACCCCTGTAGCACTCCAGGCTGGAGAAGGAGTGGCTGGAAAGTGACCCAGTGGAAAAGGACTGGATTCAGTTTTGGGCCCCTCACTACAGGGAAGACATTGAGGTGCTGTAGCATGTCCGGAGAAAGGAACAGAGCTGGGGAAGGGTCTGGAGGATGAGTTAGATGAGGAGTAGCTGACAGAGCCAGGGGTGTTTTGTCTGGAGAAAAGGAGGGTCAGGGGAGACCTTATTGCTCTCTATGACTCCCTGAAAGAAGATTGTAGCCAGATGGGGGTTGGTTTCTTCTGTCAGGAAACTGGCACCGAGACAAGAGGATTTAACCTCAAGCTGCACCAGAGGAGGTTCAGGCTGGGCATCAGGAAGAATTCCTTCACTGAAAGAGTGGTTAAGCATTGGAACAGGCTGCCCAGCAAAGTGGTGGAATCACCATCCCTGAAACTGTTCAAGAAATGGCCGAATGTGGCACTCAGTGGATGGTTTAGTTGACAAGGTGGTGTTTGATCAAAGGTGGGACTTGATGATCTTGGTGGTCTTTTCCAACTTTAATGATTCTAGGATTATTTTAAAGCATATTAAAGGTAATTATATGCTTGAATATGTCAGCACATCTCCTACCTGTGAGCCCTGGATGGTCAACAGCACCTTCAGCACTAGTGTAAGATTCACCTCCCTGACTTGAACTGTTAAAACACTTCTCTGCTCTCCCGATATAATCATTAAAGAGAAACAGACACTTATAGAAAATTAATACCTCTACTACTGCTACTACTACTACCACTACCAACAACAATTTTTATGCATCTTAGATAACCTAGTCATCTGAAGGAGCTTATTTCTGTCTGTTGACTATAACATCAGTTGATATTCTTTTGTCTGTAACTACACATCTTCACAATATTCATAAAATATAACATGATTTTTTTCCCCCCAATCTGCCTTCCATGGTCTTATTTCATTTTTATGAAGACTGAAAGCTTGAACCCTCTGTGTGTAAAAACAGTAGTATTTCTAGGCACTGCATTTACTCAGAGTTAAGCAAAGACAGTGGGAGAATTTCCACTGAACATGTGGCATGCTGAAAATGCGGCTCCTTTCACACCTGAATTCAATAAATAAATTATTCTGTAATTGTAAGATCATCAATCTGAAACTTTTAGCTGAGTCTGCAGCAAAATATATAAAATATATACTCAAATGACCACAGTTCATCTTAATGGAGAAAGCCTGCCTTTCTCTGTGACAGACATAGCCCTTAGCAACTCAGATATGAGAACAGTTTGACTCACAGACATGGAGAAATGTCCCTGCAAAGCTCAAATTCCTATTTCAATTCCTTGTCTAATTTGTGCATCATCTTGGTTCGAAGATTCATGTCAACAATTCAATATGAGATGCTTTCTGCACTCATGCAGACTATGTGCATGCTGAGATTTGTTCATCGCCACAAGCTCTTTAAGGACTTTAGATGAGAACAATTAATCAAGTGAAAATTTATTTCAGTACATGATGTGATTCAGTTACTCTCTTAGTCTCCAGGGTCAAGGTACAAATAAAGCTGTTCCCCTTTTTACCTACTACTGCCTGTTTCCAAAACCCCTCCTGAGCTGTGATGTGTGTCAACGTATGAAGCTTTAGTTGATAGCTCTGCTTGAACTGAAGTTTTTGTCCTCACTCCTTCATTAACCCAGCTGGTAAATTTTGCTTCCCTTTAAGAGCAGTATGCTATTCTATTAATCCACTAGACAGAACACATCACCCTTACTCAGACAGAAGTGCCTCGTAATGTAGTCTCACTGAATTTAATGACTGATCTGAATAAGAAAATATTAATACAAGTCAAATGACTAACAGAACACGGCCCATAATTGGCACAGATAGAAATTAAGGATTTGAATTCTTCATTTTCCTTCCTTTTTTTAAATGAGGAGTTTGTACAACTTAATTAAGAACACAAAAATCTTTTTTTGCCCTACAGAGATACATTTTTCATTTTAATGGGGGCTATGGTTTCCAGTGATGATTTTGGAAACCCACCCTATCCAGTTATTGATGAGTCCCCTTTCCTAGACTTTGACCTGATCAAAGACAGTATAAATCATAGAATCATAGAATTGTTTAGGTTGGAAAAGACCTCTAAGATCGCAGAGTCCAACCATTAACTTAACATGGCCAAGTCCACCACTACACCATGTCCCTAAGTACCACATCTACACATCTTTTAAGTATATCCAGGGATGGTGACTCCACAACTCTCCTGGGCAGCCTGTTCCAGTCCTTGGCAACACTTTCAGAGAAAATTTTTTTCTAATATCCAATCTAAACCTTTCCTGGTGTAAGGTGAGACCATTTCCTCTTGACCACCTCCTGTCAGGAAGTTGTAGAAAGTGATATGGTCTTCCTGAGTATCCAGGCTAAACACTCCCAGCTCCTTCATCTGCTCTTCGTTAGAATTGTGCTCTAAACCCTTCAGCAGACTCATTGCTCTTCTTTGGTCACACTCCAGCACCTCTATCTGCTAAGTGAAAATTGAAGAGTAATTTTTCTTTTAAAAATCCATTTCCCGCAGAACTGGATGAAGATTCACCTTCCTGTTGCCAAGTGTGGGCTTCTTAGATGGCCTTTTCTCATACACAAATATTCTACTGCTAATTGGATCTGCTTCAATATCTGTCAATAAGAGTAAGAACATACCAAAGGAAACATGGAAAAGCTATCAGAGCCAGAAAGGTTACTTCTTCAGACATCTTCACTCTTTTTTCTCCTGCTTTTATAAAAATGAAAGCTTATGTACATTTTTATCGTTATTTTTTATCTTAGAGTCAAATTTGTGGTATTAAATACTTCCTTTGGACGTAAGTCTCCTGCACGAGAGCTGACGGGGTCTTAGTGGCATTTATGGGTGGAAAAGATGAATGTATTTTTGTCTTGGCTGGAGAAGCCATTTTAGATCATTTTATGCCTAGTAAATTCATTCCGCATTGATGAACAGATTGCCCTGTTTGCTTCCAAAAAGAAATTATAGTAGCAGAATTTTCAAATACACTCTATTCTGGAGTAAATATAAATATATGTTTTTGTTGTTGTTATTGTTGCTGTTATAGTAGCTTGTTTGTTGTCTGCTTACAAGGCATACAAACTTTCAGCTAACAGGCAGATATCTTCATCTGAGCACACTATTAAAGAGTGCCTTGAGATTACATGAAATTCAGTGTTGACATAAATTTTTCCAAGAACATATTCCAGCTTTTTCTCTTTAAAGAAAATTTTTTCAGCCTATGCCTTCATGAGGAGCCTACCTGTGGCTCAGAAGTGGTCAGAGGCTTTCAAAGAGGACTTTTTATGTTGTAGCATTCTGCACACAGCCCAGAAGCATCAAATAGAGAAAAAAACACATACAATACCACAAATGGTACAGAAGTGGGAAACAAGGGAAATCCCTTGCTGGTTCACAGAAGGAAAAATTTTTTACTAAATTATGCTGCATAAATGGTCAGGTGAAAGGAGCAATACCAGCTCTACATTTTCTGCCAAAGGCTCTGAGATTGCTGCAAACTAAATCTTGTATAGAAGTAGATTGAGAGGATATTGATAAATCCTTCATTTAGTCATCTACATGACATAGGAAGCACATAAAGCAGCATAAGGATTAGATCTGAGCTTCCTGGGATTCACCTAATTAGCATTTATTCTCCAACACTTGGCTCCTATTGCAATGTACGGTTCTGAGAGTGCTTCCAACAGAAAAAAGAAGGATAAAAAGAGTTTGTTGATCACAGCTCACTATTCTGTAATATCAAAGAATGGTCAAGCCTTATAACAATTTATCTCAAATAACTAGGTATGACATTCAAGTACCTTAACAAGAAATCTAACCCTTCCTTTGTGGTACCTAAGTCTTGAAATACCTGATAATCAACATTTTTATGTCAGATGTATGCCTAAGTAATTTCCACCCCCACCTCCGTCACACAGAGCACATCTGCATTACACATTTTATTTCTGAAAACTAAAAACTAACTTGAAGAAAGAACAGTCAATCAGCAGTGTTCAGTACCGTGGAGATTTTATTGCTTTCTTTCAACCGAAGTCTTGGACAAGATCCTGTTTCTTCCATGAGTTTTGCATCTTTCAAGTGTTTTGAAAACTGTAGTAATGGAATGTACAGAACACAACACAGTACTCTGCCATCTGACATTACAAATAATACATTTCATTTTCCTGTTTTTCTAGGGAAAACATCCAGGTGACAGACAGTAATTGCTAGGAGATAAAGAGACCACTATATTACCAAAAGAGGCTTGAGAGTGATAGAAGTTTCCTAATGTCTCTCACATGGAAATATATCTTAATAAATGAATTAAATAAATATTTTCTGTGAAGATTTGAATTATAATTTAAACTTTGATCACAACTGCCAAGGCCAAAGCTTTTTTTCTATTCTGCATTACTCTGATGAGCTCTGACATCAAGAAAATGACAGGGTTGTTATCATTCAAATTTTCTGTGGAATTGTGATCCTAGGAGTCATAATAACTTTACTATACAAAACTTTGTACTCATAATTAATACAGGGCAGTCCAGATGCACCTTTTGAGCAGACAAGATGATCAAAACACAGGAGGGGAAATAAGGACATAGAATTATTCAAGCATCAGTGACAGAACTGGAACTGCTTAAGGTCATAATAACTCATTGAATCTAACACTTGTTATTGGAGAAAATAGAATTTCTGCTCCATCAGAAATCAAATGGTCTCTCAATTTGATCATAGTGTCTCAAATGTCGACTCTCACAATTTTCCCTACTTCTGGGATAAAAATCTGTCCTGCCAAAAGAGTTATATGCCTAGTAATGCTCAGCTACCATTTATTTTGTAAAGAGAAAAATATTTAGTGTGAAGGGAAAAAAGATCTGTTTCTCTGACTTCTTACCTATTATCATTTGAAGGAAACATTATTCACTTCCACCATCCTTGTTTTTCAACTTCTCTCTTTCCATAAGTGACAGAAATGCATGTAGATAGGGATGATTCCAAACCAGACATGTAGCTATATATGAAGTACAAAAATATCTACGGCCCTTCATCACAGACTTTCTTTGGGTCTGGAAGTGGCAGATGGACACACCTAAAAAAAGAATACTGTAAGATTACGCATTGTTAGGAAAACTTTTGCTATGAAGCAGAATCTAAATAACTTTTAAGATTCTGCAGTTGAGGATTTTAAGGCAACCCTCAGTATTCTGTCAGAATTCAACTACCTAAACAGAGAGAGAAGAAAGGGGGAAAAAAGTGTTGACTTTGCATTACTAGCTAAACACTCAGCACACATGACTGGGCATGACCTTTCTGTTCAAACACATGCTCTCATCAGCCAGGACAATAGAGGATGTCAGGCTCTAATGTTTGATATATATTCCACACGCTTGGTGAGCTGGATATGGCCCATTTTACTTTCCAATGAAGTAAGCGGTCCTGAACACACAATCATTCCTAGTAATGGCTTTTTTTTTTTTTTTTCTTTTTTTCTCCCTTCTGAATTGCAAGATTGTTGGATGAAATATTTTGGGGTTATTTTCTTGTTTTTATGCCAAACTTTATACAGCTTTCTAACAAAGGCATTTGTTTTTGTGCCTGAGGTTTCAGTGATATTCGGGCTGCGGGTATTATGCAGAGAGAATTGTTTCCTGACCAAATGTCTTCAAGCAAACATCCTGGGAGCTGGTGGATTTTTAAGGGAATTTCCAGTTACGTATGAAATGAACATATTTGTTTCTTATAGAGATTAATCAGTAATAGGCTGTACCATACAAAGTATTTTTACATTCTAAATAGAAGAAAATAAATAAGAAAAGATAGACCAAAGTGCTTTTCCATAGAGCCAACATCAACAGTGGTAAGAAAACTGTGCAACCAATTCTCTGTGCTCTCCCTGGAATCAAAATAATATCTGGTAATAATAAGGGTGATAAGTTACCTATTTTTGATCTTCCTCCCCATTAAATCTTAAGGCTTTGATGGAGCCTTTGATGTGTCGCTGATGGAGAAACTGGAGAGAGATGAAGAAGGTGGGAGGCAATTTCTCTCATTGCACCAAAAGTTGCATCTTGATTCCATTTCTTATATTGCACCCAAGTCCCAGAACTCTAGTTACTTTTAGGGTTTTTTTTTTTTTTCCCAGGAGGACAATATTCTACCTCTTCATTTGCTACCTGAAGTATTCATCTTTATGCACTCTGAGAGAAAATCCGTGCAGTGGAAACAGGACTCCCTCCATTATTTGTTTTTCCCCATCACCTTCTTTCTACATTTCATCAGTGCCACTCTGGCCTCCACTGACAAGACAGAATCAAATCTGAGCACAATCTGCCAAAGAAGTGTCCAATACCATACTCACCAAATTCAAAAAAAGGCTGTGAAGGAATAGATGAAAGAAGTGGATTTCTTTGGAACAACTTTGCTACATTACAGGGGTTCTTTTGGTTTTCAGCAAATCTTAATGAGAAGAGCTCTATTACCCTTCTCTGTTTTCTTTTTCCTTATCTTTATACAAAAACTTCAGTTAAGTTAATTTAATAATCAAAATAATATTTTTTGCACATTATATACTTATAATCCATTTGAGGTTACCAAAACAAAAGAGTCATACCTGCCTCTACTTAATAACCCTCAGTAAAACATAAATAAATACTACATGGATATCTTGTAAGCAACGGAACCTGAAGAATAATTTTCATTGCCACAATGTATTAACAAAACTTGGATTCTGGCCATAATGTTGTGGTCCTGGCTGCATTTTTTGCTGGGAGTACAAAGTTCTGTAGTGATAACTACAGATTTGCATCTTGGTTTGGCTTTGCATTTCATGTATAATATGGCATTTCAGCAGATAACGTCTCTGGTCAAACAGAGCAGGATTTCTAATCAAATTCTGACACAGTGTGATCTGGGAGCGTTGTGAACTACTTACCTGAAGGAAATAAATAGCTTCTCACAAATTTATTGACCAAGAAATGTTTCTAAAAATTTGATTGTCAGACACTCCTTATAAACAGTTTTTGGTTTTCATCACTTCATGTTTGTTTCATAGTAGATACTCAAACCAGTGTCGGCAGGAGTCAAAATCGTTTCTGGTACTGCAGTTATCTGCACTAGATTGTCATTCCTTTTTACTTTCTAGATGCTTAATTGGAGCACAAAGGTCAAATCCCAAACAGGAGTTGTGATAAAGAGGATGCCAAGTCTGACCAAAGCAATAGAAATGCTCCCTTGGAGAAGTCAAACACTCCAGAGCAGGTCCCAGTGTCTCACTCGTTGTTTCTTTGCCTAAAGGACTAAGAGCTAATTCTATATATGCAAGTTGGTGTGGAAGAAATATAATTGAAGTCAACCAGAAAGCCAAGGAAAAGTTTGATGCAAAACTGGAGAGAGCATGTTACACATCAGCCACTGACACAATGAATAGAGCAGTGAAAATTAAAGCTTCCACAAGCAAGATGGACATAATTGTTGGATAAGAAAAGTAGTGAGGCTGACAGAGCACAAACTTGTTCTTAGCATGATCAAGTAGAAGTACACTCGGGTTTTCCTGCTGCCTACATTTCTTCAGAAAACTTTGTGAGAGGTGGGTATCACACAGCCTGCCTAAGGAAGGCTGCTATCCCCGTTTTACACAGGGAACACAAGGCAAGGGTTTCTGATACCCCAAAGCCCGCCTAAACTAGGACTTCAGGAGAATTTAGATACAGATTCACATTCCAATTGTATCACTCTGCTTTCCAAGTGTGGCCCCCAATCAGCCCAGTGATGTCTTAGGTGTGTTCTTCAACATACTCTCTGGAGAGATGGTGAGGCAGTTCTTGGAACTCTTCCTGCTTTGGAACTGAGGAAAATCCTTGGTTCCAAGTTTCGAAATTAAGTTGAGCAGATATTTTCCCTGCTATTTCCTCCAGTCATCTTTTAAGGAGAAACACTTCTATCCATTCAATCATCTGTTTTCAGGAGGTGATGTGTCTGAATCCCAAGCAGGCAGAAGTCCCCATTTGTGCAAATCTAATTTGGATACATAACCTCTACAAAACTTTTTCCATTTTTACACAGGTTTAGATGCATCGTCTCTCAGAAATTACATCCTTTCTGTGGTTACTTGGAGAAACTAATACACCTTAATGCCTCCTTTTGAGTGCTTTATCTATTTTGGCCAAGTACCTACCTACATTGTCTTCTGTGCTCAACAGTAACTGATGCTCATGGTCAGAAAGAAAATCTACAGTGAAGCAAGAAATAGAATCTGTGTATTTCAAACTTCAGGTCGTAATCTTAACACCTACAGCATGCTTTGTCTTTGTGAAAAAATACCAAACAAAATGCAAACAATCCAAAAGTGCCCCCCTTCTAGAATCCAGGAGGGAATTATTCTACCGTTGATTTTCTGGTATTCATGTATTCTGAGTGCCAAATAAGACCCTGTCCTGCAACATAAACTTCACAGTGTAAAGGTATGTATTTAAATGTTTGTATGAGTGATGCTTAAGAATTTAGACTGTACTATTTTCATATTCCTGCCCTTCACTGTCACAAATCCTTCTACTCCATCATCTCTTCCCACTCTTTTGTTCTTAGTTTTCGGGACTGAAAGTTCCTTGGGATACTAGTTTACTTTTCAACCAATTAATTTTTCTAGGCAATGATCAGTTAGTAAAATTTTATGCATTATATTAAAATGGATAAAAATTATAACAAAAGCTCCATAGACCTCTGGAGAGGGAATTGACTGAGACTACAATTGTTGCAGTGCATAAGTCACCAACGGGTGCGTTCAGAGAGCTGTAGGACCCCAAGTTGATAGGTTGACTCAAAGAGTCCTCCCCGGTTAGGGTGAGTTCCCACTAGGCTTTGCATTGGTATGCAGATTCCTTGTCTTTCGTTGGTTCCCAGATTTCCCACCCCGTTTTATGTATATTCTTTGAATATGTATTCTTTGCCCCTTATATGGTTAAGTTCTGGAACCCTGTATGTTATTCTGTACCCCACTGGTCCCCTGTTCCCTTGTTCCTCCCCATACCTCCCTCATTGGTTTGTACCCTGCCCCTCTGTGCTTTCTCTGCCCCCTGGCCCTCATCCCACTGGCTTTGGTTGTCTCTCCGCCCCCTTGTGCCTCCCCCTATATAAGCCCTGGACCCTCCATTTTGTGTGTCTTCGGCCCCTGGAACCCTTGAAGAATAAAAGCCTTGGAACCCTGTGCCAGAGACCCCTCTCGCTGCTTTATCTCCGGGAGGCGCACCCAAACCATTGGGGCATTTCGGGTTGGCTTCCTCTGCATAGGGGCCAGCTCCACGGCAGCCCCACCAGCAGCTGCCCTGCAGGACAGATGTCTGCAGGAAGGATGCTGTTGCCTTCCGGTTTTGGGGGCGACCCAAAAGCGTCACACAATAAATCTCTAAAGAGATGTAGATATCAGTAAATTAAACATTTCCAGGATGATTATCTGATACTGAGACCATCTGTCACAGAGTCAGATGTGTCCACATCATTAAACTCTAAAATTGCATAGCTAAATCCAAACATATTCCGGAATCTTTTCAGATCCAGGAAAGCTACTAAACCATGCTCAAAATTTTATTCAGATAATCCCGGTTGTCCAAAGCTAAAACCGTAGCAAGGACCGTACTAACAGCTGAGTGACTGAGCAGGAACTTTTCATGATACTGTTCAACTTACTCTCCACATAGCATAGAGAAACAAAGGCAATCAAAAAGCAGTGAAAGGAAGACACTTAGAGGTAAGAAGCAACAGTCACTGTCTGTCACATAGGAAATATAGGCTGAGGTCTTCAAATCCTCTTCTTTATGACTCAAATTGGCAGAACAGTTCAATGTTTCCTTGCTCAGGACAGTATTAAACTGCATTTTTTTCGGGTTTTTTCACTGTTTCTTTTGTTGTTGTTGTTTTTCCTTTTCTTGAGAATGACACTTAAGGCTACCTTGTACAAATACTGAAAATAAAATTGTTCCTAAGCCATGACAGGAAAAAAATCAGCACTTGAACAAAAAGATTTTCTGAAGGACCAGACTTTTGTGAAGAGAGTCACATTGTGAAAGAGAGAAACAGCAATCAAATGACAAGAAAATACACATATTTTTGAAAAAAATACAATTATGACCACTACATCTCTCTGAAGAATGACAAAGCAATATTCCGCCTCAAAAGACAAGCCAAGATCATAAGAATTTGAGCACAGTTACTAATAAGGCTGAGATTTTAATTGAAGTTTAATGACATGGAACTTGCACTGATGACCTCAGAAAAAGAGTCCTATTTTCAGCTGTTGGCACTCGAGAGTGACCAGCCCAAACCATGTGTCTGGGCTATACTTGGAAAGTCTGAGAGCACTCTGAGACAAGAAACTCATGTTATTAATTTAGCCTCACTAATTAAAATGCTAATGAAACTTCACCCACAGTGCAGAGCCAGGACAAAAGGAGAAAGAATGAGAAAATAAACCCACAGAATAAGAATTGTTGGTAGGCTCAAGTGAGGCTCTGCTATACTGATATCAGGGGGTCTCTTATTTTAGAGGAGAAGACATACATGTATGGGATAGACTGAAGAAAGTTGATGGCTTAGCTATTACATTTTTCCTATTCCAGTTTCCTTCCTTCTCTGTATTTTAAGCCCAGATGTGCCTCGGGCACTGTGTCTTTAGGCACCTGTGACTTAAGGCTCCCAGAATATGTTTCTCATAAATGTTCAACATTTTAGACTCTTACCTGAAAAATCAGCAGAGTAAAGTTTATATGCCTTTGAAAAAATTGGAAGATTGGTTGGAAGATTTCTTGCCTTGGGAATGTAAGTAACTATTTTCATCTTTATTTTCCCAGAAGCATTATCTTAGTGCTTGAGGACTTTACCCTACTTATATACAGGACTGTAGTTTTCCACCAGGTTATGTACATGTCAGCATAGTTTGTATTAAAATAATAAATTGGAAAGGCATGTATAGAAAGAAAGACATGGTTATTTTGAACTTGTTGGAACAGAGGTGTTAGACAAGATGAGCTCCAGAGGTCCTTTCCAAGCTCAGCTATTCCTTTTATTTTCCACCAAGCTCACAAATGCATCTGTTCTTAGAGAATATACTTCTCTAAGTCTTGGTTTTCTGGCATCAGTCTCACTTCAGTCACCTTATCCTGGGAGAGGTGTTCTGTGGAGTGATTTGGAAGCGTGGCAGATTCACAGCCTCACAGAGGAAGAAAGTAAGGGAAGACACACAAACAAAGGCCATGGCAGCAAGACAAAATGGAGGAGATTTGGTTGCAACAAATACAGCTTTCCCTTGATTCAGTTTATTCCGCCATCAAAACGAATCTCTGACCGACATGGGACAAAATTTCTGAACACAGAAGGAGCTTTTGCTGGCACAGGACTGTAATGAAGCATCTGCTGTGCTCAATGCACACAGATACAGCAGAGGCTGAGGAAGAGGTGTTTAAGGAGATAAAAAAACTACCCAGCAACCAGCACACTGCTGAAAACGAACTGCTGCCTCACAGACCACAGCAAGAACACCCCAGCTTTCCAGAGCCACTGGACAAGACTCCTAAGATTATTGACTTTTCTATTTGGCAGTGATGTTTTGGAATATATTACAGGTGTTATTTGCTTTATCAGAACATGTGCCAATTGACAAATTTCTTAATATGCTACAGGACCATGTAATGTCTTTACTAAGCCCCCCAGGGGCCCATTACACTAATACTAAAGACATTAGTGATGTCAACAGTGGTATAAAGATACCTGCAGAAGATATTAAAGTGTCATATGGGGATCCCTCAGCTATTTCTGGGCAGGTTGGTGTGTCCCTAAAGCAGGATGCTCTACCACCCACTGATTGTAATGAGGATCCCAAGGGCAAGAGGTAAAAGTTGGAGCATAAAGACTTGTCACATGGCTTCTGTCCTCACCAGTTCAGCACAATGAGCTGTCTGTTCCTAATTTGACTTGCCTCCTTTGCACTGACAAAGCCTCATGCCTCATGTTAGCTTTCCCTTTGCACAGCTGAAAATAAGGATGAATACATTTCTGTGAACTAGAAACCTTAAAAATAGAGACCAGTGAGTAAGCCTGTGTTTGTACAGCACCTAATATAATGAACAATGGATGCATGCCCAGAAATCCTACATTTTGCCACATGAGAAAGAATAACTTATATTGCAGTTAATTTGTGCTTTGTTTTACAATCATTATCTACTTTGCTCATAGCATCAGTCAAATAGCCTTTCCCACAGTAGAGAAGCATAAACAAAGATAAAGTAAAATAACAACAGCTGCCAGTTTAGGGTTATTTCCACCCATGAACTTCTGTTCACAATGTACTTTTCACACATTCTTTTTCTGGGGTGGGAAGCAAAAACTGAAATAAATTATACCTCTTCTGTTTCTATACATTGAGATATGTATTTGTAAGCACTCAGACCGTGATTTAGTCAGCCCAGAGGGGTTCCAAGAAGCTTGGGTAGCAAGAAAGGAAAGCAGCCCAGAACAAGTGAAATAATCTCTACTAAATGGATGCCTCTCATTGGGAGCTGGGAAAAAGGTCTCAGACTTGGTGGAGAATTTTCAGAGAAAACAGGTACTTACTGTTCTTGACCAATATTCACTGTTTTAATGTATGCTGCCAATATTGCAGAGAAAACTTCTGAAAATCTGGAAATCGCTTTGCATACAGTAATTCCCATACTCCAAAAGCACATTTCTGGGACTCCATATTGTGGTAGACCATATAAAAGTAGTCTTTCCTCCATCACAACACAGAAAAGATCTCATTACCTCATGTACCCAAAGGATTAGAGTAAAAAAAAAAGCCCTGAAGAAGTTTAAGTAACACAGGAGAATTATCTCATTTCTCAAAGACAGTCAGTAGTTCCCAGCTTTCCCAGTTTACTGAAGATGTATAAATGGTTCCAGTCTCCACAGTGTTTGGGAGCATAATAATTCCCTAATATCTACCTTAATCACAAGTCTGCAAGATGCAAAAAATGTCTTTTTTTTAAATAAAAAATGTAATTTTTGTTTTTATATTCAAAATGAGTCTGGTGTATGATTTTACCATTGCTGAAGAATATTTGATATTCAAAGCACTGGACTTTTTCCTCTTTTCTCTCCCTCTCTCTTTCTTTCTTTTTTTTTTTTTTTAATTTATTATTTAATTAGTTATTGCTGTATTCCACCGAAACACATATATTTCACTAAAATTATTGGTGGGGAGGTATCCAAAATCCAGGGAGAAATTTCTGCACACTGTAGCTACAGCTACATGAATAACCTGTGTGTACCCTGAAGCATTCCCAGACACTGAGATAAGCTGGCAGGGAGTCCTGCATCCGTGTTAATGACCTGTCAGTCACCCAAAGAGCTCAACACTTGAAACCTGCCTGCTGGGATCCCTGGAATAGTCTAATTGCTAAATCTCATCCAGGAACCTTTTGGGAAGGTGCAGCTGCACTGGGCCAAAATCACAGCATAAAACACTTCTGAAATATTGCTAGTAGAGGTATATGACTCAGAGTGGCCAGTGAGAAACCTGAATTAAAACACCTGACGTTTTGGGAGTAATCCAGTTTCACTTTCTCCACCACACACACAGAGAAAGGTCTGAAGGATTTCATATGCTTCCCAATCAGCAGAGGAAACAGGACCAAGTAAAAAGGGACATAGAGTTGCCTGCAGTAATAGATACCAACTTATAACTTCTCTAAGAGCAGAGCAGAGCTTAGTACAGTGTGTTGGAACCAGCTTCCATGCAGACCCTCTTGTTATGGCAGTAGTGTGACCATAACCCCACATCATCACAGTAATAATTCTTCAGGATTTGAACTTGTCAACATAAAACCACCTTCAGGTTCTCCTGTACTGATGGATGCAAAGATCACCTATAGTGATTGGGAGACTTCTTATGGCAGAACAAAACAAAACTGGACCACATCACTCTTTTTTCATCTAAACTTTGATGGCTGAGCTTTCTGAGGTTGCCTTCTCCCCCCACAAAAAGAAATCTTTTCTTGTGTTCCCTGCTCTCTCCATTTATACAGTGAGTGTATTTAATCTCTGCTCTGTTTTTCATACCCAAAGTGTCCTATAAAGAAATAATCTGTCAATTCTTGGGTTTATCCTATTAAGGCAGTTGAGGCCAGACATCATGCTTGTAATCCTTAAACAGTTGTGACATCAGACCATGCTTAGGACAAAGCCTGATGCAAAGCAAAGCAAAACTTTGAGGCTGATTTGTCTCTTATGGGGGGTCCCATTATGGTCACACTTCCAGGGCAGGCAAGCACCAGCAAATCTGTTACTGTTTGATGGATGTGTCTTATCATGTACCACAAAATTACTTGAAATAATATCAAATGATCAACATGAGTCACATCAAAACCCATGGATTTATTTCCCTATATTCCAGGTGGTAACCCTGTCTGGCAGAAACAAGCTGCTTCTGGCATGGTCTGCATTTTGAACCGACTGAAATCCTCATTGACAAAAGTTTCAGACTTGGAAGCCTAAAACTTAAGTTTCTAAATACAACTATAAATACCTAAATTTAGAAATGTAAAAACTTAAACAGTCATAAAATATATCTACAGGCAAGTGGATCTTTCTCGTTGTTAAAGATGATCAGAAATTAAAAATAAATACTAGCTTAAAACCCAGATATATTGAGTAACAATCCCGAGGCTATCCTCTAGGAAGAGAGATATATTCTCAACAGAAATACATACTAGCATTGTATTGAGAATGGAATTTAGACAATTACTCTAGCTTGTTTATCATAATATCCAGCATTAAAAAAAATTGGTTAAAAAAATCAATATTTTACCCATCACCTCAGAGAAATAGAAATTACTCTCCCTTCTTCTAAAGTCTTCTAGATCATTATGAGACCAACCAAAAGTCATTCATAATTAGTGCAAAAAATCGTGCATATTGTTCTATTTCTTTATCCATTTGTTCATTTAATGACAAGTTCTAGTGTAGGATGAAAAAGTTTTTTTGAAAAAATACTTCTAATTGGCAATAATTTTTAGCAAATAGAGATAACTTGAAACCCTTTAAAATTACTATTTAATTAAAATGTAATTAAGGCACATCATGTTTACTGTGATAGGTGCCTTATACTTCTTTTTATTTGTTTGTTTTTACAGTGTGAATTTGACTCATATAATGAATCAGTGTCTGTGCTGTGTGGAGGGAGAGGTTGCATCCTGTGTGATTCACTGAGAGTGTCCTGGGGAAGGGGTCTCTGTGCCTTTCCAGAGAGACAGAGCAGTGTAAGTATGAGAGAACTAAAGTAAAGCTGCTGCAAGATTCTGGCACCAGCTTCTGTATGTGGGATTTGTCCCAGAAAAATTAAATTGTTCTCTATGAGGCAATTTTCATTAAAGATCTGTTTAAAACTCTGTCAGAAAAGATTTGTTGCAGTTTTGTTGATCTGCTTTAACTGAAGGGTTCCTATTACTAGAATATCAGATTTGACATTTCACATGATAATCCCCCAAACTGATTTCGCATTATTTTTCTTGATCTGATATTAGAGTTTACTTATTTTTTTGCTAACAACCCTATAAATATTTTTCCTTTTAATATCTATTCCTCCATTGCTGTCTTCCACCACACACAGCACAAATCTGCAGATCAAAGTAAAACAATTCTGTTATATACAGTGTGACTCCTACCTTTTTCTATTGCTGTTGCTGTCAACAGCAGGAGTTTTCTTCAAAAATGATAAGAGGGAATATAAAATATATACAAATCAGCTTAATCTACAGCTGTTTACCATAACATTTAACTGAGAAGCTAGTATTAATTATGAAAGAATCACTATAGCTCTAATACTTTAGTCCAAATAAAATAAACTCTATTACTTCTACTGATAGAGATGATATTAGTGTGTGATGTTTAAGAAATTATCCAAAACCATAATAATGATGCAAAAAGGTTATTTTTAAAAATGTTGAACCCATACTAAAAGCTGTCTGTGCCTTCCTCTGAAGAAAGCCCATATATTTTCTTTCAAGGTAGTGCTTGGCTGCATCAGATTCTCTAAGGAACCAAGAGCTGTTCATCTCTAGAGGAAGGAAGCTGAAACAGAAGAGTTGAGAAGTCTCCAAAAGCAGTCAAAGGCGATTTCAGATGCCCAGTAATTAATTGTTTCATGGAGGCTCAGATCTCACACAGAAGCTACAGTCCTTCCTTGACTGTACTTTAGCTTCCATAACCTGAAATTAGACAATACCTTAGGCAAAAATCTTTACAAATGTACATTTTAGAAGCCTTTAAAAGCATTGTCAGGGAAGAAGTGAGAACTCAGAGTGATGGACTTGTAATTTAGAGTGCATGTGATGGAAGAAGTGTAGATGGAAGAACTGGCCAGCATTTTTTTGACTGTTTAGAAACACCAAGGAAGTTAAAAAAAAAGTCATAAGCCCCAACACACTTAATTTTAGAGTACAGAAAACTGGGAGCTATAGTTGGTTTGATCACTGTTGCAAACTCTCAGTTGAAAGGGAGGAAGTTTTTAGTGAATTTAAGCCCTGAAGGCAAGAAGAGAGAAGGTTGAGATAATTGTCTGGAGAAGAGAGAATCAAAGAAGGAAGAAAAAGTGTATGAGCTTCACAGTTTTTAGAGATGGGGAAAGCTTGTGATCATTGAGGAAGAAGAATCAAGAATAAAGAAAATTATTCTACTGAACAAATCAAGATTTTTATGGTGGAACGATCATAATTAAATGAAAGCCATATCAGGAGAGTAGCAGATTCTTCTCAAGAGATGATTTAATATTGCAGGATAGATAAAACAATACAGGAACAGGCCAGTAAAGTTGAAGCCTCTGAGTAGTGTTAGCTGACTAAACATGAAAGAAAGCAATCTGAAGACATATTTTTTCTCTGTACCAAGAATTCCTATGTACCAGACCCAGAGATCACTCAGCCAGTCCCTACACATCACTTGCAGTCCTTACATTAGGCACTTGGTTGACAAAATCCATTTCTTTGATGCATTTGTGTGTCATCATTTAATATAATAGCCCAAAGTTCATGTTTACTGTAGGTAGATGTATAATGCTGAAATGGAACATAAGCATCTATTACTCACACACCATTTTAAAAAGAACATCAGGTTTCTCTTGCAAAAAAAGACAAAACACATTTTTTCACTATGGACTGTAGGTTCTGGTTACACATAATACAGAAAAGCCTTCAGGTTTTAAAAATATCTGTTTAATTAACACTAGAGCAAAAGCCTGAAGGTCACATACACCCTTACAAGTTCTTAAAAACCAAAAAAAGATACAGGATTTCTTCAGAAATACTGACAATTCTTGTGGTATTTTAAGAGTGATAAGGAAACTCTTGCTTAGTAGAGTTAAAAATTAGATAGATGTCTTTGAATGTTGTTCACTATGGGGTAGAATGGGGCAGTTGCAGTGATTTTTCATTTAAATTCTAGTATATCAAACTACTACAGAGAATTTATTTGTGTAACTTGGTTCAGAATTATTGAACTTAATTTATACCCAAAACTTGACTGTTTTCTTTTTTTGCTGCTTTTTATAACAAGAAAGGAATTGTGTACTTCCCATGAAATGAAAAATGCAGTCCTTGCCCTCCTCTATTTCTAACACCATTTCTTTGAAGAGCTTTTGCAGGGAAATCTGTTAATTGAAAATACTGACAGGATCCCCAGAAGGCAAAAAAAATCCAACTGAAAATTAGTCTAAAGTTTTACTGAAATATCAGAAGTTCTCAAAACTAATTAACTTCTCTTTGTTGAATGCATGCTAATGGAATAAAACTGTTCCATTCACCACGTCAACATAGCTGAATAGTTTTCTAATAGATTTTTAATAGATTTTTTTTCTTTTTTTTGTTATCTTATGAGTATCTTGCCAGCCTCACTCTGCCTGAATAGAGGTTCAGACCTGTAGCAGTAGTTAGGGATTTATTAACTGAAAAATATAAATAAATAAAAGATTCCCATCAAGATGTGCATATTCTTCTGTCTACCTCCTCTCTCAGCTTCCTTTTTTCTCCTTTTTTTTTTTCTTTTTTTCCCCTCTGATAATAAACCTCTCCTCTCCCTCAGGGGGCAGGTGTGTGTGTTTTTGAAGGACTGAAGGTCATTCCTAGCAAACAGCTCAGTTTGAAAAGCAGCTGCTTAGGAGGTGCTGACAGCACGAGTCCCCTTGTACTCAGGCAGTGAGGAGCTTACGGCTGCACAAAATCTGTGCTGCAGGGCTCTCGCTGGGCACAGTGCTGAGCTCAGGCCCAGAGCACAAATTAGCATCTGTAATATACTCGAGTCACCCCAAATTAAACCAATTGTCAGATCAACTGCTAATTTTTAAGCCAACATAAGGAATTTTTCTGCATTTATTCTTTTTTATGTCAGCAATTTTGGTATGATTTTAGGATTGGTTTTAGGTTTTCTAGTTTTGTTTCTCTAAAAAAAAATCTCATGCCTCAGGAGACATTTCTTCTTGTCTGTACGGCTGTTTCTAGAGTAGCTCAAGCATAGGTCTGGGATGATCCCAAACACCCTGCAGACCTGCTGCAGATGGTCCCAAATTCCCCCAAATTCGTTCAGACTCAGCCAAACCCCTACACAAAGCCTGAGCCATGTGCAGTCATACAATTTACCTGGACTGACCCTCTCCAGAAAGCTCCCAAATGTGTCCACAGGAGTGATTTTTGGCACAAGTTTGAGCATTCCTGAGGTATCTAAAGCTTCAGGCTCAGTTCGGGGAGCACAAAGACCCATTTTACACCTGACTGAGCAGTGCTGAGTAACAGCCAGTGGCCATGTCAAATATTCTGAGCCCCACTGCTTCATTCCCTAAAGAGAATTTGGAGGAATATTTTGTATCTGGTTCCAATAGAGCCCTAGGCCATTTAATCACATCCATCATTGTCTGGAAAAGATTGTGTTACTGATACTCAAACTAAACATCCATCAGTTTAACCCAGGGATCCAGTGAATTCAAACCATTTATGAAATGTATTGTATTTGCAGCTGAAATCAAATAATTGATCTCTGTGTAGGTTTACATCTGCTCCACCTTTCATGAAGTTCCTCCCACAATAAAACCAGTTCATTTACGAAGTGAGAATTATTGAAATATTCCTGTAAGTTTTACATAAATAATTTGCCTTTCATAAGTACAGTACTTTTGTCCTTCCAGTGCAATTTTCACTTTTATATTTTTGTCATGCTGCTGAACAGTCCATGGCAAAAGTATTTCATTAGCCAGACTTCACTGAACTTCAACTTTTCCTCCCACCAAATATGAATTCACATTACAAATGTGACCATTTTCATCTGGGGATGAGGGGAAAGGGAACCCAAACCACAACAAAAAAATCAACCCAAGCACCTAAGCAATAAAAAATAAAGCCCAAATTGCCCAAACTAAAATTCCCTAAACCTTTGAGCAACCTTTTGTTTTTTTGCAATCCACCTACTGAAAAACATTTAGGATTAGTTGTTGGCTGACAATAATTCTTAAAAACACTGAAATGACCTGGATGTTGTTTAGGTCTGTAGCATAATTTGAGTGTCTGCTTGTCTGCAGAGCAGCAGGTGCCTTCTGATGATAACTTGGACCTGGAATGGACCCAGCCTGGGTGAGCTCGTGGTTTTAGCAGTAGGAAGTCCAGGAGCAGCTACAGCGTGTGTGCCAAGCAGAGCAGCTCAGACAATTCCCCACCAGTCAAAAGACAGAACAATCCAAAGATGGGAGTGACTCATCTGGGGTTATACAGCAAAGATAAAATGTAAAGGTCTTTTTAATCCCCTTTCTCAGGTCACCAAGCCCTACTGCCCTTCTCACTGGAGATGTATTCTGGTCTTTGGATTTGATAATGTCCTTTCAGAACACAGGATGATGTCAGCTGATTAATGTTGCAGACAGGAGATTGCAAGATCACCCAAGGTTAATATGATAAACAATTAGAGGACTTAGGATGCAGCAGAAATCATATTGTCTGACAACTCTGTCGTTGTTACAGTGGTCTAACCCTGAAACAAGCTCCCCACAAATGCACAGTCTGCCTCAGCATCAATAATAATTCACATCTCAGTGCTGTCAGAGATAAATTTTGCTGATCTCAAGGCCACTGAAATCATCCTGAACTGATAGTTACAGCCATCAGCAAGAGAGGCAGAGTGATAGAGGAGGAAACACCCAGAGAGAAGCTCTTTGCTTGTGTTTGCCACCAAAGCTCTCTGTAACTTTTAGTTAAGTCAGTCCTGAAATAAAATTCTGACCACGATGCCTACAAAAGAGTTCCAAAGGCTGCATATTGGGCACCCTAAAAGAGTACTGTGTGTTAGAGGCATTGGGAGTCCACAGATGTCAATTAATTTAATCTGACTGAAAGTCTATCCAGCCAAAACCAGGGATGTGAGCACTTCATCAATTCAAGCTGCTCCCTCCTTTTGAGCCAGATTTTGAAGGAGGCAAGAACAGCCCAGAGGACTGGCAATGCACATATGGAAGGAAGACTGGAGAATGGGAACAGTGAGAAAAAGGCTTTAGGGGTGAAACGTGGAGTGTACTGTCAGAGAGAAAAAGGAACTGAATGGACTTTACAGAAATGGGTACAAAGATGTTCAGAGAAAACAGCTGTAGATTGGGGCAGTGGCACAGAAATGCACAGCATCAGCATCTCTGCTCTCCACCACTTTAAATCTAGTAAGTCAGTGTCATTAATTTCCCACTTTTAGTGTTATGTTGTCTTACAGAATGTCTGGTGAGCTCTGAATTTAGGTTAACAATGTTTGGCAAATCTGCATTAAAAATAAGATGGCATGAGTAAAAGAGAGTGAGAAACAGCTTTCCCAGGAAACTGAAGGAAATAAATGCTGACCAGGTTTAGTTAGTTCAACCAAAATGTTTTCTTTTAGGTATTTAATCTTAAACAATTTTTTAAGTTAAAGATTCAAAAATAAAAGTGTCTTCAAACAATGAAATTGAAAAATTAAATCAGTATTTGTGGAAATTAAACTTTTTTTAGCTGGATGAAGGTTTTTATCAGAAGTAGTTTGGTGGGCCCAGCCTCATTTCTTAATAAATTGTTCAATTATTCACAAGATTAACCATGTAAAAATACATAGAAGACAACATCCAGGCAAAAGGAGGTAGTGGTATGATGGCAAACCTACAAAGAACAGAATAAATTCAGAAAAAGCCCACATTTTAAAAGCCTGAGTTTCTGTGAACTTCCTGACATGAATCTCAAGTAAATATGAACAACAAAATCTGATTTCAGAAAATATTATTTAAATATCCTCACTGGGAAAAAATCCCCTACTAAAATAAAGCAAAACCTTACATATCTTAATAAATGAAAATTGATTTTATATCTATTTATTTCTATCAGTTCCCTCTTAGAGCCAAACAGATGTTCAGCCAGCTGATATGGCCTCAAAGTGTCACTCTCATTTCTAGAATAGCAAAGGTTGCAAATGGCTACCTGACAATAGCTCCATATTTATTTACTTATCATCATTGATGTTTAACCAGAGAGTGGTGGGAAAATTTTTTTATCAAGATGGCACAATTTCATTCTAGAAAAGTGTTGATTATCTGTTAAATTTGGAATAAATAGGTGCACATTGATTGCACACACATAAAGTACCAGCAGGATTTTTTTCAACAGGAAAATAGTGAAGTTTAGAAAAATAATTTTTAAATGTATTACTACTTAAAGGAAGTGTAAATCTGACAGAAGTCAGTCAAATTTTGGTGCCTGTTTCAGAGGGTGAATATTATAATTGCAATCACCATCATCATCATCATCATCATCATCATCATCATCATCATCATCATCATGCCATTTACTTTAAAGAAAATGGATGGCTTGCTGTCAGGCTGTAGTCAAACACTTCTATGATAATGGTAAAAAGTTACGACAGGAGAAATCCTTTGGTTTAAAAAATTAAGTGTTTCAGACAAGCTGTCAAGTTGTTAACACTAACATGCCTTAAATGTAAAAATTTATATGCCCAGAGACCAAAATTCACACTTGATTGTACCTGACTAAGAGGTTTTCAATTCTGTAATGATTTTTGGCACTAGAAATATGCCTGCAAGGTTCAAACACTTTGCAGAAAAATTGCCTAGCAGATTCTCTGCAGGCTTGTTTGATTACAAGATCAGAGTGAATTGACTGGAGGTGTTAGCAGCAGTTTTAGGTCCTTGTTTTAGAAACTTCAAGAATATACAGTGAAAGACCATGAAAACTTAAGAGCAAGTGGTAAAATGTCACTGACATCTTTCTTTATCCTAGATATTGTCTGGGTCCTAAAGACAGTTTGAGACCTTACTGAGCTTCAGAAGTTGGACAGTTTCCCAAAAGAAAAAAAAAACACCAACAAACAAACAAAAAACCAAACCTGCACCCAACAAACTGAAGCGGCCTAACTTTTTCTCAAATATGAAAAAATAGGAAGCGTTTATCAAGAGACAGTGTGATATTTAAAGCTGAGGATATAAATAGTTGATGATCTGTTCTAGGCTTCACTTCATCTATTCTAGAACTGGAACAAAAGAATTTTAGGTACAGAAGTTTTGCTTTTGAAATTTGTCCTCTTTTCTCTGCTTTTTCTCATGCCGGCTGAGATTTGAAGAAGTAGCTCCAAATTACTGTGGGAAAAGCTACTGCTGAAGCACACTGAGGCTAACCAGAAATAATGGAAAGGAATCCTGATAATCTGTCTTGCTACACCCATTTCAGGGAGTTGTAGAAAGTGGTAAGTTTTCCCCTGAGCCTCCTTTTCTCCAGGCTGAGCCCAGCCAGCTCTTTCAGCTGCTCCTCATGAGACTTGTGCTCCAGACCCTTCCCCAGCTCTGTTCCCTCCCTTGGACACACTGCAGTCCCTCAGTGTCTTTCTTGCAGTGAGGGAGTCAGGGCAGTGTAGGGACGGACTGAACGAACTTGCTCTGGGTAGGAATTGTCTCCTTTGCTTCACAGCCTGTGGTGTACCCACCTACCCAGGCATGCTGGGGAAAGGGACAAACAGCCCAAACCAACACTGTACAACTTGCTGTCAAGCCTATAGATAACCCTTTCAATTAAATATCTCTCTCTTTAGCCCAATAAAATATATTTCACCAAGGGATTTTGTTTGTTTTTCATAGAACTCATTTTAAGTCCTAAGAACAAGCTATTTTTTTAAATATGAGGCTTAAAGAAAAGTTTTATATGAAGGCTATTAAAAAAATAGAAACAACTTCACAAGAAGATTCCTCCAAACATCAGTAACATATGCTTTTTCTAATCCCTTTTATTTTAAAACACTTTTGTTGACCTCAAATTTTAACAAAGCACTTTTACTTTGGTGGCAGACTAAAGATAAATATTTTTTAAAGCATTTAACTACAAAAAAAATCCTGACTTTTCATATAACAAAAGCTTCCAGTACTGTATCAGGGCTTAACAACAGTACATCATAATCATAATTCATATGGTGTAGTCTAGGACCAAGATCCACTTGAGAAAAGGAGCATGCAGAAGGGAAACAAAGAGTCACCTGAAGCTCTGCATCAGTACAAGCACAGGAAATTGGTACCAAACCAAAAAAAAGCATCTGGTATAAATTCTTCAGCTGGAAACTTTCAGTAGCATCCATCTTCATTACGTATTTTAGGTAGAAGTAGATGGAAAATGTTGGGGTTTGACTGAGCTTGTAAGGAAACAGGGGCATGTTAGATGTGCTCTGCTTTGAACAAACCCCAAGCTACCTGGACAGAATCTGTCTCTGGGCCCACGGAGGTCACCCACAAAGTGGCACAGGAGCTGGGAAAAACCCTGGCTGTGAATATAAAATTACAGCTTTTCCTTTCTTCTCCTGCACGAGAATTCCCCATGACCACAAGGAATCTAAATTGATAAGGATAAAAGGTTGCTTTTACCTCAGCAGTGCCTGCCATGCCAAGGTCAGCTCCCTGGCCACCTTCTTTGTGGAGCAGTCTGCTCCCAGACAGGGAGGCAGAGCTGAACTTGGGGTCAGAGGGAGGTTGAGCTGCATTTAATGCATCCCATAAAGGTATTTAGGGGCTCTGGAGAGCAGGACCCCTTCAGCAGTGCTGCTTCAATGTGCCATTTGTTCACAAATCATCCAGGTGTCATCAAAGGCCTTGGCAGCCCAGAGATGGATTTTCCCCATGGAAGAGGGATCGTTTTGAAATATAAGGGTGAACATTGTAGCAGATGACATAGACTATATAAATAATTAAATAACTAACTAACTAAATAAATAGTTGTGAGTGTCATTGAGGAATGTGTAAATGAAAATACTGATAACTACAAATATGGTGATTCAGAGATCTGACTTATGAATTGGTGGATTTCATAAGTACCTAGAAAACTTCTCTCAAGTGTTTCAAAGTTAGTTTTGGTGGGGTTTTTTTGGTCTTTTCTTTTTGTTTGTTGGTTTGGTTTTGGTTTGTTTGGTTTTGGTTTGTTTTTCTATTTTTTTAATTTTTTTTTTTATTTTATTTTAACCCATGTGAAAAGGACTAATTGGAAGTGAAAAAAATAAATTCATATTAAAGGAAAAAAAGTGAAGGCATGGAAGCAGCTTTCCCTTAAAAGCTTGCTTTTATTTTTTTGAGTATATGAGAAGGTGGTAACATGAAGACTGATTTTCAATTTTTTTTAATAACTGGAAAGCTCTAAAACAAAGAGGAGGCAATGCCAGATTGATGGAATCATGCCACAGAAGCCAGAGAGGAGAGTAGACAGCTGGCATTAAAATTTGGGAGAGGAAGTGCTTGGAACTGCCTATGCATGCTGGAGAAAGAGAAGGAAAGGAAAAAACAAAAACCTAGTAAAAACCTAGGAGGAATCTCAATTTCCTTGTCCTCTGTGGTGGAACTGTTCCTCCTGTGGGCTAATTATTTTCCAGCTCTGTAAGGATGTACAAACTCCTCAGGACCATAAGAAAGCCTTTAAAGGAACCATGAAAAGCTCATGTGAAAAATACCACAATTTTTCTGTTGCTTATACTCACTAAAAAAGGGGTTGAACTTGTCTGGAAAATCAAAGAATATAGAAAATGACTGCTCCAGTTGTCTTCAACTGTGTCTTAGCATCCTTACTAACCACTCTAAGAACCCAAATACGAATCTAATCCATTTAGGTAATTTTTACACATTTCTTCAGCTCTGAATGGTGCAAAGCACAGGCAGCCAGAGGAAAACCTTCCCCCGTGTCAGGATCAAGAGCCATCCCAACCACTAAACCACCAGTTCTTGGCACCATTTCACTCTGTCCGTCTATTTTCTCCCAGCTTCCTCTCTGCAGAAATAAGAACACAGAGAGAAGGTTTGCCCTTTTGCCAAGTCCATGCAAATCACAATAATAATAATAACAAAAGGACAATAAAAAAGACAGGCAATAGTCTTTTGTTTCCATGTATGTAGATAAAAAACTAATGTCAACTCAAGGCATTAAATACAGGATATAAATATGAATTATAATCTGATTTCAAAGTAAATTTAACTTAACAGCTATAATGAGGGAACCACAGTGGTGCTGCCAGTCCTTCCTTTTTCCTATTACGTAAAAACTCTTACTTAGACGGAAGAAATTGTTCTTGTCCTCCCTTTACTCTGGTGATTCTGTACAAAAGAAACCCCATGTTTGCCTCTGCATTTAGTGCTCTGAAAACCCAATGCGTTTCTTCATTAAAATAAAATTTAAAATCCATAAATAAAAAAAAAGCAATCTGGCTATTCCAAGAAAATATGTTTATTGAATTATATTTCTACTCAGGCTAAATTTTTGCTGCCATTACTGAGGGGGACATTGAAGAGTAAGAAAAGTGCATTAATAATCCAGGCAGTACTAGGAAATAGTGTCCAAATGTTTTGTGATCATTCAATTTAAAAGCCATAACTAGTGAATATATGCCCTTTTCTTTAATAAAAACTGCACAGTTTTCTGATTAGCATGTCTTTTTATTGCAGATTTTCTGTTTAAATAAGTTTGAATTTCAAGGGGTATTTAAGGAAAGTAAAAGTGGAACTGCTTTTAGTCACCATACCAGATCCCATTTCACCTTTTTTCACATTTTTGCCCTAACTTGAAATAGCTGTGTTTATCAGTTAAAAAAGAAATTATTAAAAATAAATAAATAAAAATAATCCTTGCATCTAGCTGCACAGGAATACACAGCAGAAAAAAAGATCCCTTAACTTTCCATAGAAATTATGTACATAATTTTTTTCCAGACTATCAATTGGCATAACTGTTCATGCAAATTTTTTGCAGTTTTAGGCACACCTTAGAAAAAGTGGAATGAAGAATACTGGAGTGATTTGAATCAGCTCATCACAGTGCAAAATTCTAATGGTGTTCATATAACAGGACCTTAACCTGGGACCTTCAAGACACTTAATTCGGGAAGGAAGATATAAGTAGTCCTGCTTGACTGCACGGAAATGGAAATGTGAAAAATGAAATAATTTCCTGATAGAAGTGGGTACTGTAATCAAGGATTTTAGTCATAGCTTTGAAAGTGAGGTTTTAGGAGTATAATTTCAATACTGGCTCACAGGAATGCAAGGAAGAAATTACTTCCTAGGCTTCTTTTTGCTCCACCATGAATCTGTTTTCTTAGTTGGATCTATTCTCCTTTTTTTTCCTAGTACAAAATAAATAAATAGTTTATCATATTGCGAGAAGAAGGCAAAGATTAGAGGAAAAGGTTGTTTATATAATCCCTTGAAAGACAGCAGGTTTGTTATCTGCATAAATGTAGTAATTAAGGTCGTGTTGTGGGGTTTTTTTGTTTGTTTTAAATCAGCCTGCATAAAAATTGAGGTAAAAAAATACCAATAAAACTTTTATCCTGAGTTTCTTGGAAGGAATTTTTTTGCTGTATTTATAAATAGGGAGGGAAATGGTTTGCCTGTGTCCTTCTGGAAAAAAATCCTTTCTTAGTTGAGCTATAAATTGATAATTAGATTGAAGTAACACTGTTTTCTCTTTTTTCCTCTAGCTAACTAGCCTGAAGTTTTACTTATTCAGTGTATGTGGTGTTATAATAAGAATAAAATGTTAACATCAGTTAGCATCCTAGAAAATGTGAGACTTCCAATGTAGCTGAAAGACGACTTTTTCAGAAGTCACACATTTCTACACAATCTCACCGATCTAGCTGCAGTTATTTTACAGTAATTAAAGGACAGATGTTCCCATATGAAATCAGAATCTTACTCTCAAAATAATCCTCAGTGGTTATTTCCAATGAAGCTGTTATTTTTCAAGATTTGTAAACTCTTTGGTGGCCTTCATCAATTCCAGCTGAATTTTGCAGTGTACAAAAAAAGATCAAACACTTCAAAGCAGGTAACAACTCCTTCCATTAATTCAAAGATCAAACTGCAACTTTTTAGATACAGAGACACTTCTTCCATTCAATAAAAAAACCTAAAAATATAATGGTCCTGTGGCAGTCTTGTCTTTAAAAGTGATCATAGAGTTTAAATAATTATCTTCAATGACAGTATTATGCAATTCAGTGAATTCATCAGATATTCCTGTCATTAGCCACAGGACAGAGGGAGAAACCACCTGCCCTTACCTTACCTTACCACCTGCAGCAGTTTATGATAACATTTCCCAAGATAGAAGATAATTTTCCATTAATATTCTTCTATTTGTGAGGAATATTTTTAAGATCCAAAGTTGCCATGAGCTTCTCCTGGAACACTTCCTTACTTCTTCAGTCATTCTGAATTTTCGGGGTCTTTTGCCTTAACACTTGAATAAGGCGACATTTAATCTTCCCACTTACTCCTGCATTTTGTGCTTGATATACTGGCTTTGCTTTATATAAACAATAGGACCTCCCTCTGGTTTAGGATCTTATTTTCCATCCTATTTTTATTTCTCCAACTTTAAGACTCATAACATTGTTTACCCTTCCTGGTCTTTTGAATTAAACTAGTTGCACCATAAGGCCTAGCACTGGATATCATTTTCTGCTTTCAGTTGGAAAAAATAGCTGTTATACACATTTTTATCTCCAGTCAAAATATCTATAACCAATTACTTTTTTTTTTTTAATGAAAAATAAAAAATAAAAAGCAGCATTGCAAAAACACAGAGAAAAGACAAGAAACCTCTTGCAGACTTGGAAGATCTTAATTAATTTTGAAACCAGGAATGGAGAAATGACATGGCTTTTAGTATATACACCTATATTACTTATGGCTCTTAGCTATTATAATTTATTGAGATTAGAGGTGACTGATGGTAGGCTTTTCCTTTATATTATATATTTCTGTACATTATGTACAGCAAAATTGTCATCAACCTGGCTAAACAAGAAAATGCTTGTTCAACAATGCATTAAAGTATCTTAAATGTAATTTTAAACTGTATCAGCAACTTTATATGAAACTTCCAGGAGATCAATGAAGTATCAATTCTGCAAATAATTTATATAACATCTTAAATGATCAGATAATGGTTCCCAAATGTGACAAATGTGGATGTTTGACCTCATCACAATTCTGCTTGCTCTGTGTGAGTCCCCCCTCCTTCCCCCGACCCCAGCATTCAGTCAGAACACAAATAAAGAATGTACAGCTGGCCATGAGTCATCCTAATGGAGACAACTTAGTGAGCCACAGCTCTGAACAGGGGTTGATCATGATACTTCTTGGTAGTAGCAATCTTGTGAACAGTCATTCTGATATTTTTGTACCAAGCATGAGACAGGTCCATGCTGGTCACAGCTCCAGATTGTTTTGCTGAACTGGGAGCAGTGCTCCCTGCTAATCTTCCAACAGAGTTGCTGTTGAATTCATGGATCTGTGTTAGTAGAGAGGCAAAAAAAACCTCAACCATGATAATTATGTATATGCAAACAGTACCCACAATGATCAAATAATTCTCTCTGTAGGAGAGTAAGGAAAAAAAAGAATACCAAACCAAATAATCAAACAAAACCTCTCTCACTTTCAGTTTCTCCTGGTGAGGATGAGGTTAACCTGCTGGTGCTTTCCAAATCTCCAAATAAACTTTCAAAAAGTGAAGATGACCCCAGTGAAAATCTTCTTTCATCTTGAAAGATATCATTTCACTAAATTCCCTGTACCTAAGGGGTTTGGAGGAAGAAAACTAGGCTGCTTTCCATTGATGTGTGGTGTAACTGCTGCAGATATCTCTGGCAACCAACATAAAGTACCCCAGCTAATTAAATTCAGTACTGTCAGTTTCCTCAGCAAAGATAGAAAGCAACAGATCAGCTGCAACTTCACCAGCTAAGAGAACTATGAAGGGCTTCATTGTGTTTTTTATGTCTGGATTATAGTGTCTTACTTATTTGTCTACTGAAGAAATTCAAAGAAAGCAAGCTCAGCTGGAGGTATGGAAGTCAGCCCTGCAGACAGAAGATCATGGAACAGATCCCACTGGAAGGAATTTTGAAACATATGGAAGACAGGGAGGTGATTAGAGACAGCCAGCATGACTTCACCCAGGACAAATTGTGCCTTACTAATCTAGTGGCCTTCTATGATGGAGTGACTGCATCGGTAGACAAGGGAAGATTTATGGCTGTCATCTGCCTGGAATTTTGTAAGGCCTCTGATACAATTCCCCAAATCATTCTTTCTGCCAAATTGGAGAAATACAGACTTCAGGGTTGGACTGTTCAGTAAATAAGGAATTGGTGGAGTGGCCACATTCAAAGAGTTGCAGTCAATAGCCCAGTGTCCAAGTGGAAACCAGTGAGGTAAGAAGTGATGTTACCACTCAAGGGTCTGTACTGGGAGCAATATAATCTCATATCATAACACTTCATAAAATCGAACAACACTGACAGTGGGACTGAGTGCAGCCGCAGCAACTTTGCTGATAACATCACCTTGAGTGGTGCAGTTGATTGGTTTGAGGGAAGGGATGGCACCCAGAAGTACTTTAAAAGACTGAGCTCATATGACCCCTGTGAAGTTCAAAAAACCTAAAGGCAAGGTCCTGCACCTGGGTCAGGGCAATCAGCAGCACCAGTTCAGGCTGGGTGATGAATGGATTGAGAGGTTGGAAAAGGAATTGGGATGTTGGTAGATTAAAGCTTGGACAAAAACTGACAATGGGCACTTGTAGGCAGAAAACCAATAATACCCTGAGCTGCATAAAAACAAGTGTGACAGCAGTTTGAGGGAGGTGATTCTCCCCCTCTGCTCTCATGAGGCCCCACTTGGAGCACTGCATCCCACCCAAGAAAGTCATGAACCTGTTGGAGCATGTGCAGGGAAGGCAAGAAAAATTATTAGACGGCTAAAGCTCCTCTTCTGTGAAAGAAAGGCTGAAAGAGTTGGGAGTGTTCAGCTTGGAGAAAAGAAGGCTCCAGGGAGAGCTTATTGCAGCCTTTCAAGACTTAAATTGGGCTTGTGAGAAAGACCAAGAGAGACTTTTTACAAGGTCCTGTAGTGACAGGATGAGGGGCAGAGGTTTTAAGCTGAAAGAGGCTAGATCCAGATTGGACATAAAAAAGGATAAAAAGGGGTGGCGAGACACTAGAACAGGTTGCCCAGATAAGTTGTGAAGGCTGGAAGTTTTGAAGGGCTTTAAGCAACCTGATCTAGTGAAGAGTGTCCCTACCCATGGCAAAGTGGTTGGACTAGATGGTATTTAAAGGTCCTTTATTATCCAAACAATTCAATGAAGTATTGCTTCAACACGTGGAGAGAGTTTGCACAATGGAATGGACAGTTTGAACTGCATGGTGCTGTCTTCATTTGTATCTGCCATAGGTAATCCCTCGGAATGCTGCAAGAAATTATGGAATCCGAAGATGATGAGGAAGAGCAAAGGGAAAATAGCAACAGACACAGAAAATAGTATTTTGAATCCTGTAATATTCTAAAAATATTAGTATTATAAATAAAAATATTCTGTAATATTCTAAAAATATTAGTAAAAACAGTATGTCACTTCTGGTCTTCTGTGCATGGCTCTGATTGCTTTGGGTCAGCCTGTCAAAGATATTTGGCACCCAATTAAACTTACAAATTAGGTGGGTACTGAAGTATTATTAAGATCAATTACAAGTCTACTCAGCATTTAAAAGTCTCTGAAAAGCCTGGCAAGTATCTCTCTGCATAATCAGGAGCATAAACAGCATTGAAAATATGCCCTTAACCCCTAAAGCAGATTTTGAGAGAACAAACAGCAGGGAAAAATAGTCAAAGAGAACAACAAATAACATGGAAGAGAATATGGATCTTAAGGAAGTATGGATAGGTAAGATATGATGACAAAAACAAAGTTCTGACTGCTATAAAAAGAAAAAAAAGAAAAAGAAAAAGAAAAAGAAAAAAAAGAAAAAGAAAAAGAAAAAGAAAAAGAAAAAGAAAAAGAAAAAGAAAATGAAAAAGAAAAAGAAAAAGAAAAAGAAAAAGAAAAAGAAAAAGAAAAAGAAAAAGAAAAAGAAAAAAAAAAAATAAAAGGAGAGTTTTTATTTAATGTATCAGAATAAATAAGCAAAAAAATACAACATAAAGCCTGGCATATACAAAGGTTGCTATACACAGAAGCACTCCTTACTAAAAATTTCCGTCTTCTCTTGGAGTGTGTTTGCCACAAGATGTCTAAGATAATGCTTTTCAGAGAAAAACACACTTCACAGTTTTTATATATGCAATAATAATCACAAATTACAGTTACAGGGGTTCAAAAAACCAAACCTGCAAAACCAACCAAATAAACCTCCCACCTTTTGATATGTATAAACACTGCTCTTACAGCCTGCAAAGGCAATCACAGACTAATGGAGTTAAGGGAAAGGTTCCTCTATGGTTCAGTTACTTCATATTTGTCAACATTTCTTGTGCTTTGTGAACACAGATATTGGTATTCAAGACTGACAGAGGTTAGATATGATCCTAATGGACCCTGTCCAGGCTTCTCCAGCACAGAAAATCTCATGTTTACGTGATAATTTTTGATCTTCCCATACTCAGTAACACGACTGGTGAAAGATGCAGTGGAGGGAGGGTGACAGTCCTGGCTAAGGGGTGTCCATCTGATAAACGGTGACAGGGGGAAGCAGAATGTAGCAAACATCTTATTATGGGATAATGGATGCAAAGACAACAGGAACATTAAGAGAGGTCAAGATTTATCATCATTGACTTGAATGATCCCCAAATTGCTGAGGTTGAGACAATCTTCCTGAATGCTGATGTTGATCTGGCTTTGTACAAGTGATTTAATGCCTTTATACTTCAGTCACTCTAAGTATACACTATCCAGAACACATATATTCTTCTAGCCCCAGTCCAGCCGTGTGGTGAGATTGGAATGCTCTGGCTGCCTGCATTTCCTCTATTTCTTTTTGCTCACCTACCTACTACAGCAGTTCATTGCATAGTGTTGATTTTTCTATTTCTTTCTGTCCATCGCAGTTTCTTCCCATTTCTCATCTGCTGCCTAACACACTCAATGTGTGCTAAGTAAATCTTTTCCCCTTTTTGTAAAAAAAAATCAAGAAAAGAGAATAAGAAAAAAAAAATAGGGTATCTAATTTTTGGTCCTATTCTGCTGCACTGCAGGAAACCACTTTAGTCCCTTCCCAGGGCAGCACAGAAAAGAGAAAACCTTTCCTAGCTACTCATACCTCCAAGTCAGGACCATAAAGCCCACATGGCCTCATTTTGGGCCTTTGGGTAATCTAACATAGGCATAGTCTACAGGACTGGCATGTGTTTTGATAAATCCAGTGCTAAATTAGTATTCACGCAGTTTACTGTTTGCCACACAAGAAAGGCACTCACTTTTCTTACAACAGATTTAATCATGCAGGAAAAGTAATTTTGATAAGAGTTCCAAGATTTCTTGCAATGACACTGGCCCAGGGTAGAATTTCACGTTAAAGTTAGTTCCCCCACATCCTAGGTATAGTCACTTAGCATCCCAGCTCTCAAGAGCATCTTACCTTTGTTCTTTTACCTTAATTGACCAGTCATTTCTAACCCACCTTCACCTAAGCAACAATGAAACTTTGCTCTGCTTAAGCTTCCCGGTCTCCTGTTATTTCTTTGGGTCCACCAGTTAGGGTATTTTTCTACTTTTCCTCCGGCTGCAGTGCGGAGTTGAACACTTGTTCCACTTCCCCCAGGCATTTCCATTTCAGAGACTGGCAAAGCAATCTCCAGTTGCACAGAGCTCCTTAATGCAGAAGCACTTGCACTTTAGCTGTAAGGACAGTAGCTGAAGTAGTTGGAGATTATTTTCTAGTTTTTCTACAGAGCATTCCCAGAAATACCTGTGGTTGCTCCACGAGACTAACTAGAGAAGGCTTAAAAGAAAACCCACTGGCAACAACTTCTACTGCAGGCAGAGGCTGCATCTCTCCATTTAGAAACCTCCTTGTTCTCATTAGTGTAGCTTCATTTCAGGCTGCCTGAGAATCTGAAAGCCATTCGCATCTGCAATAGTACAAAAAAAATCTTTACTACCCCTTCTTTGAAATTAGGGGTCACAGCAAATGTTTTCCAGAGAGCTATCAGACAATGCATAAATTCTGGTTTGATTTACAGATCTTGCTGGCACTGTTCTGTCAGCGACATTACCTTCAGTTTTTCCTGCATGATACTTAAGTGCAATAAAACCTAATCCAAAGGCAAAAAAAAAAAAGTCTCCAGGACACCAAAGCTTTGTCACTGCCATGATAAAATGTAATATCCAGCTTTAACTCACTCCAGATTATTACAATCCAAAAGTAACACAGGGAAAAAGCCAGAGAGACAAATATTTGGAGAGGAATAATGCCTTATTACAGAAGTAGAAAGATTTTCACTGCCTGTTCCTTTGTCCTTTATAAAAATATATCTCCTGATCCTGATGTTATACATTTATATTGAGAGTCATCTGAACACTGAGGTCCTGACTATAACGTATAAATACAGATACAAGTACTATGGGAAAGTGAAGGCCTCCTACACAGGTCTTTACTTTTTTGTTTTGTTAATAGTATTTCTATGAAAAATTACCCAACTAAGTCTCTTTTCAAGATTTTTAGTAGGGCAGAGGGTGTAGAAATGATGCAAGGCATTAACGAACAGAAGTCTGTGCCTAATTCTTTCTCCCAGCCCCATCTCTAACACATTTAAAAAGGAACCCCCAAATGTAAAGCCATAATAGGAACAATTGGCTGAAGAAAAGACATTCCCTGGGAAAAATATCCTGAAGTCAAGGAAATAGTAGGCCAGAATTTTATCTGTTGTGTATGTAGTAAAATGTCTTCATTAATGGAAATTAATTATGCCTGTTTTTTTACCCAGTAGTCACATCCAGTGTGAGTCTCAAGAGCAGATATTTCTTCCTCTATCTCACTAGATAAAAAGAAGCCCCTTTCCTGTTCCTGGATAGATAACATAAAGATCTGCAATGAAAAAAGTGTAAATGGGTGAGAAAATTTAAACAAATATGTGATAAAGACAAAGTTCTTTATTTTATTTTTGATGATAGCAGCACTGTCTGCAAACCATCCCACAGCTGCTGAATGAGCAGCTGGATCAGCATTCTCAAACTAGGAGAGAGAGACTTGCTCAAACTTTTCTGAACAAACCTGCATATAACTAAACCTAAATTTTATTTTGTCAAAATTAATGCTTGGTGGAAACTGAAATATTCCAGTTCCTGTGATGTGGAGGTAAGCTTCCTGGGGTCAAGAGTAGCAGTGTGCCTTGACAAAGACAAGTATCAGTGTTGGATGGGAGGTCCAGTCTTCCCAGTTCTCTTTCCACAGACAATTCCAGCCCAGGTCATGTTTACAGTGACCATTTAGCAAGAGTGAATAAAACTGGGTTCTAGTGGGGGGTTTATCTCTGTGGCAGGTTGCCCTTTCTCTGGCTTTCAATTCCTTCCCCTGAAATGAATGCTGTAATAAAATCAGAGCTGTCTCTCCTCATCTTTAATAACAGGGCATGAGTCCCAGGTTTTTTTACCTTTTGAGGTTTTTTTACATCTCTCCCTAAAAAAAGCACCTGATATCTGATTTTTTAAAAAAATTATTTACTTGTGCCTCAGGACAGCCCACCTTATTTGCAGTTCCTTTCTGGTCCACTCAGGCATGCTGGCAAAAGGGGAGTCCGAATGCATGGAGCAAAGGTCAGTGAAACATCTGCTTTCCCGGTCTTGTTATTATCAGTATGCTCTTTTCCAGCTTCTGTTGTTCCAGAAATCTTTCAAGCATGTAATGGGTAAAGTTCCCTCATATCTGAACCTTCAGCTCCAGCTGACACCTCAGTAATTTGTTTCCCATAGCAACTCATTTGGGATTCTTGACCTTGATGGAATGGCTAATGTGGCCATGTGGCCAACTCGGCTACGGCGTCAGAGAGATTGCGAGCAAACCGTGACAAGTGTGTTTGTTTTTGTGTTTGGTGCCTTCATTTTGTTAACCCTGGTTTGCTCTGGTTTCAGCAATAGTGCCCCATAGCAACAGCTTCCTCTCAGATTTCTTAGTTTTAAAAAGAGACACATTTCAGTGTCTCATTTTAACAGGTTGATATAAAATCAGACACAGCACTGAGGGCAGCTACATTTTCTGAAGGTGAGATGGAATCAGAGTGTTTCTGGTTTAATTCCAGCATCTCTGATGAGCTCTCTATGAGCAGCATTGCTTATTTTGCAGAGGCAAGACAAGAGCCAAGCAGTTCCAGAAGATATTTAAATGTAAGTATTTCTGAAGATGGGTGTAGTGTAAATCAGCAGGGATGAAGTTCACATTTTCTGTTATTCCTTTATAAGAAATAAAGGATATAATCAAGGAAGTAGTTTCTTATTGTCATTGATACTTTCAGTGTCAATGGAGATTTGCCATTAAATAAACCATGATTTTAACAGTGCATTACTTAAATCAGTATTTTCCTTTTTTTTTCAGTAGATAATGTTTTTAGAGTGTGTAAAAAAACTATTTTTATGAGTAAAACTTCCATTTTTTCCCTGAAAAACAGGAGCGGCTGAAAATTGAAAAAAAAAAAAAAGAAATATTTTGCCAGAAAATCAGAAATTTTCCATTTAGAAATGATTTAAGTGAACTCATAAGCCAGTCAGTTCACTAGACTCCAGCTCCTGATGTCATAGAATGGATTTCCTGTTTGACTAAAATACCCAGAATATAGAGATGATAATTTAATAGATGATGACAGCCTGGATGAAAAGAAGTGTCAGAATATCATGGACAAAAGGATTTGTCATGGAGTTGGAGTCACAGAGAGGAAGAGGATATATCAGGTATCAGATGTTTAACTTGCGTAAAGCAGAGAGAAGCATTGCCAGAATTAATATTCAAAAAAACCCCAAACAGCAACCACAGATTTTTTCTTAATAGGACTTTGTTGAAAAAGAGGGAAAAAATATAACTGAACATATTTCCAATACTATGTGTTTGGTGTTTGGTGACTCCATTTGAAAAAAAACTTGTATATTAAGCTGATTATAAAGAAAAATGTATTTCTGCTTTAAAAAGAAGGAGAATAAATCTTTGCATGTATGTGTGTGACAGGGAACATATTTCCTCTTCAGAGCTACACCAGGATTTACTGACAGAAAGGGGACTTGGATACTCTGGGGGAAATGAATTCCAGATCCTGTGTTAATAGATGATGATGTTATCAATGGTTAAACTGTGCTTCATTCAACTGTTTCACTGTGCAATCCTTAAAATTTCTTTTGATTCAAAAGTGGTAGTGAAAAAAAGCCCACAAAAAAATAGAGAGAGAAAAAAAAGAAAAGAACAGAAGCCATCATACAACATCCATCATACCCACAGGATAAAAACAGTGAGCAGGCTCTGAACAGTAATTGTGACATAGACAACAGTCAGCAGAACAGCTGGAATGAGAAATCAATTATTCAGCTAGAAAAGACAATGTGCAATTATTAAATTATGAGTAATTAGTATATGTTTGCTTACATTTTAAAAACCTGCACCTTGAGAAATGTTGTGACTCCGCAAAGAAAGAAACAGAAAGGTTTCCTGGGTCTGCCCTGTGCCATTGTTTAGCAAACAAAAGACCATTGGAGAGCACAGAGTTTTCTGCTTACACAGCTAAAATGCCTATCCAGCCGTGTTTGTGAAGCCAGCTTCCAAGTGGAATAACAAAATTCCATCACCTCTGTACGATAATATCAATAACATGTACTTAGAACCTTTCAAGCCAGAGGAACTAGCATTCTTTATATAAAATCATTCACATATATACTGATATAAAATCAGTAGCAACAACAACAACAAAAAAATATCCCATATCCCTGTATCCTAACTCGTGTCTTGGCAACCTGACTGAAGTGCTCCTCCATCACTCTCTTTCTTCCAAAATAGTGCATGTGATGTACTGATTCATCAAGAGTATTAATTATCTTGGATCTGAACTGAGACAAGGCTTGAGTTTCCTAACTTTTCCTCTGGCAAAGGAGGTCACCTTTGCTTTGGCCTTTATTTTGTGTTATACCTCCTTCATTACTATCAGCTACCCGTTACTATTGATTTTAAAAGAAAAGACCTGAACAACAGCAACAACAAAAAAATAAAAAGCCAAATAACTTTTCCTCATTCTTTTCTGGAACCACAAGGCTACCCAGAGTGAGAGGGACATTGTCTTTTATACTCACAGCAAATCTTGCACTGCTAGATTAACTGGGCACAGTTTCACAAACAGTGCCACATGGAAACGTGCGTATGTTCTGAAAGGCACCATGTCATTTACACAGTTCAAGTGGGTGCAGGTGAGAATTAAACAAACATCAGCTCTAAGCAGCTTCTCAGCTTTCCGTGCATTTAACAGATTGGCCTGTGGTGTACAGAAAAGACTATTGTTACTTTTAATCTCCTTTCAGTGTAGGGAGCTACTGTTCTCTCTCTTGCACTGATAACACACAAATTGCTTATCCTCCAAAGCAGCCTGCACCTGACCACCAACTGCACTCTCCTCTTGCCAGGCTTCTGATAATCCCTTCCCACTCCTTTTTCAGTCTGTTGTGTTTAGCTTAAGGCATTTCTGTGGCCCCATACAGATGGAGAATTAAAAAGGGTTTTTTTTCCTTTTTCTTCCCCTGCTCCCCTCCCTGCTTTCCTATCTATCTGTGAGATGAAAATCCACTGGGGGGAAAAGGAAGGAAAACAAGGTGATGGTGCTAGCACGACAACTAAAGCTCCGATTCCATATCACATTGTGAAGCTTCACATGTGCTGTGAAATAATTAGAGGGCACAAAGAGGGGGCCAGATTCTCAGTAGTGGAACCTGCTGATACCTCAAAATCTGCCCCAAGGCTTCTGGCTTGTCCAGCTGAAGTCATTTGGCAACAGCTAATATACGACTTTCTGAAAATACAAGTGTCCCCTCTCTCTCTGTCTTTCGTTCTGGTCACCACATAAGTCAGTAAGACGTCCTTATCTTGAATGGTGTGTAGACATGATCAAAAAACAACAACAAGAAAAACAAGAAAAGATGTGTAACAAAAGATATTAAAAAAACCAATGAGAAATTAAAAATAGCAAGATTATTTCTGAAGAACAAAAAAGAATAAAAAGGTGATACAGCAAGCTGCAGAAAAACAAGCCAAACAAGGGTTTTTCTTCTTTACTTTGTAAAAAAGAAAGTGAAAACCAAAAAAATTAGTGGCATCCATTTAATAAAAGAAAATATATGGAATTTTGGGTTTTTTCCCCATGTAATTAAAGAGAATGAAGTAATTGGAGTGGGAAGAAGTTATATGCTTTTTACTTAGGGGAACTAAATCACGGTAAAATCTTGCCAGGCAAATTTGATTTACTAGTACTGATGAAACCCATGTGGCTTCCTTAATATTGAATATTCCTTAATATTACATATTCCATCTCTGTCTTGTGATGAACACACAGTGAAAGTCATCAAGACCTCTGCTGAATCAAATGAATTCTTCAGAAACTCTGATGCTGCAGAGAAGGGACACAACTTCAGATCCTCAGGACTCACTCCCTGCTCTCCTGTTGAAGCTTTTTAGCTGGAAGTCAGGATCAGTGAGGCACAGGCAGGAGCTTCTCTCCCTCTCCAGAACAGCAGTGCAAAGAATCAGGAGTCTGAGGACAAGTCAAAGGAAGGATCTTAAGAATGGCTTAGCTGCCTCCCCAAGATGAGATGCAAAGACACAGTGGGACTTCAGAGGGGTGGCTCTCAGGGCCAGGCAGAGCTGTGTCACAGCTGATCAATATTCCTGGAGCTCTGTTTGTGCCACTTTCCGCCCCTGCAATTACCGCGAGCAAGTGCCGAGGCGCTGACTCCGAGTGCAGGAGGAGCGCGGCTCGTCACCCGAGCAGCGGTGTGGGCTGCGGAGAGCCTTCTGTGGGAGATGATTCATCCTGACACCTGTGTTAGCGTGATGATATGTTTTTCCAGAGATGTCCCAAGCACTTTACCAAGTGCCAATCCCATTCCTTGGGAAGACTTCTAATAAACTGAGTCAGACAAAAGTCAGTCTGGTTTCTAGGGAAATATGACAAGGTCAGGGCAGTGATATCCTGTCACTGAGAAGTGGATAGGGCATGACTGGAGCAAGTTTGTGTTTGTACTCCTGAGTCTGGGCACACAGATGGAAGTGAGTAGGAAATTCTGTTGTCTTTGTTCCTTTCAGATCAGACTGAGCCATCCCAGAACAACCCACCCCTCTCCTCACTGGATCTTTGACACATGCTAAATTCTTTCTGTGTTGCCTTGGGGTCCTCTGCCTGCAAAGCGCCATCAGGCACTATCAGACTGGGGAGTGGGAAGGGGCAGTCCAGGGGTGAGATGGACAGGCATCATGATCTGGTTATTAAAGTTCTTAGAAATGCCTCTGCCCGAATTAAGGTACAAACAAGACCATATGCCAGTGACAACAGTATGGGTTTTATTTGATAATAAATATGACAGAGAGAGAGAGAGAAAGAAAGAAATAGAAAACAGGTGGGGATGACAGAATTGTGGGAAACAGAGGAGTAGAAACTTCCACAGGCACTAATGAGATTAATTTACAGCCCTGGAGAAAGCTTGGGTTGATGTACTGATAAAGGTATACAGATCTTAAGCAGAAGTATTATAAACCTATGTCTCTATAGTTGTAAGTAAGAATATGTATTGGGTGATATGGTGAAGGGTTTTTAAGTATAGTAATGTGATTTTATAGTTTAAGTTAAGAATTTAGATGTCATAATAGAAGTACATGTGCATACATGAGATAGCAAGTTATTGGTTAAAAACAGATGCAATGCAGTAAAAAATACCAAAGATGATAGGTTATAAAGTCAAAACAAAGTTTTTTGTTGACTGCTTATTGGACCAAAAAGCTATAAATTGCCATGTAACTTTGAAGCTCGTGACTATCTTAGTTATGGCAACTTGTTACTAAATCTACAGTCTCTGAGACTGATGCCTTGTTTGATTTTTCAAGTCATAAATCGTGGATAACCGTGATGGTTCCGTCTCTTTGGATAAGGCTCTGACACAGAATGAGAGTGATAGGGACAAAATAAGGAAAATATCACCACTCCGTGGATCCCAACCATGTTCCGTTGATCCTCTGCAGCTGGTCTTCTCGGTGGTGAAGGTGTCCCCGAAATGCATAGAATGCGATGGGTAAATATAGCTCAGGCTAGGTAGGAAAACCCAGGCGCCTCCCTGGGGGGGGAGTTTGCCATTGTCTCTTACAACAGACTCTGGGTTTGTTGCATCACGTGCATTCCTGTGGTGCAAGACTTCAGGAATGACTCTGGGGGGCACTTTGGGGGGTCTTTGATTGATTATGACATCCCCTCAGCTGCCTCTCATGTGAATGTCCAGTGGATGTGGCCTGTGGGGTTGGGGGTTCCACAGCTGGGCCAGTTTGTGTAAGGGACGATGGGTGTTCAGTGCCTCTGATCAGAGGTTACACCAGAAACCTCCTCCCCCCTCCTTGTTTTGGGGGGACGGAGGGCTGTGTAAATCTGGCTTCTGTGGGCTGCGGTCTCCCCCACCCCAAACTCAGCCAGGGAAGAATCTTTGCTGTGTTTGGCTTTCTTGTGGATGCATTCTTCTTTTTCAGCCTTGTTTGTTCTTTCCTAGGCCTGAGATGGTTAAAGAATGGGTTTTCCCTTTATATAATCTTAGTGGTTTAACTTACAGTCCCAGTCAGGTATCTTCAGGAGGGCTTCTTTGGTTGTAGTTTCTTTATACAGTTTTTGTTATAATGAGCAAAATTTTATATCCATGTTTGAGGCAGATACTATTTCAGTCTCTGACAACAGGACACATGAGTGAGGTCCTCATACCCTGCATATAAATAAACAGAATTACTCTGCTCTCCTTTCATCTGTGTGTAGTGGTTTGCATCAGCACCTGCTGCAAAATGATGCAGCTACTCTTTGGAGGGAGAAAAGTGCACACGCGGCACCAGCAATGGTCCTGCACACCAGTTTCCAGAGCTCACTATACTGCTGATTTCCAGGGAATTATATCATTGCCACCCCTCATGAGACAGCCAGCTTGGCTGGTCTCGTGGCACACTTAAACCACTCAGCAACTCAGGTCTGTCTCCTTGACCTGCAATGTCAGAGCTTGTGCCACCTGAAAGGGATGCCTGGCTTCAGGAAGCCAAGGCAATGTAGGTGTCAGAATTCTGTTGTGACTGTGGAGGAGGATTTGCTGTGGCCTCATGTCTTACAAAGACTAGAGCTGGGATTGCTTGAAATTTGAAACAACATGAGTATCCTGATGATGACCAGAAGGGATAAGCAGCCTGAATTTTCAAAAGCTTGAGTTTTTGAGCAAGCCTGAGTTTTCAAAAATCAAGGCAGCATGATGAAGTAAAATAAGCTGGTTATGTTCTGACATTAGATTGCTTCATCAGAGCACTGTGCTAATGATGCCAAGATCACAGGTTTGATCCCTGTATGGGCCATCCACTTGGACATAAGAGCTGGACTTGATGAGCCCCCTTCCAACTCAGACTGCTCTGTGATCCTGACACATAGGCAACTTGGGCAGTTCTAGTCTTCAGAAATGAACTGAAGAGCATGGTCAGGGCCTGGGCTAGGATGTTCTCACTTCTTTCTGACCATGATCCAAAAGCTGCAGCAGCGTTGCTAACCAAAGGGTACTACTGCCAAAAGAGTGACAATTTAGCCTCATGGCCAAAATTTGTTGCAATTCCCCAGGTTTTCAAAAATCTGTTTGTTTTCAGGTACCAGGGTACCCTTGTAGCCCCCCAAAACCTGGCCATGCAAACCCAATACAACAACAATTTACCTCCAGCAAAGCCAGCACCATTACTCCCTTAAATAATGCATTTGGCAGCATCCGGTCATACAACTTCATGCTGATATGACAATTTCCAGAATGCAAAGGTAAGTGAATTGCAAGCATCAGAATGATGTATTTAAATATAGGTGATTTTAGCCAAAATACTTGTACAGCATTTCCTAATGAGGAGGTAGTTTGGATTAAAATAGACTCCCTAGGTTTGGGCTCAAGTACTTTAAAACCAGGGTTTAAAATCAGAGACATGGACTATGTTGATATGTAGGTCAAAGACTAATCATACTTATGTAATCTTGAGAAAGAAAACAATGACATAATTATGAAAAGTCAATAGACAGTTTTAAGTCACACTAGTTTCCATTAGTTCTTTTAGACAAATCAAAAAAATTTCAAAAAAGAAAACTTAAAAAGAAATTTGGTATTTTAACCTGCTTTTGAATAAAGTAGTTTGAAGTTATCTTATCTTCATTTTTAAATATCCAAAAGTTGTAGAAAGCTAAAATAACATCTAATATTTTACACTGGGATTAAGCAAAAATTTTAGCTCTCCCAAGAGAAAATTTCTTAATATTTTTTCCCAGATTTTGGGTGACAAAATGTTTATCCAGAACAATTTTATACATGCTTTTCTTTTTTTGGGGGGGAGAGGGCAGGGGGTTTGTGTGTCTACTCAAAGTGATCAATTATTTGTGTAATAATACGTTGTGGTGAATTTATTATTCTATATAGCTGGCAGAAGAGCTGCTCTTCCCCTTGGTATCCTGTGACAGGATGCATGGGAATGGCCCAAAGCTGCATCAGAGGAGGTTCAGGCTTGACATTAGGAAGCATTTATTCACAGAGAAGGTGGCCAAACACTGAAGCAAGTTTCCTAGAGATGTAGTCGATGCCCAAGGCCTGTCAGTGTTTAGGGGCATTTGCACAATGCCCTTATAACATGTTTTATCTTTTGGTCATACCTGAATAAGTCAGGCAGTTAGGCTCATCAGGAAGATGATTGTTGAAGTCTCTTCCAACTCATCTCAACTATTCTTTTCTATTCTTTCATTCTCCACTGTGAATGTTTCCATGGAATTGCTAAGAACATCCATTTCTATGAACCATTTCATCCACAAAATTCTACCAAGTTCCTCAACATCGTTTACTTCAGAACAGTGGCCTTTATGGACCGATATCCTAATGATTCAACAGTGTCAGAATACTACACACCATGTGTCCTCTTTAAAAGAAAGATGTTAAGAGCTCTTGTATATACAGTGTTCTAGCATATTCTTGAGATACGTCTACTCCTTGTGGCAAAATGCATTGGGCCATCCATTTAGTTTTAATTTTATGATTATGTCAAGGATATGGAAAAAGATGGAGTGTCAATTTATTCTAAGCACTTTTGTTGATGACATACAGGTTGCTAAAAAAGCTGGAAAGTCAGATCAGTTTTATAAGCAATTAAATGGAGTCTGTTGGAAGGTAATTAATTTTATGGTAGAGGTAGACCAAGGTGCTGCTATAATATTTTTATATCTCTGGTGATAGGAGGAAAAGATAGTTCACTGGTTATTAAATGTTTCCAAGTGTTTGTGTTCCATAACATTATTTATACTTCAGGTCTCTTCACTGTTTTGCTATTAAATAAGTTCTTTTCTTCTGGATGGTTAAATGTGCAATTTATTCATGCTCTAATGAATATTTTATTTACCAAGGTCTTGATGAAAATTAGCTATTCACTTAATAGGCAGTGGCTATCTTCTGCTCATTAGCAATAGGACCAGCAGATATGTATTAGACAAAGCAAAGCTCCCTCCAATTTCCAGAGAAGATGAGGAAGGAAAAGACTGATAATGAGCCATAAATGGTTTTCTTAAAGACTGAATGCGGAAAAGTTGAGAATGCAGTTAATTATTTTCACGAAATATAACTGAGATATTCTGCAAGATGTGCAATTATATTATACTCTCAGAGCAGTAAAAGTCAGAAAGGAATATGAGAGAAGAGTCTACTCTGAGCAAGATCAGGAACAAGAGAACTAGGAGTGTTTTACTGCAGCCTTACACCCAGCTTTAAGGTTTACATGTAAGAAAATCTTGAAAACTTACAGTAGACAATTATGAACAAATGCATTCTTTCAAACAGTCATTATCACACATACTCTCTCTTCAAAAGCTAAGGTATTTTAGGTGTTGATGCCTGTGCAGTCTGAGAAGCCACATTTCTTTGAGAATATTCTTAAATTTCATATCTTAAACAGATTTTCTATGGAAAAAAATCACAAATTTAATTAACTGTTACACAAAAATAGGCATTCTTTTTGCTAGGTCTGTCAAAAGGTGTAAAGGTGCATTGTAGGCTGATGTAATGTCCTTTATTTGTAGCATCAGTCAGGAAAAACAGAAAAATTATGTTCCTAATCTATATTCATTCTACTTTTTTCCTTTTAATGAGTTGATTCTTATTTGTTTCCTTCATAATCTCATAAGATTTTTCTTGTTTTTCACTGAGGGGACTTTCTACTATGCGGAACACAGGCAGGCACTATAACATGATCTGATCTGAAATAATACAACCTCATTCTTTGTGCATTTCAACATAAACATTTTTACTGCAGCTGATCATTGAGGAGAGATCTTTAGAGATGCCTTTGTTCCTTTCTTCATCTGGTGCTGCCAGTGTTGAATGCTGCAAGGTTTGAAAAGTGATTTAAGAGTTCCTTGTGCTTTATTATTTTAATTATTTTTTCAGCACAGAATTTCATTTGCCATCTAACAACCCATTGATGTAAGATGAAGTCCCTCTGAAGCTCATCAACAGGATCTTTGTCCTTGGGTAAGGTTGTAGGAATAATTAATATTTTGGTCTGGCTGCTAAACAAAAACTGATTAGCATTTAAACAAGCACATAAATGTTTCATTGTTTCTTTCCAAAATGAAAGGCCAGGTTGAGTAGGTTACTGTTTTGACAATACTCTCACAGAACCTCAAATTAAATACTCGGGTGCCCACATATTTGGAGGAGTCAAATCAGTAAAACATTAACTACTGAAAACTTCTGGGAGAGGTTCACCAACAGAGGTTCCAACAGTTCACCTTTTGTCAGAGCCTGATGGTTACAGTATTCACATAACAGAAATTTCTCTAAGGGAAATAGAATATTTAGAGTATTTAATCTCTTTATGGCATGTTCTAACTACTGGTTTATTGGAAAGAAGAATTGAACCTCTTTGATGGTCTAGTTCTTCAGACATTTTTTCCAGAGTGATCTGATCTACATCGGACACTGCAGCTGTGAAAAAAATCAAAAATAGTTTTGGCAAAATAACTGTTCTTGTCATGTATTCCCCTGTGCTTTTTTTCTTTTTTTACCTATCACCTTCCTCTAACTCACCACCTGTGATGGTAATTACTAAAAAAACTAAGCAAAAGCCAGGGAAGTTAATTTTTAAGTCTTTGCTATATTGAAAAATTACTCATTTATCCTGGTTTTCCCACTCTGTAATCCAGTTCCTTGCTTCATCTTAGTGTCACACATTCTTAAAATGTCTTGCAACAAATATTTTCAAAAGTATTCTGTAAATCTGAATTCATTATTCTCTTTACTTATTAATTAAGAAAATTAATCTTACTCAAAGTGAAATGAGGTACTTAAAAAAAACCCCTTTGGTCATCTCTATTTTAAGAGCTATTTCAAGAAAATAGGAGAAAGTCAGTGATCACTGGGGTTTGTGATTGCTAGATGCTGGTGGAGAAAGGGTTATTTATTTTCATGCATGAATTTCCATGGTCCATCTGTTTCACTGCATGAAGATTATTACATTCTGAAAAATTCAAATAAAAATTTAAGACCTTTAATAGTTATTTTCCTGTTTATGTCAAAGGCAAATGGTGGTAGTTTAGTCAAGAAGGTACACATTTGCTGTATACGTGATGGTTTAGATGCAGTTCACTTCTGCCAATGACTTTAATGATGTCAGAGGGGTTGTATGCAGACAGGAAGTTTATGGGACCAGGACCAAAAGGCGTGAGTCTTGATTCTTTCAAGACAGGTGTCCTGTGAAAGCTCAGAGTGTTTCTAAACTAGGGTATTTCCAGAATGTATCAAATATACACTGAAAAATCTGAGATATTCATAAGGTGCTAGCTGTCACTTTGATTTAGAAGAGCAGCTTGAGTGCTCCATGAAGTGCTTTTCTCTTGTAGCACAGAAGTTAGAGCACTGACCCAGGGTGGGAGACATCCACCTTCCACTTTCTACTTTGTTAAATGGAACTAATTCCCACCTCCCTCAGCTCCAAGGTAATACCCAGTGGTGGTGCCTGAGGGAGGATGAACCCTCCATTTCTTATCATGCCACTTCCTAGCAGAATTTGAAAAAGTCAAAGATCAGCAGATTTAAATACACTGAGGAAGCATTGACTGTGTTCCCTGGTAGCTGGGATTCACATGAAAGAGCAACAGATTTTGTCTATTTCCAAGATAAAAATGAAAATAAAAATGAAAATAAGACTTAGGAATGCAGAGAAAACATTTAGAGGACAATTGGCTCAGTTGTGAATGGGAAGGAATTTCTCAGTGCCATCCATGTGTACCTGTCACCACTTTGGGAGTGCAGGACCAGCCTTGCCTAACAGCAGCTTCATCCCATAATCAGGGAGATTCTTAAAAGATACCTATCCAAATCTTGCTGTCAGCTATGATTCATGACCTTTGATACAGTAGGTAAATGAACAGAAAGTGAGATTTATTTAATGCTATATAACAAGCCTTGGGGTTAGAAGTCCAAGCTCCCTGACACAGTCAGCCTTAGTCATTAGAAGGAAGCTATTTCAGTAATGAATTATTACAACCCTGGGAGTACTTTGGTCATGGTTCATCACCATGGTACACTGAGGACCTTAATAGTGTCTTACAATGTCAATATGTGCTTTATTTAAAGTTCGTATCATTTTAGCCAGTCAGAAAGGATAAAACTCACCCCTGTGCAGCAGGTCAGAACAGGGTCTATTCATCTTGCTAGTCCCACAAGAGTCCTCAAAATGCTTTTTAACTGAGATGGAAGTGACACATAAAGCTTCTCTGAGGTCTTTTGCACACAGATGGATTTCAGCTGTGAATAGGAAGGCACCAATTTGCAAATAAGTTATTTGACTGAAAATTCTGCCATCAATCAGATTTGCTAAATTACATGAATAATTCCTCTAGCCTTACCTACAATATCTGAATTTTATCTTCTGGTATAGTTTTGGGCAAGCAAATTTCATGGAAAATAATGGCAGAAAAAGAATAATAAGAATGGAGCAGGGGATCATTTAGATTAAATAATCTGGTTTATCTAACTTTAGGCCGAAGAATTCAACATCAGGCATCCACTTTCTGGAGGATGGCCAAAAAATTGAATTTCTATTAACTGCTTAAATCCAAACTCTTTATTTGTGGTCCACCCGCTTTTCTTTCTTTGTTCTTTGGCTAGGTAATTGCTAGAGTTCCACAAACAGGGGAGTTTTCAATGTGTTCTTGTATGATACTAAGAATTTTCAACCTGAACTTCCTAGTTTGAAAATAGTTTTCTTTATAGAGGAGTAACATTTTTGTTTAGCTTATTGCACTAACCTATCTTTCCTTTTAAGGATGCTCTGAATGTTAAGATGTTAAGATTTTTAAAAAACACAATCCGGTAACTTTTTAAAAATAGCTGATTGCATTAAAAAAAATTCCATGACAAAATAATTGGTTTTTTGAATTTTCCATACCTTTTTGTGTGCTTATTCATCTTTAACTGCTTAACCATCTCAAAACTATCCTGGTGTCCAAAATGTTTACTGAAAGTGTCTGCTCTGTTCTGGCACTCAGTATTTAAAAAACATTACTTTAAAAAAAAAATCACAAAAGGCAGATGTTTTGAAGAAGATCCATTACACTAAACTCAGTTATTTCTTACCTCAGTTGTTTATAAATAATACCTGTGTTCTGAGTCTGCTGTTTTACCAAACACGATCGTGCTTAGACTTTTCCTCCCACAAGCCAATGCAAACAGAACAAGCTTTTTTTACTGTCTGCTATAAGAGTTTCAAATTTCATCTAGGAAATGTCACTGATTGCACCAATCTTTAGCGAGGGTCACAAGACTTGTACACTGTCTTAAAGGCCAGATGTCACTCATTTTCACTGAAGTCACTGCCCTCTGCACAATTAACTTGCAGAAGGATTTATTTTCCATCTGGTCTTCATCCTCCCTCTCACTAGTTGAGTAGTTTGAACTCTTCAGTCCTCAATGTGTGTTCAGTAAACACTAATAAACTATTTTTTTATTGAAGTATTTTAATTCTCCTTAGCATTTTTGGTTATTTTGCTGGTACAATATTTTAGTTTGCTTTTGGAGTTAAGATGCTTAGAAACTACTCTAGATTAAAACTTGAATGAAGTGCTCCTGCTAATTTGCTTCCATATAGAACTTCCATGAAATGAATATATGTACAAGAATCATTCTCCTTAATATCTTTCAACTCATTTCAAAGTAGTCAGTTTTAGTTATGAGAGGAGAGTACATTCACAGTTTTATTCCAACATAATAAAATATTTCCATCAAACCAATTGGAAAAGTCTTCTTCAAACTCACTGAGGTTGCTAAGGATATTACAATAAGTAAAAATTATTTCAAAGTATGCAGCACAACTAAGTATAAAATACTTTTTAACTCTCTTTTATGTCAGAGATTTTTTTAATCTATACCTAAATTTAAACCAGTGACAGAGGTACTCAAAGGTCTATCACTTATTTTCAAAGTATTATGAGTTAATTTGGGTAAATACACACAGATTTTAGACTAGTAACCTCATTTTTTTAAGTGACCCTAAAGTTGCCTTTGATTCTGCAGAGCCAGAAGTTAAAATAAATAAGTATATAAAAGTTATTCTGCTGACCAGGTTGCCCAGGTGGATGCCCCATCCCTGGAAGTGTTCAAGGCCAGGTTGGATGAGGCTTTGAGAAATCTGGTCTAGTGGGTGTCATGCCTGCCCATGGCAGGGAGGTTGGAACAAGATGATCTTTAAGGCCTCTTCCAACCTAAACTATTCTATGATTCATTGTCCTGACTGCACAGCTTAACACTTGGACAGCTGAAGTAGTTATAAAGACATGGACAAAGAGCAGCTAGTATTTAATAACAAAACAAAAAATAATTGGAACCTGATGATAAATTATTAAACTTTCCTTTTAGGAGCAGATATGTACTAGATCCCTGTACTAGCTTGAAAACAAACCAGTGAGAGATTACAAGTCAGAATTATATTTAACAGGAAAATTAAAATAAATGCAATAGTACAAGAACACTGACAGAGTCAGGATACAGCCTGATACCCTGTTAGTCAGGGTGGTGGTAGCAGTCCAGATGGAATGGCTCTGTTGAAGGTGTGATCCTGTAGAAAAGGGTCTGAAGGTCCAGTGGTAGCCCTTGTCCTCCAGGAATCCTGCAGGTAAGAGCTGCTTGTTCTGTTCCAAACCCCAGATTATATCCAGGTGGCAATGCCTGTCTCCTCCCCGCTGGGCAGAGCATCTCACAATGGGATGAGGTAATTCTGTGAGTCATGCGGTGGGTCCTTGGTTGCCCATTAAACAGAGACAGCTCCCGGAGGGAGTTATCAGGGATGAGTCATGGTAGGAGATAACAAACATTGCCCCACCTGCTTTAACAGCTTGTGAAGATGATAATAGAATACATGCTTTTGGCTACATCTTACATTGTAACCTAGGACAATCCCCAATGCAGCTTCATTCCTAAACACTATAGACTTGTTGCAGTGCAACACTAGCAATAATTTCTCTGTAATGATACCTAATGTGTCCCGGATAAGAGTGGAGACTCCCTATGGCTCAGTGTTATAGAAACACATTTAAAAGGATCAAATATAATCCTTTCTAAACATGCATACAAGACAGAAAGTATGAGGAAGGAGCACTATTCACAATTTCTTGAAAAAAACCCCAAAAAACAACCCATGAACCCATGGCACTGAAGTAGAGCCAGATTCTCCACTCCCTCCACTACTGTGGACACCCACTCAGGCAACAAACAAAACTCTATCACTTTTCAGGCAGGATGAAATGTAGAGGCTTCTATAAAGTAGATATGCAAAGCCATGGAAAGAATGAAAGACAATCAAGAAAATTAGTGAAAAAAGGTAAAAGGAGTAAAGAAACAACTATGGAATTGGGACTTCTGTGCTGCACAGATGTTAATATCACAAGAGAGAAAGAGCAGTATCCAAGGAACACCAAAATGCTTTTACAAATAAATCAGGTGAATGATTTCCCTGTTATCGTATTGACTAAACTACAGAATAGCCACTCAGAAGAGAATCCATCTATGACAACATCAAAAAACTGCTAGCAGATATTGTTACAATTTCCTTTTTTTTCTCCTGCAAAATTCAGTCTCCCAAGCTTGTGATCTAGAATTCTTCTCTATTTTTCTTTTTTCTCCTTTATTTTTTTTTGCCTAATGTCCCATTTCCCTCATATACTAGTCCTTCTGTTCCATTATAAATCCCTCGTTATTTTTAATATTCATGCCAAATTTTGCCTTTAAACACTTCTAACCTTTCACACTGGTGCTTATTCCAGCTCCTAATCCCATCAACACAGTTTCCGCTAAGAGCGAATCTCAGCTGTGGTGCTGCAGCATCCTGAAATGACATAGGGGGATTGCAATGTCACGTCTGTCAGGGACCACTGAGCATCTTGTGGTCAGAAACAAATCCTGCTGAAGGAGCTGGTCAAGTGTCCATTGGAAAATAACTGAGAAATGTGAAAGAGAAAAAAATGCTGAAATCCTTTATCTCTTTCTATGTGGCCATCAGAGGTTCATCTGAAAGACTATTTCTGGAAGATATGATTGAACAAAACCGGCAAATTAAAAAAAAGAGGTGTTTTTTTTTGTTATTCAGAAGAGTCGAATGGCCCCTGACACAGAACTCAGAGGACGAAAACAATTGTATTTATTTATAACATAGAAAAGAAGGGTCAAGACAAGCTTCTGGCTTCAAATTGAGAAGAACTCAGGACAGGTAATATTTTTTTACTTGGTGCAAGCACCCACGTGCGTGCATGCAAATTTCATCCTTCTCTTGTCATCCAGCACAGAGGACATGTGAACTGACTCCTGGCAGCTGCTTCTGAACTTTGAAATTTTCCTTTAGCCCAATCTGAGATGGCAGTTTCATCATAAATAGGCCCTTGCTTCCCAATTAGGCCTGTGAGCAACAGAAACATGAACAAAAGGCTCTGCTGGCAAAACTGGAAGGAGAAATTCCACCAAGGAATTTCATCCTTGATATGCCACACTGCATGAAGCCCTACCAGGGTCTGCAGAAAATGGATTAAACACCACTTACTCATCTAAATGGTCTCTTGTGGCTCCCTTCATCCACACATGGCCTGTAGTAATGAAAACAGACACTGTTACTTACCCTCTCAAGGTCCTACTTAGCCCAAATTGCAAAACCTGCAGCCTGCTTGTTATCCAAGTCTTTGACTGAAAACCAGGATTTGGATCCCAGTGAGGCCTCAGTTCATTCTTCTGTAATAATAATAGATAATCTGTTTCATTCAAAAAATTTAGCCTTGATTGTACAAACACATCTTCCCAAAACCCCAGAGGTATTTTCTTATTCAGATTTTAAAAGCTGTTGTAATTTCATCACATCCCTTTTAATCCTCCATTACAAAGTGATGCATGAGAAAAAGAGCAATCAGATCATAGAATCACAGAATGTGCTGAGTTGGAAGGGACCCATCAGGATCATCAAGTCCAACTCCTGGCCCTGCACAGGACAGCCCAAGAATCCCACCATGTACCTGAGAGCACTGTCCAAACACTTCTTGAACTCTGTCAGGCTTGGTGCTGTGACCACTCCCCTGGGGAGCCTGTTCCAGTACCCAACCACCCTCTGGGGGAAGAACCTTTTCCCGATTTCCAACTGAAACCTCCCCTGACTCAGCTTCATGCTGTTTTCTCAAGTCCTATCACTGGTCATGAGAGTGAAGAGCTCAGTGTCTGCCCCTCTGCTTCCCCTCATGAGGAATTTGCTGACCACAGTGAGGTCTCCCCTCAGTCTCGTCCAGGCTGAACAGGCCAAGTGATCTTTTTTTGTTATTCAGAAGAGTCGAATGGCCCTTGACACAGAACTCAGAAGACGAAAATAATTGTATTTATTTATAACATAGAAAAGAAGGGTCAAGACAAGTGATCCTTCACCATCCTTGTTACCCTCCTTTGGATGCTCTCTAATGGCTTGATGTCTTTCTTGTATTGTGGCACCCAAAACTGCCCCAGGATTCGAGGTGAGGCCTCCCCAGTGCAGATCACAGCAGGGCAGGACAATCCCCTCCCTTGCCCGGCTGGTGATGCTGTGCCTGATGCCCCCCAGGACAGGGTTGTCCCCCTGGCTGCAGGGCACTGCTGGCTCATGTTCAACTTCCCATCGACCAGGACTCCCAGGTCCTTCCCACAACTGCTTTCCAGCCTCTCATTTCCCAGTCTGTCTGTACATCCAGGGCTGCTCCATCCCAGGTGCAGGATCCAGCCCTTGCCCTTGTTAAACTTCACAAAGCTGATGATTGCCCATTTCTCTGATTTGTCGAGCTCTCTCTGCAGGGCCTCCCTGCCCTTGAGGGACTTGACAGCGCCTCCTAATTTATTGTCATCAAACTTACTTAGTATTCCTTCAAGACCTGGGTTCAAGCTGTTAATGTAGATGTTGAAGAGAACTAGGCCGAGGATCTGAAATATACCTTCTACCATCTTAATATTCTCAGTCAAAATTTCACATACTTTCTTTAATTTTAGGGGAATTATCCCTTGGAATACCCCCAAATCTTGTTGCACAGATTTTGTCATCTCTCTCTGAAATGTTTCCTGTTTATTACAGCTGTTCCCTGGTGCTGAAATAGTACAGGATTTGATTCCTTTACATAATATTGTAAAGATTCACGTCTCCGAAGATTTAGATGTTTAAATACGAAATGTTTTAGTTCAAGCCCATCTCACACAAACTGTTATTGATAAGAGCACAGTCACACACATCTGACTGTCACTCAGGTGTTTATGGAGGCAGAAATAAAAATCCCATTCCACCTCAGTGTTAATCAATCTTTGTCACTCCACCAAGTTCTTTGATAAGCTCCCCTGTGGCTAGGAGAAGGAAAAAAAGAATCCTGTAAATGGAAGCCCTGCAGCCTAAACCAGCAGAGCAAAAGAAATGGGAATACAGCTGCATCCGGCAGCTGCTGCTTTTCAGGCCACCACAAGTCATCCAAACCCTGGCCACTGCCGGAGGTGTGCTGGCTCTTTCACCAACACATCAGCTGCTCTCCTCTAGAGCCAGCTGTTCTTTGAGCCCAGTGTGTCATTGTGTTTGTTCAAACCACAATACACTCCACAATCCAGGTTTATGTCTTTCCTTGCCCTTCTCACCACTCCCCTGAGCCAGTCCCCACCGTAAGCACTGTCACAGAGACGATCCCTGCTGGCTCTGATCTGCCGGCAGAGACATGGCCTGTAAGAGTGAGCTAGGAAGGTGATAATCCATCACAGGTGGCCCAGGCACTATTCCTATTAAAGGCTCATCTGTTTTTTGACAGATCTAAATTATATCCTAGAGGCTGCCCTCACCACTGTGATGCTCAAGACTGGGTCTGCACTCCAGCCCAGGCTGGTCACTGCCAGTGTTTACCCATGTCCTGTGCTTAGCTGGGATCGGGTCATCTCTGTCTTCCTGACAGGAAAATAGGGGCATACACTGGGTACAGGAACATAGACTGGGTGTGGGCAGCACCCTGAGAGGCCCAGTTGTCAGCTGGGCAGATGCAGTCAGCAAAGCACCTTGCCATGCTGTATCCAGATGCATTGTTGGCTCTTTTCCCTCTCTCCGCACGATGCTGAGGGTGAGTCATTAAGCGCCAATGTGTCCCCACAGATAGGAACAGACCTTGCATGGTGCTGGAAGTTTTGCTACCACTCATACAAGCCATCTTCTGGTGCTGATGTGAGAGTTAACTTTGCAGGAGAAGAGAGGAGTGGAGGAAAATCAGGCTCCTTTGGAGACTGGCAGAGACAAGAGCTAGATAGAATGTCTCTAATATCTCCAAAGACAAATAAGATAAATTGTACCAAATGCAAACTTCTCCTGGGATGCTGCCACAAAGATAAACAGAGTTCAACAACAAGGTAAATATGAGTAAACAGAAGTAAGAGTAAAGGAATAACATTTTAAAAAAGAGTAAAGAGACAGCCTGGTGGGCAGCAAGTGCAAGGAAGGGGATACCATTAATAGAGAACCCTCATTCTTCAAAAGAATGTCTTTGAGCTTTGTAGGGAAAACTTTCTGAGTGAGTCTGATAGAAAATATTCTGTGGTCATACACTGAGTTTATAATTAGGGAACTGCAAAGGTGAGGAGAAGAGGTAAGAGGATTGTTTTGAGATGTACCATGAGCGAAAATACTGTGTAACCCCAGTCCGTATGACTCACGTTCAGAGTTTACCTTGTCTCTTTATGATGCAGAATTATATCACAGCCTGCACTTTTCCATGGGCGCTGGAACAGCTTTGGATTGGACAAAGGTTGGCCCAAAGTGCCCTGTTCAGCAATTTTGTCAGAACAGCTCCTGCTGGGCTAGCAAATGTTGTTTTAACATGCAGGAGACTGTGACAATGCATAAAGGCATTTGAGACACTGCTGTGCAAGTGATTATTTTAGGGTTTTTTTTCATGAAGAGCCCAGATGGAGACTGCGAGCCAGTGTTTTCCAGGTAGACACACGACCCAGAGCAAGAAGGGGTTTGTGATAAAGCCATGAACTTTTGGTCTCCTGACACTGTGAATGTTCCAGTCTGAGAGAGGGAAGGGGGTGTCAGCATTGCTCAGGGCAGATGGGGACAGCTGGTGACTTGACCAGATCCACACACCCAACATAACTCATATCAATATTCACCATAGCCCTCAAAGGCCTGGGATAGCGTGACAACAATTGAAATTTAAATACTTATAAACCCTTTTTCACAGGCAATATGTAAATTACATAAACGCCATTTTGGTCATGAAATAGTTGGGAAAGATTTATCTAGTGATGTTGTTTTTTGTTACCAGGATGGATACAATCTCTGCCTAATGGTGTCATTACCTCTGTTTTGGTGCCGCAAGACATAGACTCCATTCTACATCAATTCTTCAACTGTTTGGAAAGTCAGGCACAGAGATTCAGAAGAATAATAGCTGCTGTCTGGGGCATTTATCTTCTCATTGAAATTATATTTCAAATTTTTTATTGGATATTAGATTGATTCTGATCAACTATTCTAGACCAAAATATTTCTCTCAAAAAAAAACTTTTACAGATGCTCTTCAAAGATTTTCTGTTTCAAATTAATCCTATTTCTCTTCATTCCATTTCTCTTCACACACCACAGACAGGAAGTGAAAAAGGGCACAAATTCTGTGGAAGGCCGAAGACTACCTATCACAGTGGATGACTAAGTTGATTATACATTTTCAATCCTGTCCTGATGTGATATTTAGAAATGAATTTTTTTGTTTATGCTATGTTATGCAGGTCTGAATTTCTGATAAAAATTGATTTGGTATTTAACTTCGTCCATTATTTTTGATAGACGGAAGAAATTAGTACCAGGAATATAAAACATTCCATGCTACACCAGCATCACTTCTTTTGCAAAGAGGAAAGGAAAATGAAAAAGAGCGTATGTAAAGTAAAAGAGAATCTGAACCAAATTATTTATATTACAAGGGAGAAGAGAAAGATACTTGCTTCTAGCTTTTTAACATAAACTAAAAATTGCACAAATTTTAATAGCTTTTTTGTCCAATTATTGCCTGAAAATTGTATATGCACTAGAAAAAAAAGCATATTAAATCCACAGTTCATTACAATTTATTGGGATGCTGTTCTTGCTTTTCAACTCCTTCTGACATTTTATTAAAATATCTTTTTCCTGAGGATTATAATACCTTAAACGTGCATTAAAAATAACAGCTAAGATTGGAATCAGGATTAAATTTATGTTCTCACACCATTTCTGCAAGGTTTTAGCAGCAATTTCATGACTTTTGGGGGACAATAATTATTATAATTTAGTTATGGTAAATTGTTTGGTTTGCCTCTATCTAGCAATGGCTCTGTTAAGGAGACAGTTCCTACAATTGTGAATGCCTGTATTTCAACATTTATTATTTTAACATGTTTTAACAATATTTGTTATCTAATCCAATTCTATTGATGTGTTGAGACCTATGACTTGATTATTAACAACAGAGACACAAGTTTCTAAAGAGGTGAAATACATGACGTTAGCAAACTAAATGAAATTATGTGCTCACATTTTTTGATTCTTTCATCCCACAGTTATCTGGGTAAAGCAGGATGACAATTTCTTTTTCAGATGCACAATGGAGCTGACAGCTACAACTGAAGTGAAAGTGCATTTGGAAAGTTGATGCCCAAAAGAACAAAACCACTAATCAGCATTTTCAACAGGAGGTGTCTCAAGTTCATCCAGGACTTTTAAGAAAAATGATTTGTCTCTATTTTTTCCAACCTTGTTTTGCTAAAACACATTTACTCGAACACTTGTTGGCACACAGTGGCCCCCTGTACTGGGTTTGCACAGCAAAAAAACACAGAGGGATGGATTTGTCCTAAAAATACAGAGTCATCTTGAGCTCCTCCTAAAGGTTTTAGTTAGAGCTGAAACAAATCAGAGATTTGAAGGGTAGGTTTGTATTAAGACATTTTTCGTCCTAGAATCTCACTCGAAATTGTGCTAGTTAGTATATGTTACAATGGGATTTTTCATTCTTCACTGAAATAGTTTTTTCTTCAATAATAAAGCAGTTCATGGAGGTTGAGTTCACTCACTCAGTCACAGAATGGTTGAGGTTGGAAGGGACCACTGGAGGTCATCTGGTCCTCTTTGCTCAAGAAAGACCACCTGGAGCCAGATTTCCAGTGTTATTTTCTAAAAACTAGTAATGGCAGAGTTCTGAAGTCTATCACATGATCATCTATAATTTTTAGAGATATAAAAAGAAATATATTCTTTTAAAAAGAGTAGTGTAACCAAATGTTCTCACATAATTATATTCTGCCTTAATATCCAGAAGTTTTGGTTCTGCTCCAGTGTAAAATATAAGAAGGAATGGAGAAATGGAAAGGAACAGAGAACAAGTGAAAAGCAGTAAAAAAAAAAAAAAAGTTGAGATGTATTAAATTTATTCCTTACCATTTATCCTCTGTGAGGATGAAGTAAAAATAAAAAATGCTTACCTGGGGTTCTGATGAACAAGAAAGAATTTATTGATTTAAAACTGAAATTGTTCTAAATTTGTCATTCTTTGGGAATCTCAGTAATGACAATATTTGTCATAAAACTTGCAGGCAGGTTGTTTTGAAAAGGCCAGATCGTCCTGACCTACCCACAGGAACAGAAACTGTTACATATAGGCAAGACATTTTCATGTTGTGCCTGTAACATGAAATTGAAGTAAAATTAATGCCTCTTTCAATCTCTTTTTGAGAATTGATTTCTATTTAAAATGTGCCACGATTTCCCTAACAATGCCATTTTCAGTCTGCAATCTCTACACTCCTAATTTTACTTTGAACATCTTTTCTTCTCTCAGGTGGGAAGCAGATTTTTACATTCCCTTTAAATGTTCCCTTAGGCATAAGCTACATACCTGTAAAAGGAGGCAAAGATATTGGAGACTGCACATTCAACAACTTCAACCCTAGCAAGGTCAGTTCTATGTGAGTCTATCACTGCATTTTACTCTGCAGAAGGACACAGATACTTTAAGTAGGCTCTGGGCTCTGCTTTTTAATGAACTTTAAGAAATTTCTAATGGAATAGTTAAATTTGCCTTTTCTGCCTTTAGGTCAACATATAAATGCACACAAAACTGCTGCTATTTTCAGAGGAAACTGTACCAATACAGCTAATGGAAGATTTGGAGAAGAGAAAGGTTCAGAAAGCATAATTCATGCATTAATTTGGGGGTTTGTTGTCTGGGGGAAAAAAAAAGCAACCACAACTTTCTGAGTAACTATAACAGATTTTTATCTACATATCCAATGGTTTTATTTTTATTTTTTACCTTAGTTCATAGTATCACAAAATAATGCCATCTATCATTGCTGACACACTACAATACTACATCAGATAGAATCATAGAATCATTGAACAGCCTGAGTTGGAAGGGACCCATCAGGATCATCGAAGTCCAACTCCTGGCCTAAGAATTCCACCATGTGCCCGAAGCATTGTCCAAGCATTTCTTGAGCTGTGTCAGGCTTGGTTCTGCGACCACTTCCCTGAGGAGCTTGTTCCAGTGTCCAAACAACCTCTGGGGGAAGAACATTTTCCTGATATCCAACCTAAACCTGCCCAGACACAGCTTCAGGCCATTCCCTTAGGTCCTGTCACTGGTCACCTGAGAGACGTAAGTCCCTGCCCCTCTCCTGCCCCGTGTGAGGAAGCTGTGGACGGATATGAGGTCTCCCCTCAGTATCCTCTTCTCCAGTCATTGAGTTTATCTTGGTAAAAAAATTTAAGGGCATCTGCTAGTCAACAGTGACTGAAACACCCTATCTGATAATCAATTTCTTTCCTGTTTCCTGTGGTGAAATGCTTGAGCATCTAGATTAAAGAATCTTCTACTTGTGGTATAATTAAATAATTTGTATTAAAAAGTCAAACATTTTGATGAAGAAAACCACATATGAGGGCACTGATTCATCAAAGGAAAAGGGTATTTCGATCTTTACTAGTAGCAGTTGTCCTTTATGATTTGGAAAATAATTAATATATTTATTTCAACAACCACATAGTCACTTCCAGAAGTCACCTACATTAACATATAGAACAGAATTAATCATATACCATGAAAAGATGTGAAAGTGATTGAAATACACAAAATAAAAATCAATCTGTCAAGATGTTTTAGAATCTCAATTACATTTTGACAATTTTAATATTCATGAAACTTAAAAGAGTGTTTAATTCCACTCTAACTTAGAATGAAAACAAAGGTTTAAATGCCAAAATTTCTTAGAAAGTCAGACCTTTTAGCTTGGTACTTTTCTAGTCTTTCTTTGAATCCTTTCACACTGGCTTTTGTTTAAATACAAGGGAGCGTTTTTATGCCGAGTTATTTCAAAGCAAAGTAATGGGCCCTCTGTTTCTTCCTGGATTAACATTCTAAATTGTGGCAGGACCTTGGCTGTCACTCTTGGTCTCAATCTTTCCATTTCTTCCATTTTACTGCGGCAATCTTTTTTGTTTTGTTTTCTCTGTGCTGTTTTTAACCCAGCACCCACCATCCCATCATCTAAACAAAAAGATTCTGATAGGGACTTCATACTGACTTTCATGGGAAACCACGCAAGCAAAAAAACAGCTGGCACATGGACATAACTCTGTTGGCCACATCAGCAAACAGCACTGGAAATTCCAGTCCGGCCACATTCTGCACTCTCCCCTTTAGCTGACTACCTCTCGGACAGAAGAAGATCAAGCAAAATTTTGTATATTTTCTTTGTCTTCCTTGGAGTGGAGCCAAGTCCAGAGGGAAATGGAGGTCTTATGGATGTAAGCAGGAAAAGTGGTTCATGTGGATCTTTAGTTTTTGGGTCACCACAGGATACCGTCACACAAGGTCCTCTCAGAACACAATCAGCTTAAGGAATATCTACCTACCTTAGCAATTTTTTACAGCTGAAAAAACAAAAATACAGATTTGTTCACGTACCTGTACATGTGAGAGAAATATCACCTTTGCACAATGAGAACCAATCACAGAAAAAGCATCTTGGTGCGCGTCAGTTGATAAATGTCATATATTCCCTGAAGCAGTCCACGCTGGAAGCAATCTTTTAAGCCATTCAGCTTTGCTATATGCAGAAACAGAAAAGCAATACATACTTTTGTGTAATCTAAATGCCTTTAAAACTTCTTTCACTGCTTTTCTTTGCTCTCAGCTTCAGTATGCTGAATTTAATGTAGTTATTTGGATCTCTGTTAAAACAGACAAGCTCAGAAATCTTAGTCATTTCAAGATATTAGATCACTGTAGAATTTTGGCTGCAAGATAGAGATCAGAAATAACAGGGAAAGCTTGGGGGGTTTTGTTTGTTGTTTTGGTGGCTGTGGTGAGGTTTTTTTGAGTATTCAAATTTCAGCCTGCTTGGGTTTTAAAGAAAATTCCCACACGGTTTCTCAACATTTTTCTGACATTTTACATTTTTCTCCACTCACCCAAAGAAAAGCTGATAAACCAGAGTGAAGAGACAGAGTACAGCATAGGAGAGTTTCACCAAAAACATGGAATAAGATTGCTAATAGGATCTGGATACATCAGGGCTGTTACTTTAAAAAAGCTGGAGAGGCTGCACAGAGGATTATCAGGATAACTGGGATTGTAGGGCACACTTACCTACAGGATGAGCTTCAGGGAGCTCACACCACTCACTCTCATGAAAAGGTGGTTGAGTGACAATCTGAGCTCTACTTTCAGCTACTTGAAGAAAAGCTACAGCGGTGATGGAGCCAAGCTCTCATCCACAGTGACATGAACGTAACAAGAGGTAACAGCCCGGCACGGGATATTCAAACTGGGCAATAGGATGAATCACAGCACTAACAGGGCAGCTCAGCAGAAGAACAGGTGATAGCACAGCTGTAGGCCCTCCATTCATGGAGGTTTTCACACCTGGGTGTATCAAGCCCAGCTGGCCTGATGCAGATGCCTTGATGTTGACAATAGTCCTGCTCCAAGCAGGCAACTGGATCAGATGGCTCCAGAGGTTCCTTACAACCAGCACTGTAAGGATTCCACTTTAACATACCATGGAAAATACGATAGAAAAGGAAGATTTAATAAATTACATGGGGATTCCTTTCATATCCGATGAAGAAAAAAAAGCCTTCAGCTTTTGAACCAGAGGCACACAAATAAAAATGTCCTCATCCCATTTCACAATGATATGTGATGAACATTTTATAAACATTAGGCAATGGAGGGTGCAAAAAGAAAAATGCAGTGATTCAGGCTACAATTCTCAAACAAAGTATTATTATTCCCTTTGAAAACAGCCACCTTCTCATAGGGCTCCTTACTGTCTAAAAACTATTTGCCACATGACTGATGTTGTCATGCTGGATACGAATAGAACCCATCTGGAGGAAATATCTGAGGCAACCAGCTGTTGAACCAGCAAGAAGGGTTTCTTTGGGCTACTGTGTGAGAAAATCGTCAGTCCCTCTAGTTAGAACTCTGCTAAGTGAAACTTGGATTCCCCTTCTGCTGTTGAATACAAGATGAAAAGGCACCTTCCATCTTTCCACACCCCCAGGACACTCTTTCACTTGTATAATAATTGTTGCAATGCATCTGTAATGATAACAGCAGGGCAACATTTTCCTAACAAACCAGAAATAATTTGCAAAGCTTTCAGCAGTCTTGGGCCAACTTCTGGCTGGGTTTTGTTCAACCTTAGTCCGTATTCTGAACACATTCCCATGCCAGATTTTGGCTTAAATTCATGCAGGAATGCAGGTTTTTCAAGGTCATCTGGAAGTGACACCAGCTGGTTGATTTCCTGCTTACAAAGACTTAGCAAATGGAAATTGAGTAGTTTCAGATAAGGTATATTTTTGAGCCCCTTCAGAATAGAGCTGCTGTCCAAGACTCTTGAGTACCAAACTACAAAATATAAACAAAAAGTAATAAAAAACTGTCCTCCAAACCCTTTGGCACAGAAATCCTGTGGTTCACACAGCCTCAGCTGGAATTTCTTTGCCTGTTTAATTAGGTCTATATTTTTCAAAGGACTGTTACATGTAACTTCTTTCTTTTGCTTGCCTTTTCACAGCCAATAAGCCCACAAATTCTAGACTATCCCCTGAGACAAGTGCAGTTAGCTATGAAATGGAGGAGAAAACTCCAAGTGTAACAGAACAGTCCCTTTGCCTGACATGTCTCCTTAGATTTTCATAAGTGCTTTACTTACTTAGCTGTACGCAGCTGTCAAAGAAGCAAGACTGTAAACAAGCCTCAGATGGCCCAGAGGCTGTAATACAATTTCAGCCCTTCGTCCCTCAAATGTACTAGATACATACATGTATGTGTCTTTAATATGTGTATATATTGATATGTATATATATGGAGAAAAAGGAGGATGGAGAAGAGAGGAAAGACATGTCCACTCATGATGGCTCACATTTTTCTCTGACAATAAAATAGACTATGATATTGGAATAACAGAATCACAGAACAGGTAAGGTTGGAACATGGGTGGGGTCGTCTGGGTCCAAGCTCTCTGCTCAAGCAGGGTCACCCCAGAGCACATGGCACAGGATTGTGTCCAGATGGTTCTGGAATTTCTCCAGTGAGGGAGACTCCACATGCTCTCTGGACAATCTGTTCCAGGGCTCAGTCACCCACAACATAAAGAAGTTCTTCCTCATGTTCAGGTGGAGCTTCCTGTGCATCAGTTTCTGTCCATTGTCTCAGCACCACCAAGCAGAGCCTGGTCCATCCTCCCGACACCCTCCTTTCAGACAGTTGTTTACACTGTTCCCTCTCAGCCATCTCTTCTCCAGGCTAAACAGGCCCACCTCCCTCAATCAGAGAGATGTCCTTGTGAAAGAGATGCTCCAGTCCCTTAATCACCTTTGTAGCTCCCTGCTGGACCTGTTCAAGGAACTCCATGACCCTCTTGAACTAAGGAACCTAGAACTGGACACAGCACTCCAGAATAAAAGAAAAAACACCCCCAGATTTAAGGAAAAATTGTAAATTTTGAATAAAACTGTCAGCTGCTTAATTGATACTCATTCAGAGATTTCTGTCTAATTAGCTAATAATTTCACAGAACTACTGACAGTTATTTGAAAATGTTATGGAGTAGTTCCAGAGATTTGGATACGGTATCAATCTTCCAGCATTTGACCCTGGTAATTACTGCTTTGTAAGTTTAATTTCCAATCCTTCTACACAACAGAATGAGTTTCGTAAAAAAAATCACGACAGAGAAACAAAACCATACTCTTAACCATGTACAAGATATCATATCTCTGAGTAACAAGCTCTGTGAGCTTGTAAGAAAAGGAATCATAGCAGTCAAACTTGATTGCTTTTCTCAAGAATCAGTGAATGAAATTAAAAGAACAACAGTAACAGATCAGAAAACATACCTGGATTATACGAAAACACTGGCTATGGCAGCACAGTCATTAAAGTAATTTTGAACTTAAAAAGTGACAGTTCAAGCACAAACAGGCTATGGGGCCACAAAATATAATGACAGTGTAACAGAAAGTTTGTGGGATGCATCTAAAACAGCACAGGAATCAGCAGCACACTGAGTCTAACCAGCCTCCCCAGCAGTGACTTGAGAAAACAAGGTGAGCAGCATGTAGAAGATATTTGTGGCAAGTGATGCTGCAAGGACCTGTGGAGTAAAAATTCCAGCAGAAAGGTATACACAGAAGCTATACAGGCTGACAGCAAATAATTAACCTATGTCCATGTTATAAAATACAAGGCAATATGCTGTCATGGCATGAGCAAACATGGCACCATGCTGGGAACAGTAACACTTGAGCATTAAACTTATCTCTGCTGCAGATTTCAGGGACAATGGTGGGCAAGGCCTCTTCACATTTCGGAGTCTCACCTTTTCCTCCAGCTGTTGGCCATTTCATGAATGCAAGTTCTAAATTCTTCATGATAGGAAAGATTCCTATTCAGGATTTGTACCTCACCTATCACACCAGGACAAGATCTAGACCATAGCCTCTGTTAACTCTGTTCTATGTTAAATCATGGCACCAATGCAGTCAAAATTTACTTACATCTGGTCTAGCAAGAGAATGAATCACTGTGTGATTGAAGATGACACCATATGTTCTGTGAAGTAATATCCACAATTTCCCTTGTGAAGCAGCATTTATTCACTATTGATTCAAATAAGAAACAGAAAATTGGTCTTGTCTAGTAGAAAAAATATGCATTTCCCTGTTTCCCATGTATTTGAAACTGTTTGCCAAAAAACAGATCAAATTCCAAGGAGGGTGGGATATTTATGCAAAGGAAAAAAAATTACATTGTCCATGTTTAGACAAATGCTAACAAGTAAATATGGAGAGGATATGAAGCTTCATGCGTCAAAGATTGTTTTTTCACTGAGAGCTGAATTAGTTTACATTTCACACAGGGTAAGAGCTCAGTTTCCCAGGAGCAGGTGACTCACTGATATTTCAAGAGATGTATTAACCATGTGGTAACACATTCACCTTGCCTCACCTGTCCACCAGAGGGTCAGCCTACCTTGCTTCTTGCACGGTCTCCTTCCCTAGACCATCTTTGCATCCACCTCATCCACCAGCAGGATTCAAGGCTCAGAAGATCTCTGAGTTCAGTCTCTATACTCCAAACAGACTCTTATCCAATAATCTCCATGAGATCATAAAGCAGCAGAGAACCTCGGAAATACATGCACAAGTAAACAGAATGCCACCATATAAATAATAACTTTTACAGACTAACATGAACTCCTCGAGCCCAAAGCAGAATAAATACAGACAGTACATCCATTAGCTGCAACTGAATAAAGCATTATTTATAAAATGGGTAATTTAGATCTGATTAATGTTTATAAATGTGTTTACATAAGAATCAGATATGAACCTGTAGCTTTAAAGGATTTAATTAGCCTTGGAATATTGTGTCAGTGTACAATGAAAAATAACTAATTCACAAAGGAAATGCAAAGAAAATCTGCAAGTGCAAATGAGGTCAATTAATTAAGCAATTTGCATAAATTTGAATGGTATTTTCAGGCCATTACTGACATTTTGCACTTCCTATTCCCATCACACCAGCAAAAATAGTCTTCTGTCACCCTATTTATATGATACATCAATCATCTCATGGGATCCCAGAATACCAGCATACACCACAGTATAACAGCTTCTGCACACAGGCTTTCTGAACCATGCAGAATCCAGCATCCCATTTCCAGCTGTACTATCTTATCACCAGCAGATGCATTTACAGGCTGTTATAGCTTCATTCTTACCTCCAAATGGAGGAAAAAATATGAAATATGACTTCATCTCCATTACATTTTTACATCCTGAATACCAAACAGATGGTAACAATTACAGATGGGAGTATATTTCTTGCACAAGAAGCCAAATGCTGCACAGCTCACCAATTGAAATCTGGAACGAGCCACTTAATGAATTTAGTTTATCCAGAACTAAATTGGTGAAAAAGGGTAGAGGAATTTGGCCTGACAGTTACATATTCCCATGGTTACCCTGGGAATACTGCAGCAACAACCTCCTCTTAATACAGCTGTGTCCGCACAGATCTTTTGGTTTCTTCCTATTATCCATGTAACAATCAAGGCACAAATTAATATTTTACTATAATGCAATATTACACCTACTCTGACATCTTTTTTTTGCAATATATTTTCCTGTACGTTTCATAGACTGCACTATTGAGAACTGTGATTAATTTAATGAGTCCTTCTCTTTTGTCCCCATCTGTTTAATTTAGTCACTAGTGAATTTTTCAGTGGTGTATTTATTTATATAGCAATTCCTAGGCCAGAACTTCAGCTGATGCAAACAAGCATTTGCTTTACTGAAGCCTATGAAATAAAACTGCCTGACATCAGCTGAGAACAAGAATTATGTATGTGATATATGTCAAGTGTTAGCATGGAACTGAAAATGAAACCCAAATATAATTAAAATAAACATTTAGGCAACCTGGAAGAAATATTTTTAGTTATTTTTAACTAAACTATAGTTATATTTAGTTAGTGATCCATTTCATATCACCTGGACATATCTGGGATTTTTAAAATGATCCATTTCAAAATTGATGTTAACTTGAAAATATTGAAATGTTCACTGAAATCTGTACAACTTTCAGGGGCTAAAAGAATGTATTTGGACTGTTTCGTAATGTTTGATTTGATTTTTATTCTTTTCAATGACTACAATTCTTTGTCTGTTGATCAATATATATTTCAAAATGAAAACAACTTTAACTCAAATAAAATCAAAATTGTTTATTTAGAAAATGTAATTTTCATCCATTTCAACATTTATCCCCTTGCTTTTTTTTGCCAGACTAGCCTTTTTCTTACAAGCATTTGTGATCAAACAGAGAGGAGACAAACAGATCTGTCTCTCTAACTTGCTGCTTTTTTTCTGTTACATGAAATTGCAAAATTCTTACAAACAGCCCAGCAAGTAAGCTTTCTGTCACTTTATGCCTTGCCAACCCACTTTGCCTTCTTTATGCTGCTAAGTACCTCTAAGTCTCTCAGGTATATTATTTTAATTGTTAAAAAATAGCAGCAGCAGACGTTACTTCTTCAACTTCCACACACCACTGGTTGCTCATCAGAGACTGTTTTTTCAGAACCCACTGTTTCCATCTGTCTCAGGCTCAGCCTAATCATGTAGAAAGCAGAATTTCAAAATAGCATAAAAGAATAGATGTATCAGGAAAAGAAGATGCGATTAAGACAATCAACACCCGGTAAAATGCCAGAGAAGGTCCATGAGATCAGGAGATTTGCTTTCCCCGTACTTTTTCTGCTCCCCCTCAGCTTGAGGCCTGAGCGTATTTTGGTTTAAACTGCCCATCAAAACCTATTTTATGATGCTGGGGATCACTGAAATCAAAACTTCGTCCTCTTCACAATTTCATTGTCAAGTAGAAATCCTTCTGACTCAGTTGGAATTTGTAGTGATAAACTTGTTAAAAAAACCCCACCCTTTCAGTACTCCCATCAATTTGGCAGTGGAACAATTCAACAGGGGTGCAAGTGTCTTGTTGAACCCAGGATTTACACACACTTTGGGTGAGTGCTAGAAGTGCTAACTCTGTGACTATGGTGTGGGTGTTATTCTACTATTTTCTCACCCCCTTTTGTGAGAAGCTTGGAAGATTTTATTATATTACTGGTAGGGGAACAACATCAACAAAAATAAAAATCCAAAATATCATGCAAGATGGTAAGAGCATGACCTTCCCATCTGTAATTCAATGTACATTCTTATCTGAGGTATTTAAAAGCTGCAATGTCTGGTATAAAGTTTACAACCCTCTGGGAACTAGTCCTTGACTCCCATTAGGAAACAAAGCTGAAAAAGATGTTTGGTGAGCTAAAATTCAACCACTCTGTGGAGACAAATGGGCAGACCAAGCTTGCCTTTTCAGGATGAAGGCAACACTTTTATCTGCTTCACTGTTTACAGAAAAATTGCTGACATCCTCTGATAGAGGATTAAGATTTAAAGGACATATGGGCTTTCTGGAGGAGCCTGTCAAGAAGGACAATTTAAAATTGTCTAAGCTATCTGCCTGTATCTTTGGCCATTCTTATGCCCTTAAAGCTCATGCTAGCCATTCATTGAAGTGTGGAGGATAAGTATGCCACAAAGTCTCGCAATACACAGGCTGCATTCCGACACAAGTGCCTCAAACAGCACGCGGAGCTCTCTATAAAAGTTATCACAGTCTCCGTGCTGTGCTGTCACAGAACACACAGTCCCTCCTCCCTCGGACTTATCACCTCCATGGTATTCACTCTCCTTCCATATTCCCTCTTCTCCCAAAGTAACTGGAATCAACACCAAGCTGGTACTTTACAGAAAGAGGTGCCGTCATGCTTGCTTGCAGAGTACAATTCATGCTCCTGGGCATCCAGCAGCGGCTCCCTGCCCTGGCTCTCCATGTAATAAACGTGTCTGTTAGCAAAGCCACCGACTGCTGCACCTGCAAGTGCTGGAAATCACACCAGAGCACTGCTGAGCACGGGGGCAGATGTAGTTCCAGGCAAGGATATAGAGATTTATACAGAATTTGGCAAAAGTGATTTTGGTCTATAAAGGGTTTAAATGCACATACTATCAAGTTTTCCTCCAAATTCTCTGCAGACTCTCCAGCTATGTCTTAAGTGATAAATCAGAGACAGAGCAGAATTCTGAGCACTGTCCTGAGATTGTCACTACAGATTAATTGCTACCATGGTTGCTGGAATGGATTTTGCTCCAGGCAAAGCTCAGGTATGTTCTGGGATTTGTCGCAATAGGCTGTATGGATGAGGCTACACTGTTTTGAAGGGGCAGAGGATTAACTGTATGAATGTGAGCAGTTATGTCACTTGCCTTCAGAGCCAGAAAGCAAACCCTTTCCCATACTGTCTGTTCTTTTGACACAAATATCCTCAGTGTAGGGAAAAAAATAGAGTTTGAGAGTCGCTTGAGAGTGTCAGAGGATTGTGCAGGCCCAGGGCACACAAACCTGATATCACCTCACCTGTTCTGGAACTTAGGAGGGTTCATGCAATGAACTGTGCCCAAAACTGGAACTAAATTTTGTTTTGTTGAATTGATTCACTCCAAAAGAAAACTCAGAAGGTATTTTTTGCAAATTGGAAGAGCAGTGGGTCCAAGGTGTCAGGTTGCACTGGTGAGATATTTATTTAGCTGCAAAAACCCAGCGGACCCTCAGCTAGTGTAAATTTGTTCCATTTCTATCAAAAAACCATCATCTGTCTCCAGGAGCAATGGCCCAAGACCAAGGCAGCAGGGCTATTACGTGAGGGGGTGACAGGGATTACTCCTGGTCTTTCCCCATGAAAAGTGAGATGGGATTTGGGGAAGGCATGAAGCCTTCCAAACCCAGGAATAAGCCCAGAGAAAAAGGAGAATGAGCCCTAAGTCAAACACAGATGATGAAAACTGGAGAGGGCAGCAGCATAAAAAAGAAATCCAAAGTTTACCAGTAATCCAGCCTAACTCCACCAGATTGCCTCTAGTAGAGTCATGGCTCAAAAAAAATCGAAGACGACTACATTGACTGAGGGCTTGATCCAGGGTCCTTTCACAAAGCTTTGTGCAGAGCTGAGAGAAACTGATGAAATCTTCTATAAAAAATAAGATAGACTCTCTTGCCTTCGTGCTAAAATTCTTTGATAAAAGGAACTCCTCAAGGGTGTTTCAATACTTTAATCTGAGCAGAGGCTAAGCATGAAATGGATGTTATTGGACTAACAGCTTCTGGGTGACTGTTCAGAGGTAATGTAATAACATCCAAATGCATTGAGAAGGAAAAAAATTTGCTGAGATAAGTGAGTTTGGGGTGATTTATGAATGAATTTCTGGATTTTCAACAGGACTAGAGAGTTTCATAAAGGCCTATATGAAGGTGTGAGTATTTTCATCTATTTATAATGCAAATTAGAGAAACAAGTATTGAGAGGAGAAGAAAGATACATTTCTTAATTAGAAATTTATGGAAGTTTTTCCCACAATGAAAACAGTTATTTTTACCTAGGAGGTATTTGTAATAGTGCAGGGACTCAGTGATATCTTGTACATGATTTTGTTGTGATTACACCAGCTCTGTTACAAGCCCCTACATCAGATGACCTCTAAAATATGAAAACAATCACTCTTCACTAGCATTTTCTAAGTCTCAGCTCTGGCAGACAGACTCATCAGCCTCAGGTACTACTCCAGCCATCTCCCCATGCCTTAATCATTTCAATCTCTGCTTGAATTGTAAGCCTGAGAGCCCCTGAATGCCCCCTGGCTGGTGGCAGCCAGACTGACTTCGTGAAGTCTGGAAGAAGACAAGAAGCTGGTTAAGCTTGTGAGCTCAAATTAAATGGCTGACAGTGAAATCTGCTAACACTGCTCCTCAGAAAAGCACGAGAGGGTTTTGGATAGTAGCTAGACATGACAGCTTCTTACAGATTTGTGGCTTGTCCTTGGAAAGAAAAGCAACACAAAAACAAACCCTACAACAATACCTTTTCCAAGCAGTGCTCAATTTGATACTGGCTTTTATTGTTTACTAAAGGATCTTTAACATATCCTTGTGACGGCCATTATCAAACATCTTTTGGTAACACTGTCTGAGCACTGCATTTTCCAAAGGCATTTGACAAGGACCAGTAACAAACATATTTGATGAATTTAATTTGCTGTGGGACAAGAGGGAACATTTTGATTCTGAGATTTCCTGAGCTAGAGGTTGTTTTTTAAGAGTTTTGATGACCTTTTCTTCCCTTCCTTAATTTTTTTTACGTATTTTTTGGTCACATGGAAGCTTTTGGCTTCTGGAGCATCAACTTTAACAGATGATCTGTTTGCAATAGCAGACACAATGAACCATCATTTCCTATTTATCTTCTCCAGTCCAGTCATGACCATACAGAAATAAAATCCTCTGCTGTTCAAGCACCTCTTTGCAAAATCATTCTGCTCCTTTTTTTCTTAGAATCTGCAGCTGGCCATTTTCAGAGAAATTCTACTGGGCTACAAGGATATATAATGTCACCAAAGAGTGAAATTTATGTTCACATGTCACACAAAACTATTAACTCTGTCCACACCAGTGCTGACCAGTAAATACTGATAGCTGTAGAGCACTATCCTACAGGTTATGGCACCACTGCATAAGCAGGAAATGTCACCCTGTCCCTCAGCTGTAGATTCCCTGTGTGGAAGTTATGCTGCTGTTTGCAGCTAAAAGGACCTCACAAAAGAGGTATCCATAGCCTTTGGGAGGTCCATGTTCAGGCTCCCCACTGATAGAAACCAACACTGAGGCACAAAAATTTAATCCAGAGGAGTTCCTCTTTCATTTTACACCACGGGGCAAATCTGGAGTTTACGAAATCTCACCTGAACTTTATTAAAGCCATGCCCTGCTTCAGCTTATGTTCATCATTCACTACTTAATGGTGCTTTTTTGGGGTGTAACCCACTAGGGAAGATGACAGGTCACTGCCTGGCTGAAATTAAAGGTCTTCTGCTTTCTTCAACATTGAGAGGTTTTGGGGGATTTCTCAGCTGGATTTTCTGCTATATAAAATTAATTGTTTAAGTGCGGTATAACGTACTAAAATATTTATCTGGGGAATTGCTGATGACACTCCACGGCTCCTTTATTAACTTTCATGCCAGCCAGGTGAGTATCTGATCTAGACTGTATTTCCTAGCTGATATCCCTAAATGCAATGTATTTTCTAGCACTAATTTAACCCTGTCTTTACAAACGATTAATAATACACAGACTCACTTTAAGACCTGCTTCCAACGATGAATATTTTAAGGGTTCTTCATCGGATCCCTGAGAAGTTTTTGGTTGAGTCCAAGTAGGAGCTGAAGCCATGAGCCATGTCTGTATTAAGTTGAGAGTTGTTTATTTTCACAGTTCAACACTGCAGACAATGTCACCAGATTTCTAAGCAAAGCACAAGAAACAGACCGAAAATAAGAATGTCAAAGTCACTGTCTCTTGCACCAGCCTTCTCTGACACTTGATATTGTTGAAGCCTCATAAATAAAAGAAGGGTGACATTCTCAGTATTCCAGTTTAATAGGGATATATTTCATAAGTCACACATTTAAAAATATGTTTCTCCTTTGTAAACAAAACTAAAGCCTCCACTTCAGTATGTTTCATTTTCCTCTCCCAATGAAAGATTTCATGATTTTTCCTTAATACTCAATCTGAAGAAGAGTTCAGATTAATTGAAAATAAAAATGAAGGAGAAACAAAAGAGGTAGGAGATAAAGATGATGTAAGCAAGGTGATATGTACACATAATTTTACTTAGTTGAATCTGGAACAACCACAGTGCTCCCCTACTATAGCTACAGGAGATTTATCAGGTGATCTGCCATGAGCAGCCACTAGGCCATGAAAGGTCTATTGTACCCCCATGGTACTTTCTGATTCAATGCTGCCTAAGCAGTACTGCATATCCATACCACCTTCTCCTTTTGTCTATCACATTTTCAGTTTAGCATGGAAATATTTATGTGGCAAATCTCACATAATAAAATTTTTTAAATCTCAGCTATATTTTTTTAATAAAATGAAAACTGTGCAGAAACTAGAGATTAATTTCCCCTGCTGTTTGCAACATTCGTCCATCAGTATTTCCAAAAGGTTCTATATTTTATATTAATTATAGGAATCTTTAAAACATTCCCAACACTTATTAGGTTTCCTCTTTCCATTCACAGCTCTAAAGTATTTCAGGGCCGCTTTGGAATTCCCTTTGACATGTTTGCCGGAAGACTGATACAGTATTGCTCATTTTTTTCATCCTCCTCATGATTAAAATAGCATAATATTAACTAGCTCAGATAAGGTATGTTTTTATCCCAGTAAAATAAATCTTTTAACATGGTTGGGCAAACACGTTTGGCTAATAAAAAAACTCTAAACACATTGATACTGCAGTCAGGGAGCTGTTTTAGCATTCATTTGAAACAAACTTGAATTCTGAAGCCTTTGGGAAAGACTGTTTACAAAACATGGGAGAAGATCTTGTAAAAATTATTTTAAACAGTCTTATTTTAAAAGCCTTATTTTTTCAAACCTATGCTTATCTGCATACATTATGCAAGACTAGTAATGAAGGGGTATTTCTAACAAATCCGAGAAGGGATAGCCAACAGGGTTTTAAACCACAGATAAAATCCAAATCCATTATGCAAAGTTTATATGGAAGGTAATACATCTGTTTTTAATTTTTTCTAAAGCTATTGCTATGTATTGCAGGGAGGAAAAAAAAAAAGACACTTTTGAGTTCAGATCTGCTTCGTGTTTGAAACAAATAGTAGAATACAGGTTGAGCATAGGTTTAGAGTCTTAACCGGATAAACAAAGTGACATAAGTACAATTGGTACTTAATCAGAAAGAAAAGTTCTTGAGCATGTTAGAGTAACACACAGAGAAAAAGGGATTTTCACAGCACTTCTAACCGCAAGCAAAAATATGCATAAAATGGTAGTTTCTTAGAACTAAAAATTTCCTGTAGAGTACCTCAAGGGTGTAATCAAGTGAAGTGTGCTTTGTGGGAGAATGACTCTATGTATGTTTGTATTTTTTAAATCAATAGCCAATATCTAATGCCATTAATATAAAATTGGAGACATACATTCAAACCCTTTCCTGACTCAGAGATATAGGTTTGCTACATATTAAAGGTAAGGCTCTGAAATTCTCCTGGAAAGAAAAATCCCTCTTTACACTTCCATGTAATATGTTAGGAATCTTAATTTTATCACTGAAAGGGAAGGACATTTCATAAAATTTGAAAAAAATATCAGTCATACACTGAGAAAATCATCTCCTCTGCACCTCCATCAATAACTTACACCATTAGATCATAGATCCAGGGGAATAATTTCATGAGTGGGTAGAAGTAAAGAGCTGTTAGTCGCCAGTGAGCCAGCCAATGAGCTGGGACATAAACCAAGCTTTTCCTATGTGTATGTCACAACAATTTGCCTGCAGTTTTTTAATCCCTGATTTGAAAGTATCAGAAAACTGAGGGGTGAGGGGCAACTATTTTAATGAATTTTCTACTGCAAAGTAGTGTTGGAAAGTGTGCGATTAGCAGTGTGCATTTCCCTCAAGTTTTCTGAAGAATTTGAGTCAGGGAAAAAGAGCCACTACCACCAAAAAAAACCCCAAACAGCAACAAAAAAACACAAACAAACCCCACAAAAACAAACAAAAAAACCACCCCACATGAAAATCAAGACTGCAATGATGTCCTAAAGGAAAACACTGGAAAAACTAAGACTATTCAAACACAATACAAAATTTGCATACCGGCATTTGTCACAATGTAAGTGGGGTTTTTTTACACTCTAACAGCAAACATTCAAAATTCCTTTATAGGAGTTAAGGGTCAGCCCTAAAATTGGATCACATGGTATTTCTGATCATGCTTCACTAGATCTGGGCTCTGCTCAATTAGGACCTAGGTAATTTGGACATCATTTTGTTGTACTTTGATTCATCTAATTATCCCCTCCTCATTCACAGAAGTAATATAAGTGTATTGCTTTTGTTTTACCAAATTTGTGACAGTATTCTGCTTCTTGGCACTTGGAAGTCTCCGGAAGTAATGACATCAAATAAGCACTCACCCTTGGTAATTACTTTCTGTATTTTATATGTAAAATGTACGACCAACAGAAAGCCAGTTTATCTGACAAGGAAAAAGTAATAAAATTAGCTTTCTATTGCTCTTCCCCCAGTGGCCTTGCAAGAATGATAAAGGCATAACTTCAACAGGTACATCACAGTTCTGTTGTCTGTTTGAACCTAGAGAAGCATCTTACCTGTAATGCTGTTTATTAAATGCAAAATGTATTATGTAGCTCTCTATATACTGAAAGGCTGAGCAACCCCAACTCTCTAAACAAGGGAGGTGTTCCAGCCCTCCCTATTGTTTGTGGCCGCTGCTGGACCCACTCTAGCAGATCCTCATTTAAATTAAATACTCAAAGTGGGGGTTTCATGAGTGGAGAAGGAGGAGAGAATAATTTTCCCCGACCTGCAAGTCACATTTCTTTGGATGCAGCCCAGAATATGATAAGCTTTCTGGGCTGGAAACAAACTTTTCCAGTCCGTGTTCAATTTTTTATCTACCAACATCACCAAGTCCTTCTTTGTAGGGTTGCTCTCAATCTGTTCATCACCTGACACTGGGGATTGCCTCGACCCAGGTGTGGCACCAGGCATTTGGCATTTTCAAACTTTGTGAGGTTCACCTGGGCACACTCTTTAAGGCTGTCAAGGTCCCTCTGGATGGTGTTCTTTCCCTCCAGCAAATCACCCACAGCACTCAACTTGGTGTAGTCTGCACAGGAGCTGAAGGTGCACTCAATCCCTCAGTATGTGTCATTGATGAAGATATTAAATATTTTTTGTTCCAATGTGGACCCCAGAGGGACATCACTTGTTACCAGTCTCGATTTGGACATTGAGCTTCTGACTGACACATTTTGGATGCAGCCATCCAGCCAATTCCTTGTCCCTTTGGCTATCTATCCATCAAACCCATATCTCTCCAATTCAGAAGCAAGAATGTTGTGGGGGACCCTATCAATAACTTTACAGAATTCCAAGCATATTACATCCATAACTCTTCCATTGTCCACTGATGCAGTCATTCACACAAAGGCCACCAGATTTGTCAGGATGTGCTGCCCTTGGTGAAGTCATCTTGGCTGTTTCTAATCACTTTCCTGTCTTCTGTATGTTTCAACATGTCTTCCAGGAGGATCTGTCCCATGATCTTACCACACATGGAGTTCCTCCTTTTGATTATTTTTGACAATGAGCATCATGTTTCGCTTTTTTCTGTGTGTTAAGTCTTCACCTGACTGCCACACTTTTGAAATATGTTAGAGACTGACTTGGCAACTACAACTACTGGTTCTCTCAGGACTATGGGATGCACCTCATTAGCTCCCAACATCTCCCAAGAGTGTTTGACCTTCATGCTCTGATTTACCCCTGACAAAATAGAGAATTTAAACTGGCCCCTTGCCCCAAACAGACTGAAAAGCATTTGCTTTTTTAATAACTAAATATTACACAAAGAAGTCAAAACCCATTTGATATATTGAATTTGTCAGGTTATTTTTCACAGCACAGGTAAATCAATGTAGTAGTCATTCAATTAATGAGATACTAAAATTATCAAATGTTGTGATTGTCATCAGATATATCAAATTAATCATAAGAATCAGTTTCTACAGTTATGGAACCTCTTAACATTATCAATCAGTACCTAATGCTGATAATAGGAGGAATTAAAGGGATAGAGTTATAGACTTGAAAATCAATAGGACTCTTCAGATTTCATAATACTAAATAAAAGTTAATCAAGTCAAATTCAATATCTCATTTTTGAGAATAAGGTCATCTCATTTTGCTAGACCAAGACTTAAGCAGGCCTTTGCTCAAACTGTGCTGTCTCAGTGTGTCTCTAGTTCTTTCTAGTTTGAATGTAGTGCAGCAGGAAGATCTATCATGTATTGAATAGACTGAATGCCTGAGAAATATATTTACTTTATTTTCCATGAAAAATGCCAGCTGGAAAAAGCCTTTGTTTTGCTTTGTTTTACAAAATCCAGGAGCAGTGGGGAGGAATTGTTTAGAAAAACACTGAACAACTATAAAAGCTTTATGACTTAAATCTAAAACAGGCATAGGAAATTTTCAGTATTACACAAAAGGCAATGAAATTATAGGTACACAGGATTGTAAGGAATTTTTCTCCAATACATCAATTTTCAGCTGCATATTTCTGTAGTCTCTATGAGTTAATGATATGTCTAAAGTCACTACCTCGCACATTCATAAACAAGTGTAGATGTGTGTGTTTTCTTTCCAGTCCATTACTTCCGGTTCTAATTTTTTTATCTTGATGTTGTCTCCTCATAGTGAACAGAAAATACATTTCCTGCCTGAAACTGTAGAAATTCAAGGCATTGTCCAGCCACAAGAAGGCAAGGAAGAGGGACCATAAAGAGTTCTTGGGCAAAGCGTTGCAGTACTGGATAATAAAGATAATTGCAGAAGAATCTGTAAATTGCTCACTTCACAAAACTGAGAAGCTGTATGGATCTAAAATGGAAAAGAAATCAGACAAACCCCAAGTAAACTGTGTCTTCAACTGCTCAGACTATGAGAGGCAACTCTGGCACATATGTCATTTCTCTAAGAGCAAATGTGTAGAAAAATATTATTTTTCTCTGATTCAAAGTAAAAAAAAATTATTTAAAATTAATTCCATAAAATTAAATATACTATTTTGGACATACTGTGTAGGAAAAATAGATATATTGATTTTCCCAGTGGAAAATGAAGTTAACAAAGGAAAATAAGTGACAAAATTCAATAAAAAAATAATAAATAATTAAAGTCACCTGCAAAGTCTGATTTTTCACAGAGAATCTTTTAACTCTTGCTTAGTGTTTTTTATTAGGTCTTAGCATTTTTCATTTATGACATTTATGTTCTGGTTTGCAAAAAACTTAGAGCCAAAAAAAAAGGTAGATTGGCTGAACAGCTGAGAAGTCTTTGCTGACCAGACCAGCCAAGTTTCTTAAACCCAAAGCTTGATTTACTTTGCTAAGAGAACTATAGAATTCAGATATCAGAAGTATTGAAACAAAAAATATAAAAATTTGAGGATCTGTTTTTCATACAAAAATTTGAGGATCAGTTCAGCTGCCTGAAAAAAAAAGGACATCCAGTGCTGGTTAGGAAGGTTTAGAGTAACCCAAATATTCACAAAAAGTTGAGTGTAACACAGAGCTGACATAAAGCTGCACCTTTTTTGGACTGCTAACTGGTGATTTAGCAGCATGTGCAATAATATAACATAATATAAATATCATGTGATGTCATACAATGCAAATGATGGATAATATAATAGCCTAATGTCATGCAATATCTTATTGTATCACAATATTCCCTGCAAAAATTGACATTTCCTCAGGGAACATTTTGATTCTTGCTGATTGGCTTTTTTATAAAGTATTTAAAGGACCTTAAATGTTTCCCTTCTGGAAAACACCCTTGGGCTGTCTCAAAAGATCACAGAGGCCAGTCACTAAATTGATCCCTTTCTACTTTTACATCAAATAAAACTGAATATAGCTGAAATAATTTGCAGTTTCTTACACACCCATTTTGGTTTTCTGTGTTTCTGTGTTACCCAGTCATCATCTCCAATACTTTTTCTTTCTCTCCTAGAAGACCTCTTGTTAAAGGGGTCTCACTTCCTGCTTAATTAATGCTGCTGGTATCCTCTAAAAATAAAAATAAAAATAATAATAAAGAAAACCTGTTCTCCTTCAATGATCAGAGTCCATCTCCAAAAGCACCTAGCTCATAGGGAACCACCTTCAAGCAATGTAGACCTGCTTTAGGCATCTGAATGCCAATTTATCTATACTTATATCATAATAACAACTGTAAAGTGCACTAGGTTACTGTGTTTTGAATACATGAAAGCAGTTCTTTGTGCATTTTGGTAAATAGATATTTCCAGACCCTTTCAAAAGAAGGTCCCTTGAGAAATAGGTTTTGTGTACATGTTGGCTTTTGTTTGAACCCATTACAACACTCCAGATTTTTTTTTTCTCCTTCCTACATGTTTTTTCATGAGTTTTTAAAAGCCTCATAGTTACTCTTCAATAACTGGAAACAACTCAGAATTTCTGATTGCCTATTAAGGGAGGTCAGAAGTGCTTGTACTGCAAAGCGGTTCAGATCCAAGGGAGATTATGCTGTTACATTATTTTTGTTACTTCTGCAAATTGGCAGATTTCTTAAGAAGAGCATGGCTATAGTTCTGTATATTTATTTTTTTACTGGTAGATACATTCATCTCACACTAGCAAATAATTCCAACTGTCAACAGCAGGATGTGTGTAGGAATTCATAATCATGAACAGAGCCTCAGATAACAAACCTCAGCTATCAAGCTGTTCTGGGTTAGTGTCAATTCCACAAAGCTCATGTGGAGGTTACCAGGGACGGCTGAACTAGGGAGAAAACAAGGAAGCAGCAAGAGCAGCAGTTCCCGAAATATTTTGAATGTTGTTGTTGCATTTTGGTAGTTGAGTGAAAAGTATTTCACCAGAGCCTTGATACCGCTGGATTGTGGATGAAATTAAACTGGATTATGTTCAGCCTAGGAAAGCTGATTTTGACTGTTTCAAGTAAACCAGCAGAGGATTTTGTAGTTACAACATCCCAGGTGTCATCTGTTTTCAGTGAGGCTTGCAGACTAACCGTACTCTGAAATACCAGATTCCTTCTTGCATTGCAATTAATGAACAAATGAGGGCTAGAAATCTTCACTTTCATTTAATGCTGTTTCTAATCCTCACATCATTGAAGCAATTGCTGAGTAAAGCAAGGAAGTATGTGTGAGGAAAAAATGTCTGAATAAAATATCTTTACACACAACATAAACTGTGTTGTCTGAGCACTTCAAAACCATTAATGGACTTTATTTTGACATCTTCACTGCGAAGTAGGGAAGTGATAATAAATTTTAAGGATAAAGATCTGAAACACAGAAAGGCCAAGGGTCAACATTAAAAACAAACCAACCAATAAGTATACTACAAAACAAACGAACAAAAAACACCCCATTCAAACAGGAAACAAAGAAATTAACAAAAAAAAATTGAAAATAAATATAGCTCAGGCCCTAATCTTTCCAGACTGCTGCTCTGAGTTTTGTGTTCTAACATGTATGTTTGGGACCTTTTGGAGAGCAAAAAATATCTGGATAACTTGCAATCATGGTCTTTCTTGAATGTGAACTAAATTAGAAGGCAGACATCCTTGGCTTTAGGCACCAGACAATTGGTGTCTGATCCTGTACCTGCATTGCATCACTACAAATACTTATCATACTCTGGGTCTTTGCAGAAGGACTTGTTTATTTGGTATTTGTACAGACCAAACATAGTGAAGTCCTACTCTTAGGGACTCAGGTTTCTTTACCCTAAAGCTGTAATATCAAAGGAACTTCTGAACAATATAACAGCATTTGTTACTAAAAAAAAAAAAAATTACACATGAACACAGGACATACACAGGCTAAATAAAACCCTAGTCCATTCTGTCCAGGAAATCATTCTGGGAAAGAAAGAAATAATTAAACATTGAGAAAGCAGAAGGTTAATCCGATCTTTCTTTTCATCCTGATTGTTTCATCCAGACTCCCAAATTTAAATCCTTGTATTTTAAATCTGAGATTTTTCAGATGTTCAGTAATCTGTTGCTTGTTTAAACACCCATTTATTGCAAGGTTTTGGTTGTTTATTTTTTTATATACAAAATACTTGGATTTGATTGCAGGTATTTGAATATTACATGTATAATTGAGATTTTATGTAATATTCACACCTACAAAATTCATGGTGATCTATATGCATATACATAAGGTGGTAGAAACATATTTAAAGGCTAAAAATAATTAAGTAAGTAACATTAGCTATTAATGGTTCATGAAAGTTACTGAGGTACCCACTTTCCTACTGAGAAATCTTTTCTCTGGGTATTATTGAAGGGCCCTGCCCAACAAACACCTCAGCTATTGAGCATCCTATGTCAGTGCAGTCTCATTGATCTTGGTAGGATTTTGTGTTACTGCATCCAGGTGCAGAATTGGACTCAAAGCCAGACTAGAGGGAACATTGATCCATGATGGCATTGTGATTCCTGTGTGTCTGTGCTGTTGAATCACGTCATGTTTGAAAGTCATTGAATTAAAATGAATATGCCTGCAAATAAACGTGAGGCTTTTGCAGACTGCAGCACAAAGTGTGTCGAATTACCCTCTGAATGATTCAGCCGAAATTTCTACATGGCCGGCTCACACAATCCATGGAATTTATAATTGAAAGTATGCAGGTGCATGAATACGGGTGCATTTTTATTGGATGTGTTTCAGAGACCTATAAAGCCTCAGACATTACTAGAGATGTCCTGAATTAACTATAAATAATTCAGGTAGCCTGAGAACCCCTGCGTCTGCTGTTTTGCAAGGAATCTGCATGTACTGCTATTAGCTTTCCTTCTACTCACTGCAATTATTTTTGAAACAGCAGCTTGCTCTTTAGATGTGCAGCAGTTATTTGAAAGAATAGTTCTTTAAAAAATGAAGCATCCAGATGTGCTATGTTGAGTTTCTCCAAGATATGTCAATACATTATTTTGGGGTCACAGACTGATGTTATGTGATTCTAAATGTCAAACATGAAAAAAAAATAAATTACTTCTCAGCTTCGGATAGACAGACCTGTTCTTATATGTAATATTCTACCTAAATTCTTGATTTCTTTATAGAAAACCATGCCCCTCATAAAAGTGCTTCTCCTTCTGCATTTTTGACTTTGCCTTATCATTTTTGTTTTCCTCTCTTTGGAAAAACTGATTCATGAGGCACATTTGGTTCTCATATTCACTTAGTTATCCTAGTTAAAATTAAAAAGAGTGAACAAAACAAAGCAAGTTACTGTAAACAAAAAAGAAAAAAAATTGAAAGAGAAACTGACTATTTTGAGCTGAGTTCAGCTTTATGATCTATAGTCTCTTGAGTAAAGATGGGTGAAGTGTGTCTTCCTCTGAAAAATGCAGATTTGTGTCAATCATAGAAGCCATCGAAAAGTAACTTAAAATAATGTTTTTTATTTCAAGACTTTTAAAGTAGCAATGATATTTTTTTCCAAAATTCTTTTTGCAAATGCACTTGTGAAAGCAATTTGAGGCAAAAAGATGTGTTTTTTCTTTTGCATGTCTTGAAATAAAATGTATTTTTACTTAATGATAAAAAAATCTTTACTTTTGAGAAAAGCAACATAGTTTGTTCAGTCCAAAATATTTTTTTCCAGAGTTCACACAAACCCAGAATTTAATTACTTGCTCAGCTCTACTCCTGAGTTTAAAGAAGATCCCTAAAGGCTTTGTATAGCCCACATATCTTTTTGATTCCTTTTTTTCAATGACATTTTTCTTAACTTATATATTTATATATTACTTATATATATTAATTTATATATTTATATAAGTGATATATATTTCAGGAGAGGAAGATAATCTTGAGATGACAGTCTGCAGTAGGCTACAGTGATCTCTGCTTGAGTTCCAAGGTGGTCTTAAGGTGGTTTTGCATTCTTATGTTTGTACAATACCCACCAAAATTGACTTATTTACTTCAATAATTGCACATCAGCTGAAGGTTGCTGCCTCTCTCAGGTCAGGCCATCCAGATGAGGTTCACAGTCCAATTCACAAACTGGTTTTAAAATGAGGCAGCAAAGGAGACCCCGCTGAGAGGATGAAACCCTACTCTGCCTGCCTTCAAAGCACAAGTGGAATGACACACTGCATTCCCTAAGGAATCATTTTTTTATCAACAGCTATACACTTCATCAAGTATGTTTACTCTAAGTAAGCAAAACCCTGACTGAGGGAGATTTGATCACTGGAGTGAATATTATGTTCTTGTGCTGCTTCTGGGGTCCCAGTGCTGCTCCTTAATGATGGACCTCAGTTTCCACTGTTTGTTCCTCTCCATCTCCAAACCTTATCACCACTCTGTTTAAATTCTTATGTACTCTTCAGTATTAATTTATCTTATCCAGTTTCTTTGGGGGGTTTAATGACTCTCAATCCTCACAGAATATTTACTCCAATTTGTAGCATTCGTGACTGACTCTGCTCACTTCCTGTTCCCATTACATGAAGTGCAAGGCGAGTGACACATATTTATATTTTTATAAAGCTTTTCCCTCTGTTCTTTGCTTGCCAGCTTAGGCTGGGTGGTTCTTAAAGCCTCCCATACCACAGGAAGTATGTTTTCCATTGACTCTGTAAAGCCCATTTATTAATCATGATATGTTGCAAAAGAACCTCTAGGATGATCCACTGAACTGGCAGGATGCTGCAAACTTTGGTGACTTCATGGAATCAGGATCAGCAAGGGGTTCTTGGGGAACCAGAGGGAGGGATGGGGACAATCAGTGGCAGCCCCCAAACCAAAGCCCTCAGCACTGTGGGAATGTTGCAGCTCCACAGAACAATGAAGTAATGCCATTTTATATCAGTTGATCAGATCTGATGATCCCTTTCCAAAGTCTGAAATAAATAGGGAAAGGTCCAAAAATTACTTCTTTGGAAGAAACTGTGGTCTATTTCCCTGACAGAAATCTTTTCTGCAAATTAAACCCATGATTTTCTTAACATAGACAAAATAACTAAGTCTCTGTTTTTCTCTATACTATAAAGTAGTTTTCATAGGACGTATTCTAGTTATGATCTCTCAGACTGAGTTTCCCTTCATTGTATAACAACCAATACTGTGCTAAGCTTTTTAAACTTTTAAACTTGCTCGACAGTTTTGTATATAAGTTTAACTGCACATGTGTATAAAAAAGTACGCATTTCAAAAGATACATATTTAATGTTGAAAGCTTTAGGGTGTTTCAACATTATAAAGAAAATATAAAATATTATGAGTGAGGTTTTATACAAGGGAATACATGACCTATCTAGAAAAGAAATAGAAACCTGAATTATAGAACACAGAAACCCTTAATAAAAGGAAAAAGGCTACTGAATATGGAAATCTAAGGATTTTCAAATTTCTGACTTTCGGCATCTTTATTTTGGGGAGCATCAATAGTGAAATTGCCCTGGCAATGTAAATCCCAGCAGAAGTTGCAAACCTTGAATCAGAATTAATTTTGCTTTGTCTTTGCTGCAATAATGAGTATATATGGAAATAAATCTCCCATTTCTGCCTTCTTGATGTCTTTGAAGATTGGTGAGGGGGGATTTTTATCTAGATAGCAAACGCACATGTGCAGCCTGTAGTTCTATACTGAACACTTGCTTTTTACATTATAGGGGTGCACGCTGGGGGCAGGAGACCGCTGATTCACAATAAGGGAGTTTTCAGATTCCAACATTATCCCAGGATGGACAAAGCCTGTGCAAACCCAAATGTCAAGTTATTTGCCAAAGGTCACAGAACAAGTCAATGGCAAAGCTCAGGAAAACTCTTTTTGCACCCAGGCAAGGGTTTCAATGACTTGGCGATGCTGGTTTTCTGATTGGTATTGGAGGATTGTTGCTTCTGTAAAACCTTTGATTTGAATGATGCAATTCTCATGGGAAATTCTGATCTATTAGGATTCAGCCCAGAGCCCAGACCTGGTGCTTTGTGCCTTGCTGGTGATGAACTTCTGGAACTGGTTAAGAATGCACCATCCTTTCCACACTGAATGAAGCCTGTCTGTATGTGGTACATGTTTTTCTCAGGTGTTTGAATAACACCAACACAATCTCCCATCAGTGGTGGGTCTAAGTGTTAGCAGTGTAGTAATAATATTCCTGCTACCACTGTGTTGATGTTTTCCTGGTATTGCTTGGGAAGCTGGGCAGAGGAACTAACAAGCTTGTACTGCACTGATGCTTGAATAAATAATTCTCTCAAATTAGGTTGTACTCAAACCCATAATTATTGCTCCTCTAGTTCCCTGGAAAACAGAGGAGTTAAATAATTTCTAGATTCCACTTGCCTTCTTTCTGGGTACAGGATTTCAAAATAATTTGTGAAAGAGAGGGTCAAAACCTATAAAATCAAACTCTCCTCCCATATTTATATACAACATAAGAGGAAAAATGCAGATATTAGCATGAGTGCAGGCCTTTTACACCAGGAAAACTATCACGAACCACATTATTGTTATAATCACTGTCAAAACATGAGATTTAGAGGTGAGAAAGAAAAGAATTTAAATTTTAAAGGACTTTTATGAAAGGGCTTACATTTTCCCAAGTAATATCTCCCATTAATTTAACATGTTTATTGTTCTCCTACCCATAGCCATCAAATTATTCTTCCTTTTTCACATATAGTGCTGATATCTGCTGATGGATTAGTTTGTTTACAAAGTCTGCAGCTCAACAGATTTTGAAAAGTGCTGCAATTCAGAATTTAATAGCTGGTTCTCTTGAAGTGGAAGGTCAGAATTAAAACTGTGTACCATGAGGCTGTCACTGTGAGTATGGGTTTGGGTAATGGTCTCTGAGGCACAAACAGAATACACTACTGCAAAATTTATTAGATAACTTTTAAACACTGGGGAATATGTTTGAGATTGATATGTAGGCATTGGAGGCACTTAAAAAATGGATCATTTTGTAGACCATTTTGACAAATGATGCTTCCTTCAACAATTGGCCAGCAATGGAAGCTGTGTCACTTCTAAGTGCATCTAAATTGCCTAGTACTATTAAGAAGTCATTTAAGCTTCAGCAGTGTTCTGTCTGATTCTGAAACTGAGGACTTAAAATGTATGTCTTGTCCAAACACACAATGAAAACATTATTTTTAACCTTCTTTTTAAGCCTGCCTTTCTCCACAAACATACTCCCATCCCCAGCTGAAAAGAAATAAAATAGTAAATGATGATGACATGTTCTATCAAATGCATGAGTGGAATAGGATCTATCACTGTGACAGCCTGGGTATAAGAGCTTTCTTCTAGGACTCAAGGGGATATTAAAATAAGAAAGCCTTTTTTTAGCACTTTACGTGATTCATGATTTAGACACAACATCCATGAGTTTCATAAGCCAAGAAAAAGCTTAGGTAGATACAGAGAAATACAGAATAAGTGAAATAGATTTTTGATTTAACAAACCACTCAAATGGACATAATAATTTAGACATTTCTACAGTAAAATGAGTGGGAGAAAGCTTCTGTGGAAGTTTCTAGGTATAATTTACAAAGTCATACAGACTATTGCAATTTATTTCTCCTACATCCTTATATGTTTGCGCAGTTCTTAAGACTGGTAAGAGTGAAAGTAGTGATGGGTGTCAAAACCAAATCCTATATCTATTAGCCAATGGAAATAGAGCTTTTTTCCTCTGATCAATTTTCTAGCTACTTTCTCCACCTCTTCCAGTCTATGGGGAAATGTATAGGCAGTTACAACACAGCCATCGCTCAGTCTTGCAATGGTGCACTAAACGATTTAGAAATTGCTCACAGCATAAGTGTTGATGAGTGGCAGCTCAATAAATGTAAAAAAAATCTGACAGTCTATCCTTATGAAAGGATGAGAAAAATAATGTGTTGGCTACATATATATCTTACAATGATTCCCATTGCATTTCCTTGAACTCCACTTTTCAAATGTGTCTTTGTATACTGAGTGGGAAGAAGACTTACATGTTTGAGCCAAAGTAACTACTTTGTTCTCAGTGTTCTTAAAATTCACTTTTGTTCTTACACCAAATAGATAAATGAACAGCAAGTTGCTGCTATGCCAAGAAACAATGCTGGCTTTCTCAGGGTCTCCAAGCTGTCTGTATTGCTGAGATTTCTATTTAGATTGCAAAATTTCTTAGCTAGAGAAGGTCTTCTTTTCTTCTTTGTTCAAATTCTGTGTGGTCCCCACTCCAACAGGAACCTCATTCCACAGCATGGGCTTCCAGGCAGTACAGAATTTGAAACACCTATCATCAGGAAAGTGGTGTATAAGTACTTGTTAAGTGAGTGACTCCTCATGCACTGATGATAACTTGAAGAACAGTAGGAATGTTCAGAGAGCAGTGGGATGGCACGGAAATTGGCACGGCAGCAGCTGTGTTCCCAAGATTGAAGACTTTGTCACTAGAAATCTGCAGCTATGAAGGTACAAATCCAGAACTATCTTTGGTTTAACATATGCAATTGCTGAAGGCAGAAGAAATTTTAAAAAAAGAAATAAAAAATTACATTGCTTCAGTGGAGAAAGGAATGTAGAAAAGAAAATGTTCTTTTCCAGACAGAGGTCCGGAATCATCAGTGATTTAATTTTCAAATCAATTATAGATCCTCACATGCTTATCTTAGGAATTAAATATATTGTTATTTGCTTTGCTGGATCAAAATCTTTGCCTTTGAGATGCTAACACAAAAAAAAAGTAAGGCAGTGCCTAAACTCAGTAGCACATAAGTAACTTTCCCTTGTTTTCCTGACCACCAAGTTCAGATCTTTCAATATGCCTTTTCTTGAAGTCTTCTTGAGCAGCATCCCTCCTTAAGAAGGGACTTCCCTGCATTTAGAAAAGCTGTGGAGAAAAAAAAGGTATTTCAACAAGCCAGCCTTAAAGCCACAAGAGCTCTTGCTGATGTATATCAGAAAACATTGTTTTTTACAACAATATCTGATGAAACACAATGCAGTTTGAAACAAAGGCATTGTTTATAGCAAATTACAGTGAAACTGAGAACATATTTCTAATTATCCTTCGAAATAAAAACTGCATGGTGTACTGTAAAAAGGACTGCATAATAAATGAAGACTTATGACTGTATTGTTGGACAGCTATTTTATCTATGTCCAATTTATTTATTTAGTAGTTAAAATTAGAACTGGATTCTTTCCAGAAGGTTTCAATACCTGATCTGCTCTAAAGCACAGTATCAGAGCACTGAATACAGTAAGACAATATGCTTTCACTACAGTAGTAAGTGAAATTCAGCACTGACATGCAAACACATTCAGCTGAGTGTCCCTTACTCCAGCTTCATTAGAGTTCAGCTTACTAATCAATAACTGAGTCAGCCCTTGCTGCAGGCAGTCCAAGGAGATGAAAGTGAGAAAAAATACTGTTCTTGAAAGTATAATTTCCAGGGGATATTAGCTCAAGGGCTCACAGTTACATGCCACCAAAGCACTGACTCAGCCACTCATCTAAAATGTCACTGGAAGAATTTATCCTTGGAGCAACGTGAAATTTCTGACTATCTACATTGCTTTGCTTAGACTTTTCTATTCAAAATATTTACAGTGGACAGGAACATAAGAAATACTGAATTCAGATAAATCAATAACTTATCTAAGAATTCATCTCTACTGTAGGCATGTGCTTGTGGATCACTCAGATTCACCCTGCAAAAGAAAATAGAAAATATACTAATCCTACATATGCACCATTAGAGTTAACTGATTGGTCAAGCATCCCCCAGTTTACAAAAAATTGTCTGGCACTGACATAAAAGCTCCAGTTTCTGCTATTGTGAAACAGGCCAGGAAGAAAAAGAAAAGAGACATATCTTTTATTATTTATTTATTCTTCATTCTCCTTTAGTTTTTCATTTCAACACTTACAGGAAATCATGAAACCTGGACAGTAGTTTAAAATAATCTGCTTAAATTTTTAAAAACTGTCACAAAAGGGTCTAGAGAGCTTGCTTACTCTTTTTTTTAAAACTAGCAAATGTTTAAAGTACTTACTCAAGAGCCTGAACTAGGATGTGGCAATCATGGCATCAGCAGTTCTGTCTGTGGTTTTGACTCCTCTTCCCTACTCTATAGCTTCTGGCACTCTTCCCTGTACTCTGCTTGTATCACAGCCTCAGTCCTTTTCCAAGGGCCATACTGTTTGATGTGTTGCAAAAAGGTGCATTCCTGCAAATCTGCAGGAATATTCTTAGGGTTTTTTTAGCAAAGAACTGCAGGAAATTACAAAAATAAATGAAGAAAAAAACTGGGAGCAATAACTAGGGTTCTCCTAATGTTTCTGTGATGAGAGCCTTGTGCATCTATTTCATGTTCCTTAAAGAAATGATGTTAATGCAATTTTACAGCTTTTGTGCACATTTTTTAATAACTTTATATATCTCTGGAACACAGTTTTCACATCCAACTAAAAAGACCTTTGAAAAGGTCTTAGCTATAATTCTCTAGTTCCTTAAGTAGCATCCAAAAGGTGCTTCAAAGAGAAGAAAGGCTATTCACATACCTTTCCTTTCTACAATATCCTGTGAAAACACATGACACAAATTCTGTGACATGAAACCATCCAACCTCATGGCAAGTCCAATTGCAGTCCCCATTGCCAAGAGAACGAGGCTTCAGTGTTCCTTTGTTCCATGAGACAATCACTAGTTTGTGGACAAATGTGTCTAATTTGAATGTTTCCATAAAAACTAAAAGGACCTATTGAAACAGCTTTTAAAGGTAGTTAGCTGTCATCATTTAAGCAATACGGAGACCACATATTTTTAAATTGAATTATTTTTAAATTAAGCTCGATCATTTATGATATTTGGGGTATAACTCCAAAAGTGTCAGGACATAATGAGGGGTGGCAGTTCGCTGTGACTGGGGTCAAGGGGCCATGGAAACTCTCCAAGGGTGGCAGAGTGGTAGCTAAGGTCAGTCCCAACATTACAGCCTGGAGCAGGGCAGTCTGGGGTCATCAGGGACAGGAGAGGCCAGCACCAGCCCTGGGCTCTGGCACCTCCCTGGGGGTGGAGGTGGACTAAGACCAGGACATTGTCCCATTGATGAAATTGTCCTGGTGCATTTTGGCCAGAGGGCAGGGATCTGCCAGAGCTGGAGACCAATGTCCTGTGGTGTCACTGAGGCAGGGATTGACAGCCCAGACGAGCTGAAATGGACTCCTGTGGCAGCCAGTGAGCAGGTACCCCAGTGCTGTTCCCCTGATTGGTCCCTGCCTCTGTCCTGACTCTGTGCCAGAGGGTTCCTCCTTCCCTGTTCTCCCACTGGCCCTGTCCCTTTGTCCCTTCCTCAGTTTCCCTATTGGTTCCCTTACCCCAGCCCCACCTATGTACCGCCCCTGTGCCCTCAGACCATTGGTCCCTGATGTTCTCCACGGGCCTGTATAAAACCTGGACACTTGCTTGTTCAGACGTTTTTACCTCTGGCCCCTTCGCAGGGTCGTTTGAATAAATCTACTCTGTGGAACCCCATGCAAAGACCCTTCCCATCTCTTTGCCATTGGTTTGTCACAGAAGCCAGCCGGGGCGTGAATAACCCCAGCCACAACGGCTAACGACAGACTCCGGAGCCATCGGCAGAGAGAGGGGAAGAAGAGATGCCCTGGAATAGGTGCAAAGTGTGAGTGCCCTCTGAACCCTGACAAAAAGCCCATCGAGACTAGAGTTTGTGCTAGTTGTTGCAATATTTGTTTGCAATCCATATGTGGACTAACATTATGGAATGCCACAATCTTTAAAAGGATTACACTATGATAACATCACAGAGTACAGGAATTACAGCCTCGCATTTTATAGACAGACACCTGAGACACAGAGCCATTTCAGAAGACTGTGAGAAGATAAGAGCTTTTAATCACCGTGTTCTCTGTCATAAAGAAATAGACAACAATGAGATCATTTTGGGCTGAGACAAACTGCTGTGGTGCTGTGGATGGGATGAGGATTGCAGGGCTAATATTTGCCCCGAGTACAGCACTGACCCTATTAAGGTGATGGGGAAACACATGTTGCAGTATAGTTTTTTGGAACAAAGAAGTCAACAGGGCTTTTGTGTCATTCTTTAACACTGGAAAAGTATGTGAAATTGTGCTTATTTACGTATAATTTACATATTATTTAGATATACATTCCAGTTCTGTTTCCAGGTGGTCAAGTCCTTTGGAAGGTTGAAAGTACTTGCTTAAACTGATACAGGTATGATGGTTCTTCCCTCCTGAGGATGAGACAGGACACAGAATCAACTCAGTTGCACGAGTTCTTTCTACGATCTGGACCATATTTTTCAATTCTGGAAAGCAGAGAGTCCATTATGCATTGAATTATCTGTTAGATCAAGAAAAAATGGAGAGGGAATTATTAACAAAATGAAGTCAAATCAACCAAGGCATCAATTCAGGATCAATCTAAAAAAATAGATTGTGATCAATCTAAAAAAATAGATTGTTCATTATAATTGAACCAACTATTTGTCGTTGCTTGGTTTTTAAATTTATTTTCACTTTCCTACAGCCATTGTCACCTGTCTACTTCTTGTCATCACAGGGCATGAATGAAAAAAAAAAAGAAATAACGCTTCAATATGAGAGACCATTCCCCCTTTGCAATGCTCTTCTGTGTAGTGGCTGTCAGAGTTCAGCAATATGACAAACCATAACACAGAATATAACTGGGATTTTTATTTCATTTTCATAGTTAAAAGACTTTTCTTGAAATTGCTTTTCATTGTTTATCTTGTTCTCACTTAAAAAAGACAGGACCACCTGCATATAGATAACAGGAAGGTAAATGAGTTTTGGTATCTCCTATTTAAAGTACAAACATTGTTCTTTATAGTCAAAATCATCTAAGGGATTGATGGTATCTTGACTGTATTTGTTTTACTTCTCCTCAATTCAATTTACAGAAAATGTCCTAGTGCAAGAAGCAACAGAGTACATACAGTGATGCACAGAATAACAGCATTAAGTTTCTCTCATTTTGGTCACTTGCCAATACTCCACCTGAATATGAAAAGAAGATTCCAGTGTCTCAACAATTCAGACTCTAGAACTCTGTGACTTGTCTGAATCACTCAGCAATGCTAGGACAGAGAACACAGAAATGAATATTTTTGGACAATTAAAAAATGCGCAGTTTTTCATATAAATCCATATGTCCCCATAATTTGCCTGGGAGACCTGTAGATCAGCCCCCATGTCTGTGCTTTGTGAAAATCATAGTGTGAAAATCATATCATGAAAGAGGATGGAGGGGAAAGGAAGTAGATGGCTGACATTCACATATCGTTTTGCTGTAGAGCTGGGATATTAGCCAGGAAGCAGAGTCCCTGGAGCTAGAACCCAATTCTATTGTTGTGGAATATACTTAGCTTTGTCCTCTAAAATGACTATTTTTACCCTGGTGCAATTGGGATCTGAGCCCAACTTCGGTGATCTAACATAATTTCTTAAATTTTCTTCTCATTTAGCTTGAAATATTCTTCTGTGTCTGGAAAGCATGACTCTGAACAAGTCTAGCGCTGTTTCATTAATGATTGGATACGTCTTGCCCCTGTCTTAGACCTATGGGAATCAATGGTATATTCTGCAAGGATTCTGAAAACTCCTCCTGAGGTTTGTGTTGAGGCATGGTACAAAAAGGTGTCATGACAAAGCATTCAGCTTACTAGGTGGCTTATTAGCTGGGACACTTAACCTGGGTTTTGGCCTTGCATCCAAAATGACATCCACTTTCTGGCTCAAGAACTATTTCAAGTGAACTGTGTAAAATTGGAGAAGCAAGACCTATACTCAAAATCTTCCCTATAGTTCAGTGGCCTTAGCTCAAGGCAGAGAGTTCTTCCTGTGCCTTTTTATGTGCTGCTTTTTCTTCCACTCCGTACCTGTGGATGTCACATGTCTTTACTGCCAAGAAGCGTATCTACAGCAAGAAGAGTAAAAAGAAACTTGCTTTTTGGTTGCTCAAATTATTCTGCTACTAAAATTAAGGAGAAACTTAATGTCTTTATTGTAAATTTTCATTGGAACACAAACTAATACCATGCTAAGCTCTGCTTCAGATCAATTCAAGTCTCCTTATTGTCTTAGTATATTTTTAGATTTTATTTACAGTGGATTACCTTAATTCATCCTGGAAGAGAAATGAAGAAATTGAGCCTCCTTGAGAAGAGATGTTACCCCATTTTCCCCAAGAATCTTATGAAAAGGAAATAATCTTCTACAACAATTAAAAAAACAAACACTAAAACATATTATCTTGTGATCATGACTTCAAATACTTTGGGATTGAAGTTTTTAGTGTGTTCTACTTCTTTTGTCTCTTCTTTGCTCTCATGCAGTACATTTGCTATGAAATAGTAACAGAGGGATGGGGTTTACTTTCCAATCAAGAGCAATTCATAGTTATCTTTTTCACTTTTCAAACTTTTTTTCATTTTAATTCCTTCAGTGCCAGGTAAAGGGAACTGACTGTGGGATGGTAAGTTCTGAATTTGGATGATGTTAGAGGTAGCCTTAAATGGCTGACTTTGGGTAAAAGTTCTCCAGTAGGACTTACCTCTGTGTTTTGAAAAGTTCAACTGACTGTTGCTCATGAATCACATCAGATTTAAAGAAACTTGGCAACCTGAGAAACTTGGCACCTATATACGGGTTTTTTTCCAGCTCTAATCTTCAAATGCTCTACACACTGATGCAAGGTGAGATGTTACTCATAATCTTCCTGCATAAATTGTAGTAAAAAAGAAAACTGCTTAGCAAATCTGCCACTACGTGTGAAGACAAAAATAACCAGGAATCTGTGTTCCTTTGAAATCAGCGCTTCCTTTCACACCAGCCACTACCAGGTAGCTGTACTTGGACCGCAGGCTTAGGTTAAATTAAACCAATGACTTAGTGGGACATCTTCATGTCCCATTAGCCAGACTCCCTGAGTCCTGGTTGCTCCTAAATGAAAAGCCAGTTGTTTTATTTCATTGACTGGGTTAATGGCAATGAAATACCATTACATCAGGAAAACTTCTGACCTTTTGCTGCATCTTTTTGAGAACTGCACTGCTAATGACTGTTCATATTAATTGGAAATCTGAAAAACAGATGTTTCAGTGCAATTCTTCATTCCATGATGTTCAGTCATCCTGCCACCTATCAAGAGATAATAGACTCAATACAGTGTAACAGGAGTAAACCAAGTATTTGACTAATGTCAGTGTCTGATCTCTGCCTGTGCCAGATAACTCACCCAAACATTTAAAGAAGTTTTACTTTGTTGACTTTGTTACAACACACATGGAACCTGACCCCCTTAAAAAGCCTATCATACTACCTAGTGCTTATAAACCAATGGAACACAGGAACTGAGGACTTGGTACTTGCTCAGATCTACCAGTCCCGCTGTCAAGGCAACAACCTTTCTTCAAAGACCAGGATAGGCTGGGTAATAACTCCTAAGACAACCTCCACATACTTCATCTCAGTTGTCAACGTTTTTAGTCACTGTATACCAAAGTGGTTCAGTTGTTCAGATGAGGTGGATCAATTCAGTTAACTTTCGTCTTTCCCTGTTTGTTCCATTCAAAGAGTGAAATTAGGGGACTAAATGTAAACTCATCATGCACATAAAGGTGAAGAAACACAACTTTCAAACAGCATTTTGATAAGATATTCAAAATATATTCGTATTTTTTTCACTAGAGTTAGTTTGTTTTTAAACTTGAAGAGCTTGAGGTGTATCCCAGACAAAAACTTGGAACCATATTCTTTTTAGATCAGTTTCAGCAAATGTGCATGCAGTGTGTACTTTTACAGCGGCTAACAAAGAGTAGTTCCCTGTTCATCCCTTTTTTCATCCCATGGATGTTTTGATCTAATGAGGCCGCTCTTTCGTCTCAGGGATACAAATTCATGTGTTGAAAACTCAGAGTGGTGGGGTCTTTGCTTTCAAACCAGTTGAACATTTCTATATTTTTGAGGGACTCATGCATTAACAGAAGGATGACATAAACCAAAAATTAACTCAAACATTAACCAAAGCTAACTCAAGTTAATATACTTTAAGACTAAATTAAAATCTAAATTAAAATTCAGTTCCATCAACAAGTATGGAAGCAGTGGGGGTGAACCTGTGCCCATAAGAGCCCTCCTATATATACTGCAGTTTTACTTTAAGAAATACTGTTGCCAAGAGGTGGAAGAGGCAATAGCAATTGTCCTGACAAATTGCCTCCCTGACTATATAAATAGCACACTTTTACAATATTAATTGAAGAAGGATCCAGGAATAGTAAATACATATTTTATTCTATAAATCAGTTTGACATACTATGGCTCACTTGAAATGTATCCATCAGTGGTGATCAGAAAATTAATTAATATAAGAAAAGGGAAATGAGAACAGAAGACATCCTGGAAGATTGTTCAGATTTCCAAAGGAGCTTATTAACAAAGATATATTCCTGTTGTCAAAAACCTTTTTTCAGCCATCTTTCTTCAGGGCTTGTGCATAATACCTACGAATAGAACCACAGCCATTTACAGGAGAGCTGAAGACATATGGCAAATCTCTTACCAGAATGTCTCTCTAACTTCACTGTTAGACTACAAAATTCCCATAACTTTCTCACCATAAATCTTTAGATCAGGAAAAGAACTTTAAGTTCTTAAGTTTCATGTAAGACTTTACTGCTTCTTATATACTGTGTGTGATGTGTCTCGTAAGGTTCTTTTCATGTGACCCCAATTCAGAGAACATCCCTGCCATCCAAGCTGGTGATGCCTGAGGGAGAAACAGTTTCCACAACAGGCCAAAGGCAGCACTGGCAGAGGAGGAGGAAGCCAAGGAAGGAGCAGCAGCAGAGAAACCTCAAGGGGGATGGAGGAAGAGGAGGGATGGAGGGGCTTCAGGCCCAGAGCAGAGATCCCTGGCAAGGGATTTCCCTGTCTTTATCTCAACCCACAAACTTTTCCACCCTGTTTTCTTCCGCATCCCATTGAGAACGGGGAGTGAGAGAGATGCTATGTGGGAGTTTAACTCCCAGCCAAAGTTAACCCTCTCTGGTCCTGTTGACTTTTAGATGTGGTGCAAGTTTAAGGGTCTCATAAGAGAAAGGGAATAAGACAGTTTCCAGTTTAGAGTGACATCTCCTGTGTATTTTACCACTTGGACCTCCTATACTCATGGGCTTACCCAAGGTGGCTCAGATTTATGAAGTACAGTCTAAGTCTGTAGACTTGGCCTCATGCCAGTCAATAAATAACATGAAGAGCCTTCATGATTGCCAAAATCCCTCATTTCTGTGCTCAGCAACTTCAGCTCGGGTTCTCATGCTGAATTATAACCCTTAGCAAGTAAAATGTTTCCTTCTTCATCAGCTCCTGCATTGGTTTACTCTGCAGACCCATACAAAGCACATTGCAGTCTCTTTGTAAAACCACATCACACGGATCTCAGCAGCACTGGTAACATCTGATGCTGTCAAAACCATCAGAAAGATGTGAAAAAAGTTTTGCTGACCAGTTCCAAATTTGACTAAAAGCATCTGCACAACTATCAGCCTCCATTAATCTGTAAACAGCAATTGTCTGTTCATGTAACAGAACATTAATTGCAAGAATGAATGCTAATGTAATATATAATTAATGTAACAGGATTCTGAAAACACATGCATTAGCAAAGTAAGAACAATTTAGTCATACCTTTAATTATCTATTTTTGTTTGGGGTATTTTCAGTAAGACAGAAACATAGATTATAAAATCCGGAAGAACCCTCTATTTTCTCTAGTTTGTTCAGCAACAAGCTGTATATTTTGATTAATATGAGAAATTACTTGCCTACAGCCAAATATAACCTGCAGACATGTAAATCTGATATCAGAGTCCTGTTGCTAGTGAACTAGTTACTAGTCAAGTGAAGTTTGTATTCCTTAAGGATTTAACCAGTATTTACACCACTATAACTAAAAATTTTTCTTCATTTTGACAAATTGCAGAAAATGTAGCTATTTAGCATAAACTAGGTTGAGAAAGAAGCACAGCCATGGTAAACCAGCGTTCTCTAATTGTGATAGACTGTGTACGCACAGACACTTCAGCTCTCAGGGCTTGGGGTTTTTTCTATACAATTCCTACACCTGTCAACAGGAATTGAGTACATGTATCTGTCGCACTTGGACATGAAAAGAACAACGCAGACTCAGCTCTGTCAGGACAGGATGCCAAGGGCCCAGAAAGGACCCGCACTCCTTTATTTATACATTCTTAGAAACCACCGTGGATTGGAGGGTGAGGTTACCACCCCTCAATCACATTGGACAAAGGAAAAATCCATCAAACATCTCCACCTTAGGAGAAAGAATGAAAACAAAAAGCACGGTTAGCAAAACATGGCTATGTTTGCAGAAAGTGTGTGAGAACTCTATCTACAGCATTAAAAACATCGAAGAACTGAAAAACTCAGGGCGACATGTATCTACAGCAGAATACAACCATATTTCTGTTATAAAGAGTAAAATTACAAACAGAAATATTAAAGCAAAGTTTGAACTCTCTTGTTGTTGAGAAAGAATGATTGAAGAAGATGCAAGGGCAAACAGGGATAGGACGAGGCGGAATGGCTATAAGCCGAAAACGGGCAGGTTTAGATTAGATATTAGGAAGAAATTCTTTACTGTGAGGGTGGTGAGGAACATGTTACCCACAGAAATTATGGATGCCCTGTCCCTGGAACGGTTCAAAGCCAGGCTGGATGCGGCTTTGAACAACCTGGTGTAGTGGAAGTTGTCCCTGCCAGAGGAGGTGTGAGAGGCATTTGGAAATAGATGATCTTTAAGGTCTGTATTGGTTTGTCACAGCCTGGTTTTGGGTAGCAGGGGGGCCGCAGAGATGGCTCCTGTGAGAAGCTCCTGGAAGCATCCGCCATGTCCAGCAGACCCAATGGCTGATGGCTCTGAAGATGGACATGCTGCTGGCCAAAACTGAGCCAATGAGGGAGGCTGGTAACGCCTCTGTGATGACATATTTAAGAAGAAAATCAAAACAAAGTCACTGGGTTTTTGCTTCTAGTCAGAGAAGAGGAGGAGGTGAGAATATGTGAGGGAA